>VXAU01002543.1:510757-594055 GCA_013399695.1 Formicarius rufipectus
TTACTCTTCAGTAGCTGAAGAGGAGACCAGAAGAGCCAAACAAATGAATGGATTAGGAATCCAAACACAAAATTTCTTCCCACCCAGTGATCTTACCAGTAACTTTTGCAACGTCTGTAATAGAAAGAATGAGCAGTTGTCATTCCGTTGGCAAAGCTTCTCCAGTCAATGTGAAGAGTCAGAAATCAGAGCTGTTTGCTACCCAGAGGCAGGTTCAGAAGGAATATTCAGCACCAAACTCTGAAAGGGGTGACTATGCTAAAATGACGTGAATTAAAGTGCCACAATAATGGTATTGATGTCTTGGAAGTGTTGATTGAATGGTGCTCTTGGAATAGCTCTGATCCAGAGAAATTTCATAGGGTCATAATCTCCTCTCCATTGCCAAAAAGGCAAGGGCTGTACGTTTTCATCTGGTATAAATCTTGATGAACACCGTGGAAATCAATGAAGATAATCCTGATTTAGGCCAATTGCTGAAAGCAGAAGGTGGCCCCATCTGTAGATACTAAAAGTAGCTTTGATTTTTTCCTCATGGCCAATGATGTCCAGCATCCCCTAGGGATTCTTAATCACAATGGCAGTGTGCTACCTTATAACTAATCAGTTCCCCATGAATCCTGGAAACATATTAATCTGACTCATCTTTCAAGCACCATGAGGCCAGAATGATGTCTTACACTGTTATGAGGGAAGAGAACACGTACAGCAACAATGAATGAACGCTCAGCCAGTTAACAGAAGGAGCTCAAACCTGCAAGTACAGACTGACAAAAAGAATAATGACACCTTTGTATATAGGTTATTAATTACAGCAGGAGCTGTATGAAAACTGCAAAGGGAGCTTTAATCACCATTCATTCAAATTCCAAACTATTGATAAGCTGAAAAGGTGTTCAATAAATGGTTTCATGAGGAGAAATTTTGAGGGAGCAATGGGTTTCAGGTTAGAAATTCTTAGTCAGGCAAGTTTGTTCCCAAACAAACAAGGCTACTTGTAATTTGCTCTTAGTTGCTTATCTCATCACATACCAATTTAGATGTTTAATATCAAGTCTGAAATTCAGACACTGGAAGAGAAGCAGAATAGTTTTGCTGTTTGAATTCTGCCCTCATCATTGAGATGAATGAAATATTTTTGGAGTAATTTATCATAAGACCAAAAATATTTATTAAGTCAAAATGGACATGGACACTTCAGTATTGTTTACAAAGGGATCTTACTGTCTCCGTGCAGGCATGTGCCAGCATTTAACCCAATTCTTCCTTTTCAGTATGTTTCAGTTGGCATTCTCTGAGTTAATAAGGTGAACATGGGACTCATTTCACCTATTCTTGTACTCCTAAATGTAAGATGTCTCACCTAAGCTGTTCTCAGAGTACCTTTATTTTCAAGAACACATCTACAGACTGACCTCTCCCATCTTAAGAGATGGAGCCTAGCTGGT
This sequence comes from Formicarius rufipectus, assembly GCA_013399695.1. NCBI lineage: Eukaryota > Metazoa > Chordata > Aves > Passeriformes > Formicariidae > Formicarius > Formicarius rufipectus. The sequence continues at coordinate 512,206 of VXAU01002543.1, forward strand.
GAAAAAACAGATTAGGTGAGGTACTTCTAGATGGCAATTGCTAGGTAAGATAATTCCAGTTAGATGGAATGTTGGTCTCACCAGGGGCCTCTAAGTGTGATTACGGTGTAATTTACTTCCCAGCAGAAATGCTGCTTTGCTTTTCATTTTCAAAAAATATAAATATTCTAAATAATGAAATAGTTTCTGATATGCAAACCAGTTTTTACATTCCTCATGTAATCTGTAAGAATTAAACCAGACAGTTATAAATAGGTTCTGTTGCATGGCAAGGTCTTTGCTAGATTGTGTTGCCATCAAACTTCTATTTTCCCTCCAGTAAAGCTGATTCAAACTGTAACAAAGATAGGTAAGGCCAAACCACCAGCTGAGGCAAAGGGGCTCCATTGCTTTAAGTGAAGGAGCTAAGTTGATTTACCCCATCTCAGGTTTAGGCTCTTGTGGTATAATATTCTTTGATTCTTCTCTTCTGTGGTTCAAAGGAAAAAGCAGCAGTGTCAAAACGATTAACTGCAAATGTTTTTGCATTTGATCATCTTTGTGCTTCAATTATAATTACAGAATCAAGCCTAACAATAATCTCTCTATAATTTCTTTACTGGCATGCAAAGTTTGCACAGTAAATATTTCTTCTCATTGCATTTTTCCCCCTTTTCCAGCAAGCTATCAAAGCAACCATTCCAAACTAAATAGCAATTGAACTGGACTGTTATTATGCTGTACATACTAATTCTGCTCCCAGCTATTATTATAATTTTTTGGGTTTTTTTTTAAAGCTTGAAATTCCCAGATTACAAAGTTCACTGCATCATGTGAATGCACCTTTGAAATAAGTCTGAACCATAGATTTCAAAGCCCAAACTGACTTGAAACTGCACATCCTCATCAAAGATAAATGTTTTGGGCTTGTGTTCTTGTTTGATCCAAGAAATAAATCTTAGGTCTCAGCCTTCTAGAGTTAAATCTTGATTTCATTCAAGCCAGTAGCAAAATTCCTATTGTTTGTTATCGAGGTCAGGACTCCAGCACCAGATTTCAGCTCCCTGAAGTTCAGGTGCAGAGGGAGTTATGAATCCACCACTGAAATTCTGATTCCATGTTTGTTGAGAGGAAAGAATAAAGTGAGTTCATAAAAAGCACTTGTCACAGAACCTTCAGTGCCAGTTTATATGTCTGAAACTTGGAGTTACTGGAAAGAGCCCTGTTGAATGCAACAGGCTTTAGATTAGATACTGTGACCATGGAGTTACAAACTACAGGAAAAGTAATCACACATAACATCCCATTCCAGAATTTGAGCATCACTTCCATCTTGAATTTAAGATTTTTTTCCCCAGTATAGTTTCCTCTGTATATCACTGACTTCTTTTTCCAGTGTCATTGAAGAGACACCCACCCCTAAAGAGTTTAAGATCTGCCAGCTACTTTGAGATCAGTGGATGAACATGAGGTTCAATCATTTCTTCCCCAGAGAGCTAAGAATTCTAAACCAAAGTTTGCTGAAAATATTGAAGTGACCAAAGGCTGGTGATATTTAGTGTATCACTTCAGAGCACATTGGTGATTGCATCAAGGAAACATGCTCTACTGATTGATTCCTTAGCACTTGCTTGTCAAATATCTTGTTACATCACTCAGATCAAGGAAATAATACTTGGAAAAAACAACAAACAAACAAACAAACAACAAACAAACAAATAAAAAAACCCCCAAACTTTGCAACATGACAGTCAAATTGGTGGATAAAACAAATCTAGTTTCACATATTAAAGAACTGCCTTCAATGAAATGGTAAAACTGTTCTGACACTGTCTTTCTGTTGTAATCTACGTGAAATAAGTAATACAAAAAACCAACTCTACAATTCATCATGGTTCAACCTCACTTCTAATATATTACAAAGTAGTAGGCTACTTGCCTAATTTTCTTCTGTAGTTCATGAAAAGAAATAGCTAAATCAGCCCATTCTTTTAGTTATTTCTCACACCTCCATGTGCATAGGAAAAGGGACTTGGGAATGAGGCTGGTTTTGAGAATTATTTCCTTTAAGAATTCTTTCATTTTTGTCTTGGAGACAGAGTTCCTGTAGACACTGAAAGAATTTCTAAGACCAGGAAAAGATATTAAACTATTGCAAACTGGACAAGATTACATAAAATATCACATAAATTATCACCTTCTATGTCCAATAAATCTTCAGAGAACAAAATAAATCTGTACAAGGTAATGGTTGGAGCTGGAGAACTGTGGATCTCCAGAGACACTGCTTGTTCAGTTGCTCCATTGGATGGTGGCCTTAGGAAGAGCTTAACACTTGCAGGAGTCGTGTGTAAGGCAAGTACTGGATGATTTTCAAAGTAGTTTCTGTACCAAGGTAAGAACTGTGTGCCCCAACTCCAGCATCTGTGTGGATTGGCCCAGTTTTGTTAACAATGTCAAAACCCAGGAGGAGAACAAATATCTTGGTGCTGGACTCAATGAGTCTTGTGGATCCCTTCCAACTCAGGGTACTCTCTGATTCTTTTCAGTCTGAAATATAAATTCTTACTGATGAATGGGAAATGCCACAGCATTTGTGGTTGGGATAAAGTAGTCCTCTGTAGGGGTTTAGAGACAACAGACATGTACAAGCCTTTATTGGTTTCAAGGATTTCTTTGCTTTGGTCTTATGCTGTGATTTTATTCTTTTTATTATGGGAAATACATTTCTTCTAAGAGCATTGCTTTTGAGCTACTGTCATCTCCCAGATGATAAACTTAAACTTTAGGGCTACAATTTCAATGACTGAATCAGGTGAGGTGATTCTTTGTCTTTTCATCTAAATCAGATGGGATCAATCTCCTTTCAGAGATGTTTGTTTCTCGGGATGCTCTTCTAGAGATGGTGTCTAAAAGGCTGAATAGCAGATATGGAAAACAAGAAATATCCCCTTAAATAAAAAAAGGAAAGATGTGTTCATTCCCAGCCCAGGGAAAGATTTCAATGACAAGTCAGACATGAATTACTGTTTGAATCTTGGAGGAGGGAAGTTCGGAGTAACACAGGCATGAAAGGACTGATGTACATGGGCAGCCCTTTGTGGATGGAGGCTCTGTCATCTTTGGTGATCAATAAGCAACAGTTTTCTATCAGATGTTCTTTAAAACTCCATCTTTGTGACCTTGTCCACCCACTTTATCTTCTTTTTGCTAGTGTGGATGACCAGCTTGCAATTTTCTGTGTTGCATTTTTGCAGCCTCTGTCTCCATACAAACTGAGTCCTTTTCCTTAAAAGCCTGTGTGACACCATGATAAAGATAAGGAATAACATAAATATAGAATAAATCGTGGGATTTCTGTGTTTGAGCTGGATTCTTTCCTGTCTACAAGGGAAAAACCACGGATTTAAGGCTTTGCAAGATTTGGCCACTAAGATAGATAGATAGATAGATAGATAGATAGATAGATAGATAGATAGATAGATAGAGAGAGAGAGAGAGAGAGAGAGAGAGAGAGAGAGAGAGAGAGAAAATAGATAGATAGATAGATATAGAGAGAGAGATATAATTGGAGGGTGTAANATAGATAGATAGATAGATAGATAGATAGATAGATAGATAGATAGATAGATGATAGATAGTAAGTATATGTAAAGTATGTATAAATATGTATTTATACATATTCAGAAAAATAGAATTAAATGTAAATATCTCTTAATCCAATGGCCTGCATTGCCATTGGTCCATATATAATCAACATAATTTGATAAGTATATCTACATCCTACTCCCTTATAAGATAAAGTATTAAAGATAAATGAATCAGACCAAAAAGCCAACTATTTCTTTTAATTGGATAAAAAGAGAGATCAGGGTGAATTTGGTCTTCATATCTAGACAACCAGATACCTTCATTTGACCAGAAAAATTCCTCTTTTTTCCTTAGAAGGACATTTCTAATCATCTCAAGTTCGAAGATTTAGAAACCCCTCTTCCTAAGAATTGTAGGAGTTAAACTCCTAACTGGATTTAACAAAGGAATTGAAAACTTTTTGAATACTATTATATCAGATTGAAGTCATCCAGTAGAGAGCATATAATCTCAGTGGTCTTTCATAAACATATTCATAAATCATCAGCAGTCAGGATGTATAAGAATAACTTAACTAAGGAATTCTGTCATTGATTTATTTTTCCTTTATTCATCTTTTGAAGAGCTTTAAAACAGCTGAAAATTGTGTCTCTTTCTTTTAGATGAGGTCTATTTAGAACATACTAATAATGGTTCATGTTGCAGCTCTACATAATGGTAGACATAATACTTTTGAAGTTGAGGACGTTCATGCCATTTCTGCATGAAACCAAGCTATTCTAGGCTGGGAGTTAGGAGACCATTTGCCTTGGCTTTTGGATTTTTTTTTTAGCTTGTATTCTTGTAAAGAATGTGAATTCCCAGGTCTGAACAAGACCAAAACTTCAGAATGAAGTTCAAGCAAAATCACAATCCCACCAGGTTTCAAATCAAGATCATGGGTATCCAGATTTTCTGCACAACTTCCACAAACTCTTATGTCTTTAACAATGATTTGTTTCAAAGATGGGTCCAGAACGATTAAAAAACCCCCTTCCTACAACAACAACAACAACAACAAAAGAGTAAACAAATTTATAAACTCCTCCCCAAAATACAGCAATAAAAGCACCATAAAAAATGTAATAAAAAAACCTACCCCAAAAGGTCCTACAAAAAAACCCTCACCCAAAATAAAACAAACCCACAAAACCAAACCAAACCAACCAAACAAACAAAAAACAAACAACAACAACAAAATAAACCCATGTTTTTTTATTTTCCATCTGACATAGAAGTGGTGGCAGTTCTGAAATACTTGGGGAAAGACAGGTGAACTGCACTAAAGATGTAAAATATTAAATTCAAAAACTTGAAGCTGGAGTTGTTTATTTTAAAGGTCAGAAAACCATATTGATCATGGGTGAAGAAATGTGAAAATTTCCCCTTCTTTTTTCAGAATGAAGGCACGTGTTCTGTTCGATAGTTAAAGGACTAAGGTTGACATTTGATCCAGGAACAGCTTGTTAAACACCAACAACAACAGGTAATGATTTCATCTCCTAATTCTCTTCATTTATTTTTGAAATAGTGAGGATAATAAGTAGAACCTAAGTAGTTAAAAAAATAAACTCAACAGACAGTGAAAACATTTTGATTTTTCAAAGACAGCAGTCTTCCTCCTGTCCCTAGAAGATTTTGTCATATTAGAATTATAAAATGATAAAATATCCTCAGTTGGAAGGGAACCACAAGGGTCATCAAGTATAACTCATATATTATTGTTCTTATTTCTAGTGCTAATGATGATAGCAATAAAGACAAAATAGAGCTCCAAATTTTGTTGAATACTGATAATGTAGTCCATGATCCATCATACAAAGAGGTTGTATGCAACCAAATCAAAAGGTATTTGTAAATAGTGCCTCTGTGAGATAGTTTCCACGAGATGCATGAGTGAATTCATAAGAGATGTATAAAGTGACAAAACATTACATTAAATCTTAGCTCAACTTATGTAATCCAAGCCAGATGTGGAAAGGAGTAGCAGGGTCTAAACTGATGTCCCTCAAAGGCAGATGAACATTCTGCAACCAGACCTACAAAGTCCTGCTGCAGGTGTTTACATCCCACTCTTGGGTCTATGTGAAAGAAAGACATGAAGAGCAACTTTTTGGACTAAATCATGTGGACTTGGTGTTGGAACACCTGGGTGTAGTTAGTGGTCTTGCTCATGGTCCAGGAACAGAGATGAAATATTTCTGTTGCAATTATTCAAGAAGAAAATGTGGTCCATGCAGAAATAAAATATAAGATGAAAAAATAAATACTTTACTCTTGCTATCTGTCAGCATCATTGGATAAAGGATGATGCAATAACTCAAAATAAAGCTTTTACTATTTCTAAAATTGCTCCCACACTGATATAATTTTTATGAGCAGGAACTGAAAACATAAATGAATAGTTACATGGGTTATTAGGACAATATCTTTTCCTACATTTATACCACAATGGATATTCCTTGTACATGTGCATATGCAGCTCTAAATAGACCTGTGTGTGGGTGTGTACATGTTTGGGACTACAGATGGAATAACTTAAAAAATGTCCAATGTAATTTTATTTTAAAAAACAGTAAAAAAAAATAATAAAATCACTAACATTCCTAGTTCCAGCCTGAAGCACTTTTTTTTTTACAGCTGAAAATAGGGGCTTATAATGAAAATGCTGACACAACCTTAACTATAGAGGTGCTAGCAGGCACTGCTATAATAAATAACGTGGGAAATATTTTACACTTCAAGGCAATTACATGTTCAGCCATCTTTAGGGTTTCTGTGCCATGAAGGGTAGGGATTAGGTGTACTTGACAAGTGTAAAAGACCCATGACTCATGACTGCTAGAAGGCACAAATGAATTACAAAAGCTGAGAGAAACCTTTGTAATCATGCAGCATAGGTAAAGTATTTTTTATTTAGGGGCAGATGAGGATCAGGCAAATGTGAAGATACACACTCCAGATTCCACCCAGTATGCTTTTCCAAGAAATGGTAAAAGTTCAGTTAAATCTGTTGTCTTAACTCACCTGCCATCCATTTGTGTATTTCTTCATGCCACATGAATATGACTTGAAAATGCTTTGAAATGAAATTTCTTACTTGTTGGACAACAGGACTGGATAGGACCAACCAGTTCATTGAGTAGGTTCTCATGCCTTCAGAAACTTCTACAGGAGATTTTAGAAGAGTTTAAGTTCACACAGATCTTTAAGAACCACTTTCTCAGCCTTCACCTACCAGAAATACCCCAGTGCCCACAACATCCTTTTTGTTCCAGTAAGAAATGACTAAATGTCCTGGTTTTGTATTGGAAATCACTAGATTCCTCTTTCTGCTCTTAGTTTATTCATGAATCATCTTAGATTTCTGACTTTGTGACCAGAGACTGTAGAAAGAATAAGTTTAAAACCACGAATGCTATATACAAATAAAAGATAATATTTCAGGTCAAAAAAATAACTGAAGTGGGAAACAATTAGTGTTGGAGAAGACCTCCAAGATAATCAAGTTCAACTTTCTGCCTTGGTTGGATGCTGCATTGCCTCCAGTTCTGAACTTTGAATAAATTGTTGAAGAGAGTTTTAACAGGAATATAGAATGGAAATATTGGAACAGCTGATTTTGGACAACTTAAAGGTGAATATCCAAGTCAGAGTGAGACGGGATCAACTTTTAGTCACTGGGGAGAAATACACACCATAAGGAGAAATACCTTTGACCTTAGACGTTTTTTTTTCTGGTGAGAAAACTTACCTTGTGGAGACATTTTCCTATTTCTCTCTATTTGTTAGGAAGGAACGTGGTGGCCAAACTTCAAACATGTAGATGATCAGGTATAATGGATGAACAACTCACCTGGTCCCTTGGCCCACCTTGTGCCAAACTTTAGTTGACCAACTGAAATAGTGTGATCTGCTCATTTTTATGGCATCTGTCCAACAGACCCAGGCTTTGTAGCTTAAATCTCACAGCAACCAGTTCTTACCTGTGTAGGAATTATGTTGGTAAACTCCCCAGGGAGACCAGAGGAAGGAGAAACTGCCCTGACCCATCATTTATTGCACCTCTACAACCCTTCTCAGATGTCTTAAAATGTTTAACATTATGGTTTCCAAGAATCTGGTGTATGAGGTGTGTATTTTCAGAGCTGTTTATCTGACATCAGCCTTTCAGAAGCAGACACAATATAATTTCTCATCTTGAGCAAAATGCAAAACAAAGCACCACCCTTTTATCCATTTTACCTTAAACTCTTAACAAAGCTTTAAAACCTGTCTAAATCTTAGGCCAAGCACCCCTAGGATCCTCTCTGAGTTCAACAGCTTTTCTTTGTGGTGTATATATTTCTTATATGCATCACACCAAGTCTAGCAGAATATTAATTTTTAATGTTTCTCCCCTCTTTTTATCTGTTTCTACTCTCTTATTTCTCATTTTTATCAGTCTTAGCTATAAGAAATGAGGTAGATAATTAGGAACAATCATCAAGCGAGTAAGAGATTTCTAAAATATTAGGTTTGGCTGCCTTTTCCATGGAAAAACAAGAGCAGATTAACAGCCTCTAATTTAGGGAACTCCCACAATGAAGGAGGTAATGAAGGAAAACCAGATGCTTGACCAGAGATTTTGGTCCCTGATAGTCAATGGAAACTGTGTTATGGAGTATAATATGTCCAGAATTTTATTCAAGTGTTCTACTCCCTCTAATTTTCATGTTTAGGGAATCCTACTGCCAGTCAAATATTTTTACCTTCCTCCAAGTGGTTTAATGCTCCTTCACTCTCACCATAGAACAGCTACAGTGTAAAATGATGAATATTCAAGTTCCAGATCAGGAGTGAGTGTGAACACTGAGATACATCTGTGCTTTTTAGTCCGTGGCAGGGTTAGGTATTAGAATGATAGCTTAAGACAGTTAAAATAATGTGACACCAATTTATTGCCATTAAAAATAAAGCCTTTGGAAAAGACCCTAAGCATTATGTTAGCATTGATATGTCAATCCTTTATTTGAAGGATGGCAAGTCTGAATCCCAGCACAGCCTTAATTAACAGAAAATAATTAGCATCATTTTTCCCAGCTGTGAATTTGAGATTTTTTTTTTCCAACAGAATCCATTGATTGATAATTAAGGAGGAGTTAGTTGTAATAAAACTCCCAGTATTGCAATTTCTAATTGGCCTTTAAGGACATTTTACAGTTACAGTTACTTTGTTCCAGGCATTTTCTGGCTTTTTTTTTTTTTTTTTTCTTTTAACCAATTTTAATAAGGAATCTTTTCCGGGCGAGGTAAAAGAGATGCAGATGAACAGAAAAAGGCACTGTACTGTTACATCTATGAATGTAAAACCTCACATTTAATGCAGTCCATTTGATTTGTTTGGGTAATAATTGGTGCAAAGTCAACATAAAAAGCTTTGAAGTTTACTTTAAATAACCTCAGATTTATCCAACCACTTGAGTCCTCGATTAAACTGCATTATCACAGAGATTTATGTAAATGCTTAACTTGATGAAGAGTAAAAGCTCCTGTTGGCTTCAGTGGGATGGAGCATCATATGTATAGTGAAGCAGATATATGTATATCCTTCAAGGAATGCTGCCCTAGGCTGGAAATCTTACAGGAATGGATTCAGCTCAGGACATGTCTGCTTGTTTCATATTTCCAGCCAGTCCACAAATACTGCTGGTACAGTGTCCCCCAAGGCACTCAGAGTTTAATCCTACAAGCAGAATTGATTTAAAAGCATCCATTTAATGATTTTTGTAGCATTTGTACATTGACATAATTTTGAATTTTTTCCTGAGCTATCTGAAAATTTCAAGTGTTGAATGAAAACAATTTGAAATCTTTCAGTATTTTCTACATTCCTTTCTTTTCCATAATTTCTGTTCATTTTCCCACTTGGAAAGAAAGCTTGGGAAAAAAAAAAAAGTTAAAAATATCTAAATGAAGAAAAAAACCTGAAAAAATATTTTACATAAATTTATTTTTATACAAAGATAATTTTTCAGGAACAATATTTGTAAATAAAAACTGTCAAAATTTTTAGGTATTAGAAAATCATGAATTTCATCTGAGCATGCAAACATATTTCCTAAAAAGAAACTTTCACAGGTGAAAACAAAGTGGAGAATAAAACTGGTCCCTAATGTTGTGAAAAAAAGATCTGATTAATCAGACCTGGGCCTGCATTGGTGTCAATGACTTCAGCTTTCTCAAGCTCAGATAAATAATTAATGGTTCATTAATGGCAGTTATTACTGGCAAAAAGAGAGCCACACAATAAGGACTTTTGGAGTTATACCCACTGGTTATTCCTGTGTCTTTCTTGCCCTGTAAATTGTTTGTACATATGTGGCAGTGAAAGAAATGTTCCTGTGTGATGTGAGAAATGATCAGTGTCCTGCCTATCTTTAGAAAAGCAGCTCAGTTCCGATTTTCCATCCTGGGAACGCAATCAGGCTGCTTTCCTGCCTCTCTGAGGAGGATGGCAGTTCACTTTGCTGTGACTGCCTTGCATCTTGGCTGGATTGATGCAGCTTTCCCCTCTTTGGAGACCACCCAGCCAAGATATGCACTGCTTACAAATTTATTCCGAGAGCCTCCACCACGCTTTGCGAGCAGGGGCCGAAACGTCCTCTCTCATTTCAATCACAGAGAACACTGCACTGATTTTTAGCGCAGACTTGGACATTGTTGCTGACTCTGTCCAGGACAGCTTGGTTCTTCCTCTCTCACTGCACTTAACCATCACTTCAACCACCAGAAGCATAAGAATTACCGAAAATGTATGGGTTACCCTAGCACTCACCTGCTGCACTTGCTGGTATTAGATCGTGGAGACACAGAATGGTTTGGGTTGGAAGGGACCTTCAAGAACATCTCATTACAAGCCCCTGCCATGGGCAGGGGCACCTTCCACTCTCCCAGGTTACCCCAAGCCCCATCCAACCTGGCCCTGGGCACTTCCAGATATGGGGCAGCCACAGCTTCTTTGAGTAACCTGTACGAGGGCCTCCCCATCCTCACAGGGAAGAATTTCTTCCTGATATCTAATCTAAACCTTCTCTCTGTCAGTTTGAAGCCATTTCTCCTTTTTCTGTCCCTCCATCCCCTTGTCAAAAGCTCCCTCTTAAATAATTCAAAATGATATCATATAGAGATGTGAAGGCCACAATGTACCTTTCCAGATTATCTACACACTAGGGCCATTTATTCCCAGAATTTCCACTCTTCTCTAAAATTAAAAGGACTATACTTGTTATGTTTGGTTTCTTATTTATGGCAATATACTGGGCTGTCTAGGCCAGTAGGCTGCTGGAAACAGCAAAACCCCATATTCCACATCCCATTTTGGCCAGTGGCTCCATCCTGGAAAAGCTGTGTGGATGCTGTCACCGCAGAGGGAGAAACAAGGGAGCAGGAGGCTGCAACTATTGCTTAGAAAGAGGACTGACCCCGGAACAGACATCCCCACCTTCCTCCTCCCACCTCCCTGAAGGCAGCAGGAGCATCAGCTGAAGGAACACGTGTGTTTGCATTCGGATGGCTGGCTGGGCTGGGCACACAGCTGGGATAACTCAGTGCCTCACTAGGGATGCTAATAGAGTGTGGCTGTCTTGTGTTGCTAAAGAGATGGATCTGTGAGTATCACACAGGGATTTCTTGTGGATATTTTAGGAGAGAAGTCATCTCAGTTAACCTCAGCCTTCTACCAGAGGGCTGTCAGCTCTAGGTTAGTCAAAGAGGATGTTGAGCATGCCAGAGATTTATTTGTTGTACTTATTTTAAAATTAAATCAATTCTGAATGCCTACAAAAATTGGATGGCAAATTTACAAATTTTATCCCAATTTTCTGAACTAATTTCTCCTTCCCCATATTGGAAAATAATTTTAAAATAATTTCAATCCTCTCTCAGAATTACTTTCTTTAACACTCTACCAGAAATCTTAGTTTCCTCAGCATATTTATCCTTGTTGAAAATCTTAACCAGTACACATTAGCTTCTCATCACATCCTTCTTCAGCTAAGAGGCCATATTAAATCCTGGGATGTGGGAAGGAGGGACCTGCTTGCCAACAACAGCAAGAATCTCTTTTATCAGCCTGTCAATGGTTCCTGTCCAATATAGAAATACTTTCTTCTTAAAATATGTAATTTCAGAGAAATCAGGATAGGAGGAAATTTCAGCACATTGATTAGATCATTCCCTTGCCCCCAAACATGATCAGCTACTGTTAAGTGATTCCTGTTAGATGCTTATCTACCTTGTTCTTAAAAACTTGTTAAGCTTCACCAACCCCTCAGGACAATCTGTTTCAGGTCTGCAGTCAGCACATTTAACCTGAGACCTCTCCTGATTCTCTCTGGCTGGGTTTTAAGTCTCTTAGTTTTTCCACTCCCCAGAAAATATAGAACTACGGAATGGTTTGGGTTGGATGGGACATTAAGGTTTAGTTCCAACCCCCTGCTATATAAAGAACAGTTCATTTTCCTCCTTCATGATTTCTGAAAGATCTCTGTATGTTGGGGGACCCAAATATGGATGGAAATTCTTTTAAGAATCTCACTTTAGAGCAGCAGAACATGTGCTGCCTGGATGAAAGTGTGAGATCCTTGCTGCCAGCACCCTTCCAAGGGATTTGAGTACCAGGTTTTAATAAGCATTAAGCATTTTTTTCTTACTTACACTGTATTGGAAAAATGGTGTGCAAGAAGGTATATTGAGGAATTTCTTCTTTTTATTTCCACATAATTCTTTTTACATGTTGTCCAATGGAAATGTCAGGGTCTCACAGGTCTTTCCAGTGTCCCACTCCACCACTGTGTTCTATTTTCATTCCAGTGTTGCTCAAGAGAGGATGAGATATCAGAGCGTCAGCTCAGAGCCACTTCCCCTCGCCACACAGTGATGCAGCTTGAAGCATTCAGGCAGCAGTTCCAGCTGGCTTTGAGAAACTCCAGGAATTAGAAAATAAGGAGCTTCTGCTCTGTAGGATGAGGGAATAATGAACATGACCTGAGGTCATTGCTCTGCTGGAACCCAGAACAAGTTCAAACCACCATTGATGAGCAGGAACCAAAGTACAGCACAGAGCAAGGAAAGAGAAAGGCTCACAAAAACAACAGGTCTTTGCCAATGATGCCTTTCTCACAGAATTAGTTAGAAATTCAAAGCTTGATAAAAATGGCCCAATTTCTGATTCTGTGATTTGTGATTTATGGAGGAAAATTTACTAGCTGAACCACTGAAATTAGGGATGGGCTATAAACCTCTTATATGCTTTCTTACCATGCTTGGATTTTAATAAGTGGCATTGTTTAAAATCTTTGGGAAGATCCTGATGTCAGAAGCAAGTTTTCTGTTGACCCCAGTCTTTTTCGTGTTTCTAAAAGAGACTTTTCCCTTACAGAAAATGCCTACTGTCTGCTGTCCAGTGTACAGGAGATCATGATTTAAAATCCTCCTTGGCTATAGGATTCTGATGTAAGTCTTTCAGATCATTTCTTCCCCATGCAAGGTCTACCATGGAGTTATGCAGTTTTTGAGCCCTTCAGTTCCTGAAGAGATGAGCTCCACATAGGAAAACAAAGCTTTTTTGACCAAGGCAGATGTTGCCAAAGCAGAAAATATGATCATTCATTTATCTTTAATGTTGCATTGTAACTCAAGTTTAGTAATCATGTTGTGGAATGCAAAGATGGGAAGGTGAGGATAATGGGTTGTTATATATGACCTTAATGAGTGACATGGAAATCCATAAGAGCCAAAGCCCGTAATTTTGTCTTCAGTAAATATTCTGCTTTACAATCATCAAGGAATTGAACTTAAAATAATGTATACATCATATGAACCCATATAATTTTTTTTTAATAAAAAAGGGAATAAAACCTACATGCTGGACCCTTAGACACTAATTAAATACAATGATTAGTTCTGAACCTCCTTCCAAACTAAAAACGTTCAGATGCAATTTTGGAGGAGTTTAAAAGATTCTTATTCATGGTCCCCTCACTGTTTAACCTTTAGGTTTCCAACAGCAATTTCTTTTAATCACTGGACTTAATATACTCTGAGGTGCTGAATTCCGTGTCGGTTGTAAACAGGCAACAAAACATTTACATGTTGGCTTCCTTCAGCATCTCATATTCAATTCAAGGAGTGAACAATGAAGCAGCGCTGCTGTGCAAGACCCAAATTGTGCTGCTGGCAAGAAGATTCTCAAATAACTGGAGATCTCCTGGGAGAAGGAATATTATACTATGGAATAGAGAATATTTGCCACAGAGCAAGCCAGTCCGTGGGCTTTTATCTCTCTCCTTTCATTCTGTTTATTTATTTGTTTGTACTGTCACTGATGCCATCTGAAGCCAAGAAATGCAATAAGGTTAAATCTATTGCAGGGAATTATTTTGATCAGCCAATTAAATGAACCAGTTCACCTTGCCTATGATATGCCTTCAAACATGAGTATGAGCATTTGGTGCAATCAATCTATTACACATCAATTTTATGGCTGTATAATGAGGTTTAATTGCTGCTTTATTAGTCTGACTAATATTAAGTGCTGGTAATTGCTTTGCATTCAACTTGGCTCTCTCATTTAAATTACACATCCAATATTAACCATAAATGTAGACCACCTTTTTATCTAATGACTTTTTGCTTTCCTCCTTGTGGTACAAGAAAAGCTCATTTAGGGTGATTTTCCTCCTTTGTACAAGTTCTCTGGCCCTGAGGAACAGAGGCTGGAAAAGCTAAATGTTGTTCTTGGTAAATGCACAGGCTTTTGGCATTTGAGAAGTGAACTTCAAATTGCCTTTTGACAGAAATATAATATGTTTTTTGTGTACTAATGAGGGAATTGCTAAGGTGTGTAAACACATTTGTAGCCCCACTGAAGTCTATGGGACTAGTCATGCACTTTAAGTTGTGCATATCCTTGAGGGAATGGTAGGGCTACTGCTTGCTGCCCTGGGGCACACATGGAAAACTAGTCTGGCAGGATGCAGGATGGATTTTGACTGACAAGCCACAGACCCAATGTTCTTGCCAGCCAGGATGTTACAATCACAGGCTTGGATGCTCAGACACAGAGCTTTAGGAGGAAAACACTGAGCTTCAGGAAATTCCTCGGTACAAGAAATGAGGAAAGCTTTTGCAGACCCAGTCTTGCTCTGTGGCTTCCTCCCATTCACAAGGACCTCATTGAGGTGATGAATTGCTGGATTGTTTGAGTCGGCAGCAGTTTTGTTATTTCACTTGGCTTCTCCTGATTTCCCTTTTTGTTTGAAATAGACTCCATCTGATTTTGCAGGGATGAGCTCAGCTCTCTGAACAGACATGCCAGTTGCCATTAATATCATCTGATCCTCCAGTGACAGCTGGCTAATATCACCCTGCAAGCACCTTGTGAGCTAAAATCAGTCCACATTTTGGGAAAAGAGGCCTGGTGCTGTAGAGTGCTGTAAAATTATATATAGTGTTGGGGTGAGTCACATGGCTGGTTCTGAACTGCTGAAATTCTGATCAGAACAAAGCAGCAATTGAATCAGTAAGAATTTACTGAATTTTATTGCAATCCTCTTCCTGGATCCATGAACGACTGAACACAACTAGAAACCTTGTGAGAGTCAAATATCCACCACTGCACATCTACTGGACTACAAACCAGTTGCCGAAAATAGTTTAGGATCACAGAATGGTTTGGGCTTGAAGGGACCTTAAAGCTCACCTGATTTCAACCCCCCTGCCATGGACAGGGACACTTTTCTCTAGACCAGGTTTCTCCAAGCCCTATCCAGCCTGGCGTTGAACACTTCTAGGGATGGGGCAACCACAGCTTTTCTGGGCTATCTGTACCAGGGCTTCCCCACCCTCATCATAAAGAATTTCTTTCTTGTATCTACTCTAAATCTCCTCTATTTCAGTCTGAAACCACTCCCCCCTGTCCTATAGCCCCATGCCCTTGTCAAAAGACCCTCTTCAGCTTTCTTTGAGTAATATACTCATTTTACAAATATCAGGAGGTGAAAATCTGTGGACCCATAGCCTTCTAAAGTTGGGATTTAAACTTCCCAGATACCTGACTGCAAACCAGGCCACAGCCTTTAACACCATTAATAGTAGTGTCATCTTTCAGCTGAACATAAGTGATCACAAGTGAAAAAAGAACTCAACAAAACTTTCAGACCTTGTCAAAACCCAAACCTGGAGCACCTATGAAACTTAACATCAAAGAAGGCTGTTTGATGATGGAGACACCCACATTTGCCATGGTAGACTAATATTTTGCAGCAGAAGGAAGAGACCTGGGTTCAGAACAACTTTAGACCACATGATTGGAAGCCATCTATTTGCACACCCCAAGAAGATTTTGTATCCACAGTCTTACAGGGAATTCACATTAAACATATTTCCAAGGAGTCAAGTGTTGAAGGCCAGCTTGGATGGGTCTAGTGGAAGGTGTCCCTGTCTGTGGCAGGGAGGGTGGAACTAGTAATTTTCAAGGTCCTTTCCAACCCAAACTATTGCATAATTTCATGATACTGTGATCTTGAGCAGCCACTGGCATTTCCTCACTTCTACTGGCTTCCTATGCAGTCAGCACAGATATAGTTGTCTTGAGAAGCCTTGAGGTTTTTCAGGGTATCAGAGACACTTCTCCCTTCTCAACTGAATTAATAAAATGTATAGACAGTGGGCTCTACATTCCCTTCCTTCTCCTCTTACTCACATCCATGGGTGGGAATTGCAATTACTGTACCCTGGATTTCACATCATGTTCCCTGACACCAACAGCCTTGAGAGCAGCATCTGAGTAGCCAAGTGGGACTTTTTGCACCATTTTGAGCTCTGCTACCCCACCCTGAACTATTTCACCAAAGTCATGAGGAACTTCAGTGTGCAGTTGAGCTGAAAGTCAAAGAATAGTGTTTCAACTGGGCTGACGCGAGTAAAATCTTCCATGTAGAGTTTTGATACTATTTCTGAGTGCTAGGGCAGCAATCAGGCACAGGGAGGTGGGCTGCTAAGTGAGAAAATGCCATTTTCACACACCTGTGTTCGGAGCTGGGCTGCATTTGTAAGGGTGGCTGTCAGTCTTTTCACTGTCATATTAAATCCTCACCCGTGGTGATTCCCGCTCATCCTCACTGACTGTCAGTGTGGAGGTCAGGAGAGAGATCCCCCCTCCCCATGGCAAGTTGGCAGGGCTTTTGCATGTGAGGGACTAACACACCTTTCTTGGAAGCAGTGAGCTGAGGTTCGCAGTCGGGAGCAAAAGGCCAGAACAAAGGTCTGACGTTACAGATGGACAAACATTTGCAGCCCTCTGTTGCTTCCTGTTGCTGTTTTAATTTTCTTTGACAGACGTTGCCAGACCATTCTAGGCCAGCCCAGCTCATCCCAGCTCTGTTTCTGGCAGGAAGAAGAGGAACAGTAGAAATCCCTTGGCAGCAGGTGGGAACCAGAATTCACCTTAGATCTCAGGTGTACCTTGGAATTTTTATCTTGGAGCTAAAGTATTCTTTACAGAATTAAACTCTTCTCATATACCCCTCCTCAAAGTGACCAGGATGATTTTATTCTTTCCCAAATGCAGATTATTATCTCTGCTGAAACAACCAGACAGGAGGAAATGAACCCTTGACTAATAAGGAGCCATCAAATACCTTGCAAAAATCCCTCCCATTACAATTTCCTGCAATGTGCAACACAAAGTTTAAAGACTGGAACAAAAAAGTTGTGTCAGGTTGAGGGACAGCCTCTGAGATCATGCTGGAGACATGACAAAACCACGAATTTGTTGGAGTTTAAGGAAATGATCTTTATATATGTAAAGATTTATATATATATATACCAGGTTGGATGGGGCTTGGAGCAACCCGGTCTTGTGGGAGGTCTCTGCCCATGGCAGGGGAGTTGAAACAAGTTGATCTTTAAGGTCCCTTGCAACCCAAACCATTCTATGTTACTGTGATTTTATAATTCTATGATTTCTTTAGGCAATGTCTAAATTAGGAAATTACCCAGAGTCAGGGCACAGAACTTCGATTTTGTGTTCATTCTTCCAAACTCCTCTATTCCCAGCCAAGGTTTTAACATGGAAAAAGAAGTTCCCAGGCTTGTTCTGAGAGACAGTAAGAGCCAGGAACCATTCACATATAGGAACTGGGATGTCAACAGCTTGTTTTGGGAGCTAAGAGAACTGTGTAAGTGGTCAAACTATGTTAGGTGGACTTAGAGCTAGAAAATAGGCTCCTGAAGCGATCCTTTTAGCAACAAAGATGAGGTTGTAGCATAAAAGACCCATTAAATATTTTTGAAATCCAGAAAGGAAAAGCTCCCCAGGGTCAGTTCTCAGGTGCTATAGATGGGTATGAGAGTTACACTGAATCTCACCAGCTGAGCAGTTAACCTTCATCCCTAAAAGCCAACAACTGGACAAATATGGGGCTACTTATTGTTTTCTTTAAGAACCATTTCAGCCCCCCTTTCTTCCTTTCCTCCATATCTGAAAGTATTTACCACTGCACAGTGCAAGCAAATAAACAAGGAAGGTTAAAATCTAAAAGCACTCATCCAAGTTAATTAAGTTCAGCCAGCCTCAACTACATCATCTGGTAAGATCTGGCAAGTGTGTGTGTGTATGCCTGCCTGGGTATCTCTTCCTCTATTCAGGAAGAATCCTCCAAAAGTGCACCCACTTTAAAACACATTATTTCTATGCCTGGCTTTGAGGATTTTTCGTTTTGTTTTTTTTTTTGTTTGTTTGTTTGGTTGGTTTTTTTGGAGTTTTTTGTGTGTGTGTGTTTTTGGGGGGGGTTTTGTGTTTTATTTTTCCCCTTGTCTGTTTCTGTTCTTACAGCTGCTTTCATATTTTTCTCCAACTACCCATTATTACATTTTCCTCCTTTTATTTACGATGCCTGATTCCCAGTGTACATTATTGCTGCTCTGTTGGTACTTTATTAAATATGATACAGATACTAAAGTGAGAGT
Organism: Formicarius rufipectus; assembly: GCA_013399695.1. Lineage (NCBI taxonomy): Eukaryota > Metazoa > Chordata > Aves > Passeriformes > Formicariidae > Formicarius > Formicarius rufipectus. The sequence continues at coordinate 530,827 of VXAU01002543.1, forward strand.
GAGGTTTTATGTCCCACACATGGTGTGTCGTAATTGTGGCATTTTTACTTTCCATTAAGAAGTAACTCCAGGAGGGGAGGATGGGAGACTCGGTTCATTACTTCTATAAACCAAAGAAGAAACCCCAGACAAGCTTGATGAGTTGTTAAGTAGTCTTTAAAGGAGTCTTTAAATCAAGATTAGATGTATTTCCTAAAGAGATTCCCTAGTTTGGCCACAAGTTACAGGACTGATGAAGGGATTACTGACTAAGTCTTGTGTCTGGAGTAGGGAAAAAGTCCAACTACCTTAAAATAATGGTTCTTCTGGCCTTCAGATTTATGAGAGTGTAATTAGAATATAGTGGGTTTAGCAAGCCAAGGACAGTATAAAGCTATAAACACTTTCATGATGAAAATATAAATTTACTTCCTGAAATGTAGGTTTCAAAAAAAAAAAAAAAGGGATAAAAGACTCAGGACCACGCGAGCACAGGCTGAGCATAAGAAATATTTTACTGGACATGTAGCCACTCTGTATCTGGAATCTGTCTGAGAAATTCCTAAGAATCTCTTCTATGTCATCCCTGAACATTTCAAAATTTTAATTTCTTTTACATCTACACTTCGCCTGCCAGGAAAGGATTCCTCATACCCTACCTCTAAACTTCATTTTATGCAATTCCAGGCAGTGTTGCTTTGCTCAACCTCTCAGAGTCTAAGCTCTGTGCAGGGCTCAGAGACTTTCAGCTGCATCAGTGCTGGAGTCCTGGCATGGCTTTAAAACGAAGAATAGTAATAAAATGGGATGATTCTTTGGTTATTCATTTTCCCATGAGTACCAATCCTGACTAAAGGCAGATGAGTGCCAGGAGTGTGGAGCACTGCAGGGCATGAACTGGCCATCACCCCCAATATTTCATTGCCAGAGCCCTGGCAAGGCAGAACCTTTGCTGGGAACCAGCTCCTCACTGAATTTTAGCCACTGCCCCTGCTCGCCTTCCCTCAGGACCTGTCTGCATCTGAGGACTTTTTCCTTTGTCCAAACTCCGTATTTTCCCCCCAGCTTTGGCCTGATCCTAGTTCTTCTCTTTCCTGCCTAAAATTCTGAGAAGGTTTGACTGTTGATGGCATTTACACAGGAATCGATACCTAGGTCTTCTTTGCATGGTAGGACAATCCACTGTCTCCCACAAATCTCCAAACCACAACTCCAGAGACATATGAAATATTAACATGAAACTTGGAATGTACACATAAAACCAAAATGAAATAGGCAATAAAAATACTAACTGGGTAAAGAGGAGGACCTTCCTGACTCCTGTGACATAAAATGAAGTTGCCATGAGAAGAGGAGTGGTACCAGTTGAACAATTTACTTGATTTCTCTATTTTTTTTCCCACTTTATAGAACCTTAGCTGTAAATGTTGTCATCTATGTGAGCCAAAGAAGTTTGGAAAGAACAGGCAGTGGCAATCTTATATTTATTTGCTGTCCCTTTTGTTCACAATTTCCTTTGCCTCTTCTTTTAGAGGACAGATCCACATCTAAGGAATGTAATATTGGGGGAAAATTATCAAGCAAGATCAGAAGTGAGGACTCAAAACATGGATCCCTAGAGATTAGTTTAGCCTCCTGTGGAGTATACACTCGATACTTAAGGTGAAATGTTAGGAATCTGTGTTTGTGGGCATAGATGGGATTTGTTTGAAACAACTGAGTAGCTTTGAAGTTCTCCATGTCATTATTGATTGATAAACTGACTTTGTATCCCTCATTTCATGTCTGGAACAACAAGACAGGGTTTTCTGCTTTCTTGTAACAGAATGGAATTTTGATGGGCTTACTAGTGTCTTCCAATTCTATTCACCTGGCCCAAAGGAAAGAAAGAAGGCCTAATTTTGATATTCCCAAAAAACCTCCAAGTGATAGATACATTCACACTGCACTGAGAAAGGTCAAAAACTCAAAATCAACATGCAATTGTTGAGTCTGATTGATTTCAACACCCAGATAGCACTGATAGTCTCTACTGGCTCCCAATTCTATGTGCCAGAATACAATTTCAACCATGTTTTGCTTATCAGATTCAGTCATTTCTTTTTGAATCATTTCAGTTATCCTTATGCAATATTGTACAACTGCCTGGAGAATCTTTACTTCCCTTCCTTTTTATCCCCTTCAGTTTCCCCTCCCCCACAGCTACATTCACTTCAAGTGGGATTCAGGGTTTAAACTCTTTAACTATTCTTTCTAAAACCTGTGTCCAAACTAAGGACCTCTATCAATCAGTAGGGGGTAAATGGAGCATGAAAGGCCAAAACCATCAGAATTTCAGTGAGAAAACATCTCCACCATTTGCCAGTGCATGACTTCTTGAAGTTTGAGTGCTTTCAATAATAATTAAACCTATATTTGATGCATTCCCAAAGTATGTGTCTCAATGCCTTTTCCAAAAGACCTGAAGAGGCATTTGCTCTAACAAGATAAAATCAGAGAATCACAGATTATCCTGTGTGGGAAGGGACTCAAAATGACCCTCAAGTCCAAACCCTGGCCCTGCTCAGGACACTCCAACAATCCCACCCTGTCCTTGAGAGCATTGCCCAAGCACTTTTTGAGCTCTGACAGCCTTGGGGCAGTGCTCACTGCCCTAGGGAGCCTGTTCAGCACCCACCACCCTCTGGGAGAAGAACTTCTTCCTGAGGTCCGACCTAAACTGTCCCCGACAGAGCATGCTGTTCCCTCTGTCCTGTCACTGGTCACCACAGAGAAGAGATCAGTGCTGCCCCTCCACTGACCCTCATCAAAAAGCTGAGCTGTAGCTCATGAAAAAAATCCAAAAAACCAAAACCAAACCAAATCAAACCAAAACAGAACAAACAAAAAAAAAGTTTTACATGTGAGCACAAAAATTAAGTATTTTTCTCTGCACAAAAATCCACCAAGGACCCCAAAGCAGATGGCACTGAGAACTCCAGACTCCACTGAAATGATAGAGGGTGACTCCAAACAAACTGTACAAACCACTCAAAGGTGGAGGTAATATTGGCTGTGTTGTTGCCAGCCCCTCTCCCAGTTATCAACAGCAGAGCTGCTGCTCTCTGCTGAATAACACATTTGTTTACACAGTAGATTGAGAATATTTGTGTGTGCTGCAAACTCCTTGGGGGTACAAACAATGTGTTTCTGAAGAGGCCCAGTGTCATTGGAATAATCAAGACTTGTTGTACGATAAAGAGAGTGACAAACAGAAAGTCCTACCCAGGCTCTCGAGGGCGGCGCCGCAGTTGGTGTTGAATCTGCAGGATGATCTGTTCGAACAGCTCTTCCTGTGGTGCAGACACAGGTTGCCACATGCTCTACAGGGGAACCAAGGGGGAGACGTGGTCATGGTGCATTTTTGATGAGATCTCAGCCGCAGCATGCTGGTGTGTAGCAAAAACCTCCTTTTCATTTCAAAAGGCTCAAATCCTTTTATTCATGCAAACCATTTGAAATCTCTCGAAGTGGAAGAATGCCTATTTCCTTTATCAAAGAGACCAGACCAAGGCCAGATTCCTATTTTGGTGTATTTATATTTTCCTCATATCAAGGTTGTTGCCCCCTTTCATCTAAATTATGTCTTAGAATATCTTGAGTTGAAAGGAACTCATAAGGGTTTTCAAAATCAAACTTCTGGCCCTGCACAGGACAGTCCAACAACCTCATCACGTACCTGAGAGTGTTGTCCAAACACTTCTTGATCTCTGTCAGCCTTGGGGCCATGCCCACTGCCCTGGGGAGCCTGTTCAGTGCCTGAACACCCTCTGCGGGAAGAAGCTTTTTCTAACACCCAACCCAAACCTCCCCAGACACAGCTTTGTGCCATATGAGATAGTTATGTCTGCAGTAGCTGAGACTGTGAGCATCTAATGAGGACCAGTGTTTGGCCTGGGTATTTTCAGTATTCCAAATGATGTTTCTATGGTCCTGTGACAGCTTTAATTTTGGGACTGCCCTTTTAAGCCCAATTAACAAAATAGCAAGATGGATGTGCATATGTCTGAAAGTGTTTAAGGCCAGGTTGGATGGGGTTTGGAGCAACATGATCCAGTGAAAGGTTTCTCTTTCTCATTGGAATGAGATGATCTTTAATGTCCCATACTCAGACCATTCTGTGATTCTGTATGTTGCATCCCACTGTGGTGTTCTTTCATGCCATAGTTTAGCACCATGGAAAAGCACTGCAGGAGAGTGAGACTGTCTTGAGGGGAAATTGAAGTGTTTGAGAGTGAATATCCTCAGGAGATGGTGTTTTCTCTGGGAAAACTCTCTTGTGTAGAAGTGAAAAAGCAACAGCTTCTGGATTGGAGCCTGGAAAGCATTGTCTTGTAATGTATGGCTCTATTGTGGTTTGCTTACCAAAGGGAACCTTGGAATGTAGAGGCATGAATGGACTGACAACAATTAGGTGTTGACCCAGTGTCAGAATGCAGGAAAATTCTTAAAGATTTCTCTTAGGAAAATCAAGTCTTATAGATTTCCCTTGGAGTTGGAATATGGATTAGATGATGAGAGTTAAGGCTGACAGAGTTGAGGTTGTTCAGCCTGGAGAAGAAAAGTCTTCAGGGACACCTTATGACACCCACCAGTACCTAGACAGGGCATACAGTAAGGCTGCAGAGGGACTCTCTGCAACAGCAAAACAGGACAGGAGCCAATGGCTTTAGACTGAGGGAGGGTAGATTTGCATGTGATAGTAGGAAGAAATTCGTGACTGTGAGGGTGGTGAGGCCCTGGCACAGGTTACTGAGAGGAGTTGTCCATCCCCCATCCCTGGAAGTGTTCAAGGCCAAGTGAGACAGGGCTTTGAGCCATCTGGTCTAGTGGAAGGTGTCCCTGCCCATGGGAGAGGGGTTGGAACAAGATCGCCTTTAAGGTCTGTTCAAACCCAAACCAATCTATGATTTTAGGATTCTATGAAATAAGGCATATCTTCAGAAATGACTGAGTGGGATTTAACCCTAATTTCCTTGTCTCATGGAAAGTAGAAGAAACACATAACAAATATTGCCTCCTCCTTCACCAGCTGCATAGAGTGAAGTTAATTCTTGTCATACTGTCATGAAATAGTTGCTATGAAAACAGTGAACTGAAAAAGTTCTTTATAACGGTGTGATTTTAATAATTTTCAAATAGTAAGACCCCAAGTGTGCAACATAACCCAAAAGTCTGTATTTTACACACTCATTTATTTGGTGCTGATAACTTGATGAACTGTTAAGATTAATGCAGTCATCATGAGTTGGGCAAGAAGGGAAAAAGGAAGGTAAGGAGACATAAAATTAATAAAAACATGCCTAAGGCTTTTGACTTCTTGACTTTAGTCTCCTTCTCACAGCACTGTGTTGAGTGACAGAAGTCCTCTGAAGCCTGTTAATTTTGTTTTATTCCTTCTGTCCTGTTTTTCCACTTCACTTAATGCAGATTCTTCCTCTGAAGGTTAAAGATCTCTCTTTAAGTATATTGCATCTGTTCACTTGTAGAAACACCATGTTCTCAAAATTCTTGTGTAGTTAATCAAGTTTTCTCAGTCTCCTGCTCTTAGTCTCTCACTCCCTTCCTTTGACCTTCTCCCATTCTTTCCACTGCCCATCCAGAAAACAACTAAAAGGCAGAAAGAAGGAAATTCTGGCAGGAAAGAGTTTGGATGAAATATATTCTTGTGCTTCTGTCTTCAGGAAGATTTCTATCTCTTACAAAATAAAATTCAGACTTCAGCCAGTCCAGAGTTCCTTCCTCTCTAACACACTCCAGGAGTTGGCATCTGGATACAAGACACAGAATCCAGAGTTATTGTTCTGTTCAATTTTACCTCCAAAACTCAAGTATTCCCATATCCCACTCTCCACCGACCTATGTTGCCCAAATTACATTTGATTTCTCTTCCACATTTGTAATACTTGACATAATTCAGATCTTTTCTCCTTGCTCAGAGTCATATAAAATCACAGAATGGTTTGAGTTGGAAGGGACCTTAAAGATCATCTAATAGCTCTCAATCTTTACACTCCTTATATCTGTACCATTTAATTCTCATGATTCAAACTCATCCCACAAGTTCTCTCCCTGGGCTCCCAGTTCCTCACCTAGTCCTGCTGTTATGTAAGGTCCCTTCCTGAAAGTCACATCACACCACCTTTGTGGATCTGATGCCTTGACCCTTATGAAGCCAAATCTCTTACAGAAGAAACACCTACAACTTGTGTTGTCCCTTCATTTTCTATTAGGTTACTGCACAAATGTACTCAAACACTTTCTGTAACAGCTCTGTTCACCACACAAGTTTATGAAATGTTAAGGAGTGGTGTGTACTGCAAGCATCTGTTCACATTTCAGGTAAATGCAGCTGCCTCCTCTTTGGTGGCTGAAATAATTGGAGTATATTGTCTCTCCCACTCTTTTTAACATGTGTGCCTGCAGGAGCAGAAACAGCAAAAACAATCTTGCAAATTCGAGATGTTAGCCCATTGATCTTCCTCTTCACCGGTTTGTACTGGGGCATGTGTAGGCTTTGAGCCTACACCAGCTGGAATGGACTACCTGCTCCAACTACAGAAGGGTGCCAGTACAATTCTTCAGGATGCTCTGGCTACAGCTAAACTAAACTAAACAGTTTCAGGGTACATCTCTGAGTATTGACCCTCAATCACAGCTAAACCTCAAATGCAGTCCCTGCTGTGATTTTTTGACTTCTACTAATTGAGACAAATGGAATTGCTTCCTGTTCTTCAAATCTACAGGCACATGCAACCAAAAGTAACCACTTAATTGGGTTTTGCCATATATGTAGCCTGGGGAATTTCACCCAAAGGAATTCATCTTGTCAGAAGATGTTTCATTTGAACCTTTGCACTGCCTGAATAACAGTGTTGTCCAAAATAATGGATAAAATAAGAGTCAGTGTGAAGACACAAGAGGTTTGGGTTCTTTTCCCCATCCTGTATATCAAATAGCTTTGTTCTGGACAAAATGTATCATTCCATACCTTAGATTTCTCATCTCTTGGATACCAGGTTCATCTGGTTTGAAGTACTCATATCCTTCCCATATTCATGCTATTTATGTACAGATAGGAAACATGTGGGAGCAAACTCTTATAAGAAATAAACAGTACAACAGAAAGAATTTTGGAGTGGAGAGTGGGGAAAAGGAGGAGGATAGTTTGGATCTTTCATATTCCCTTTGGCCAGTGGTAAAACAGCTGCCCAGTCAGAACAATTAGACAGCTGCTGCAGCAGCTCCTATGCAGAAAAACTGTGCAGTCAAATAAGTTTGTGCTGACCTAAATTCTCCTAGTGCTGTCACCAGCTCCCTGCATTGGCGACACAAGATGGTTCTTATGCTTTCTCCAGCTCCTGCCTTCCCATCCTTCCACTGCTGGTGGTATGGCATTTGCTGCACAGATGTTTCTCCCAAGCCAGTGCAAGGTTATTTTTCAAGTGACTTCTTCCAGCAGATGTTCCCCAGTTCCCAGGTGTGTGTGTTGTCCTCTCCACTGAGCCGAAACTCACCAATGCACTTGACATATTGCAGGGCTGCTGCCTCTTTGAGCTGGAGGGTCCGTGACATCTCGCATCACTGACACCTCTGCTGCTGCCAGGCTGCTTGGTGACACCTTCCCTCAGCAACAGGCCTCCCTGCTCCTTGCCTTGCTGGTTCCTCGCTACCTGGGCTGCACAAAGCATCTTTCTGTGCTACCTGAAGTGAACATATAAAATTGCCATGGAGAGTGTGCCCAAAAAGAAGAATTAATTTTACCTATTATTCAGGCAGCCAAGTTCGATTTCCCTGTAGAGGCAGAGAGGAAAGCCAGATGAAATAGCTAAAGGACATTTATAAAGCAGTGTTTTGAATACAAGACATCCTTCTTCCTTGTACCTGGGGAGTCAAGGTCACATAACCAGGTCCTGTAGGAAAGCTGGATGAACCACTGAGCTCTTTCCCTCAAAGCTCAAAATCCAAGTCCACCTTAGCAGGTGACTAAATAGAGGTGTTTGTCCCTGTCTTCCTCTGCAATCTCTGTTTTCCTGTACAGTTCAGATGCTTTCCTAGCTTTCAACTCCTGGCATTAATTTAACTTTCTTTTTTATTATTTTTTTTTTAAACATCGCAGGGGTGCAGACTGGCTCGCATTGACAGCCCTGTTTGGTTCAGCTAATATCTGGGCTAGCTTTAGCCTCAGGCTATGGAACAACTCCTTGTGAGCCTTCTGTGAGATAAAATGATAAGTAGAATCTTTAATTATTGTTATTTTTAAATGGATACTGTATATTGAACTCAAAGAAACAGTAGGTTGTATTTAATTAGAGAGAGAAGAAAACCTGACAAAAATTTTCCTCCCTTCTCCCCTTCCCCTCATTCCTCCCATCTGAACTCAGCCCCTCATTCAAGTGGACAAGGGCAGAAAAGAGATGAAGGGAAATTGTTAAAAAACTCTTGGTGAATAGACTATCCTGGACCACAATAGGAGCAACACTATAGACAGTGGATGCTAATGTTTGTTTTTCGGAGTTTTTTTCAAGTTTTCTGTCTCAGATTGCCTCCTTCACTTCTTTTCTTCCCATCATGCTGAAAATCAGTATTTTAGCTCCTCACTGCTGAGCCACAGCAGAGGAGAAAGGGACTTGTGTTTTTGCTGCCAGGCAAGCTTGCAGAAGTGGGACCAAGACAAATCTCCTGCCAGACATTTTGGCTACATCCCTGTTAGTCAGCTAAGGAAGTGTCAGGATCAGTTCTCCGCCCCTGAGGCCACCTGGCAGAGCCCAGACATTTCCTTAGCGTTAAACAACCTCACCTCCAAAATAAAGTAGCCAATTCCAACTTGCCTACCAGGGACAGTGCCTGGTGCATGCTGGCTCCTGAGCTGTGCCTGGGCGTTGGGGCATTGTCTGGGACAGCAGCACCCTGATCTACAGCATGACAGGGACCATCTGAGAGTCACATTCCAGTGTTTGCTCCTGTGTAATAGCGTTGGTTTGTTTTTTGGCACAGTCAAAGCCCATGCAGATATGGACATCCCTGAGGTTGGACTTGATACTACAAGTTTTTTCCAACCTCAATGATTCCGTGATTCTATACACAGATAAACACACACATGTGTGCTGTGAATCAGTGGGGGAGCATGTGGCATTTCCTAAGCAAGCAGATCCAGAGCCTCATCCCTGTCCCACCAGCTCGTTGAAGTCACACTGCTTGACCATGGCTGAGAGGTTGCTTTTATAGGCAGATTTTGCATGTTGTTAACTACATGGGGGGCTTTTGCTGATTCCCGCCCACCCCCCACCATAAATCACAATATCGGTGTTTACTGTTTTTCAAAGATCTGTTTTACATCTTTATGAATCATTATGTAAGTGGCATTCCAGTACCTGAAGGGAGAGTACAGGAAAGATGAAGAGAGACTATTTACCAGAGCTTGCAGTGAGAAGACAAGGGGGGATGTCTTCAAACAGAAAGAGAGTAGGTTTAGATTAGATATTAGGAAGAAATTCTTTGCTGTGAATGTTGTGAAACACTGGCACAGGTTGCCCAGAGAAGCTGTGGATACCCCTGGAAGTGTCCAAGGCCAGGTTGAGCAGGGGTTGGACCAACCTTAAACAGGCTTCATTATCCTAAGGTTTCTCCAAGGGTTTGAGATCTGGCTGTATATCTGTCTTCCAACTCTGTTGCACATACAAACAGAAATATAAAAACTAGTAATTTTACAAATGTATCCAAATTCTGCTCTCACATACAAATACATCCAAATATGCACTAAATTTAATATATTTTTGAAGTGCATTTATAAATGTAAACATACCTCTCAAGCATCAAGACTGAAGCCTTTACTTAAGCAAACTGCCTCCCACTGAAAGGACACTAAGAGAATGATAGGGAAAAGGGAAACATTTGAAATGGAGGGTTTGAGTCCCCTGGTTTGTCATAGTTGAATGGAAACAACATAAAAATGTAGCTAAATAAAAAGATTCAGGTGCTCTAAGAAACCTTTGTGCTCTCAGGAGAAGTGAAGGGAATGGAATATATAACAACTGGAAGCAAAAAATTTTATTACTGTTTTATTATTATTAATAATTGCAAATGTTACTACATCCTATGACTAATTTATAGCAATCATACAAAAATACAGAATTAAGTTAGTCCAGTCAAAATACCAGAGCAAGAAAAACAGCCTTATTTTGAACCCATTCCACAAAAATGTATTTGACATTCCCACTTGTCCCCTTCCCCAGTCTTTTGGAAATAAGTAAATAAATAAATAGATTTATGTATACTTAGATTTTTTTTGAGGCTAGGAGGGACCATTAAAATCATCTTGGTTGTGTCTTTCCCAAAAATAGACCTTATAATTTTATTCTTATATCTGACCCACAACTCTTCTGAGCTACACTGTACCTTTTCAAGCTGCATATTGTTGTTATTTAAGCACTGCAAACAATACAGTCTCCTCGACTCCTGGGTGAGTTGATTTGATATTTAATTGTGATCACTGATAAGCATTTTGTTGTTTCCAATCTGAAACCAGGCAGATACAACTCCAGGAAATGGGATTTTGGGTAGCATTTTCTGCCAAATCACCGAGCCCTCAGTCCTCTATAAATAAGTCATGCCCATCTGTAAAAGCTTTGGCCTTCTCTTTCAGTTTCTAAAATCACATTAATTTTGTCATCGTGCTCAATCAGTCTTTTGATTTTACAACATCCAGAAGTCTTTGAGCAGTAATGGAGACAGTTTAGTCCAAAGAGTTTGTGGCTGCTCCATACCTGGCAGTGTTCAAGGCCAGGGTGGACAGGACTTGGAGTAACCCAGGATAGTGGGAGGTGTCCCTGCCCATGGCAGGGGCTTGGAATTGAATGATCTCTAAGGTCCCTTTAACCCAAACCATTTTATGACTCAATGTTCAAAAATATCTAGAAATACATGAAAACTCACCTGTACCTTACTCCCAAAAGCACTTTGCCTACAAAGTTTTTAAGGACTCTGAGAGCTTTGGATGAAAGCCACCATATAAATGTACATTATTGTACTGTCATTATTAGTGTTGTCACTCTGGCATTTTAGAACTGTTTCAGCCTGTTGTAGGTCTTGCAGTTTAATTTCTTTTCTCTAACATTCTCATTGAACAAAGGAAGTGTGGGGACATTAAACATTATTACTTTTTTCTGCATGATTACTATTACTGCTGCAGGTTCACAGATTACACCATTGTGGCTCCAACTCCTTCCAGTGAAAATGAAGAATAAGGAGAAATAACAGGCAGAATTTGTTGGAATGGGATATCCTTTGCTGAGTAAAGATATCCAAGAAAAGAAGTTGTCAGGTGGTGGCCTAATCCTACTCGGTGGACTGCTGTACCTTTAAAGGGATTTAATGGGCTCTGCTGCTTGCGCACTTGGAAAAGAGAAAGATCCCATCTCCAGTTCCGGCTGATGCCAGAGCTGGAAGGAACAGAGAGCTGAAGGCAGAGAAAGAGTGATTAAGCAATGGAATAGGCTGATAGGGGAGTGGTGAAATCACCATCTCTGGGATTGTTTCACAAGTGTGTGGATGTGGCGTCTTCTGAAACTTTCCTTCACGTTCACAGACCACAGAAAAAAATTGTTTGGTGATTTAAAAATGTTTCCCTTTAAAGGCTCTTATAGAGTGAAAAATTCCCTCTACCATAAGTTCTTTCGCATTCTTCTTCTAAAATAAAGGGAAAGGAAAGGCTGCATAGCAAACCTGAACCTAAGATTTGGAGATTTGGAAAAACAGACCATTCTTTTCTTTGCTTGAGACTTACTGAGAAAAATTCAGGTTTAGGACCATTCCCACACCATGTATAAATTTTTGCTGAATGATGACTGTTGATACAAATTTCAACATGTCTGTAAAATCCAGATACAAGTACAACCACTGCGTGAAAATTCCCCACCACTGCAACCACAGAAGGAATAAATTGTCTCTAACTTTAGCAGTTGAAATGTTACGTATTTCACTTAAGTCAGTCTTTTGGAGATGAGGCTAACAAGGTTGTTTGCCCATCCTAAAATAAATTTCTGAAAGGAATAGATAAAACAGTCACTGGAGAAACATTTCTTTTACCTTTTCAATAACAAGAGCCTTATTAGAGAGCCTAATTTAGCCTAAATGGCTAAACTAGCATGAATGAATGAATCTTCTATCTAGCTCTGCACATTCAATGGTGACTTAAATCTCTGTATTTGACCTCAGATAAGGCTGCAGATCAGTCTGAAGTGATTCACTGGATGAGATCTGTAATATTAATAATAATTAGTATTATTATGAGTTATATAACAATAACAGTTAATTATAATGGTCCTGTTGTTTGAAACCAGCAGGGAAAAAAAGGATTAATAATACAAAAAAAAATTATTTTACAGAAGGCAAGCCCAGTTGAAAAACAACTCAATACAGTTGAACAAAGAACACTTACAAGATTCAGACTGCCCCAGTGCAAATTATATGATAGCATCTTCTTCTTACTGTGCGTCTGACACAGTTTTAGCCTGGGATACAATCTGTCATGCTGGATTGCCACTGTGTGTTCTACACCAGGGAAAAATATATATCAGTCAAATTTACCATCTGTGTCATTATGTGACTACATAAATTTCAATCTGAGCATATTTGTTAGTTTTCATTCCCAGATATATATCTTTTTTTCCCTTGCTAAAGCTGTTATTCATACTATGTTTTATTGTATAAAACTATGCAAAGTCTTGAGGGGTCTTATTCAATATTGGGAAAAATCTTAAAGCCTGTATTATTTGTAAACTCCAGGTCAGGGAATGCAACACTTTTACCTTTATGTCTTTTTCTTTTTGTTTTTTGTTTTTTGTTTTTTTTTTTTTTTTTTTTTTTTTTGTTTTTTTTTTTTTTTTTTTTTTTTTTTTTTTTAGAAGTCCACCCTTACAATTAAAACTGACAACAGAAGGTTAAGGATCACAGCAGCTACGGTGGGTTAATTCTTAGCTGTTAATCAATCCCTCCCTCTCTCCCTCTCATTATGTCAGGCTTTCTGATGGGTTTCCATTCCACAAACACAGTTTGATTAGCTCTAACACCTACCTGTGAAGAGAGATGGACTGCAACATGAGGAATGTGGAAAAGTCAGTGGAGGTTTAATTGGATTAAACCCTGTGTTCTACATATATACAGGCAATTTTCATGACAGTTCAGCTAACACGATAATGTGCAACAAAGGGATCTGGTATTCAGCAGGGTCCCACACCTTAGCTGGGGGGGATACACCTGGGGAAGCCTCAGTATGCAACAGAATAACAGGCAGTTGACAACAGCCCTGCTCTGATATTGTCACAAATTGCTGGATGCAAAGAGCATTTTTGGATGAAACTCACACTCTGTTTTGAGTGGTTCAAAGGGGTGGTTTTCAGCTGCAACTCCTGCCAGGCACCTTGTTGCCTTCCATGGGGAAAGCAAAATCACACTGAGGGGTTGTCTGAAGGTGTTGGCACAGTGTCGGTAGACGGAGAGGTGGTAGAAGTCAGGAGCAACCCTGAACATGCCAGCATCATTCAGGGAACGGCACCTGTCCTGCTGGTTCCCAGGGAGCGACACAGATGATGCCACCCTGGATGGAGAAGGGAATGCCAGCAGGGATTCCAGCTGGCACTTTATCCCACACCCTCAGGCAGGAGGAAGAGCCCAGCATGTATTAATAGTACAGACCAGTGTTCCTACAGAAATGAGCTTGGTGGATGGGAAATCTTTGCCAGAGGAACAGCCCTGTTCTAAGGTGTGACAAGGAATGTATTTTACCCTCTATGGACCTCTTAATTCCAGATATTTTTCTCCTTAAACCAGTCCTTAATGAAGATATACCTGTGCTGGTCTTGATCTTTGCAAAATGTCCTGTCATCATACTTACATGGTACACACTTCTTGAAGTCCTCTCCTTTCCCGAAGGCATGGGACTCAATTCCAGAGTAAGTCTGCCACTTGACTGACTTTACCTGTCTGCTTCTGATCCATCTAAGTGGATTGGTTTGTTTTACTTCAAAAACTGTTAACTCCACCTAAACGTAGTGTCCAGTTTTATTCCAGCCCATTGCAGACCTACCTGAAGAGCTTGATAAAAGCTAAGCAGACTAATTTAAATGACTTGATTTCATTGCCCCAGATGTATTATAGATTTCAGCTCCCCAGATTCTGCTATAGGGCATATTCCTCTGTCCTGAAAAGATTTCCTAAATGGTTTTGTCTTCTACTGGCAGCCATGAACAGTTATAATGTACCCCACTTATGAAATGCAGAGAGGGTGTGATTCATTCATCTCACTTTTACAAATGGAAATATTACATATGGAGAATAATTGTGATCTTTCTATGTGGTCAGCATGCATCTGAACATGCCTTAGAACATCTTCTGGCAGCTATAAATTAGGACTATGGGAGACTTCATGTTCTGGACAAGCAATTGAAGGCCAGAAGAGGAATCATCTTCTTGAGGTACCTGTCTTCCTCCTTTGCATGCAATCTAAGATGAATAGCTTGGACCAGTTGCTTCACTTTACTTTTTTTTTTTGACCTTTTCTGCCTGAATGAGGCAATTATCTCCTGATATTAATTCCCACGGCCCAGAAACATTCTCTCTGATAACAGTGGCTTCCATAGAGAATGCCTCCTATTTTAACTCCCAGTACCATCCATTCTGGTGGTTGGTGATCCAGGTAGTATCTCTAAAGGATTTAAAATATGAATCGTGCCTAAGCACAGCTCTTTATTCCATGAAGTACTTTTTAAAAGAGAAAAGCAGACACTGAAATTAGATTTCTCTTTATTCCTGGATCTCAGTCCATGTTCCTCTCTGGGATTCAATGAAACCAATTGGATACTTGAATGACAAGGTAATCAGAAGTTAACCAGTGCCAAGGCCAGTTCTTTGAACACATTTCTATCTCTTAGCCACATAAATTATTAATTTCTTTTAACCTCAAAATGAAGATCATCACATACATGTACCCACTGTCCAAAAAAAACCAAACCCAACAACAAAAGGCTCTTTCTTATGTTAATTCACAAATGGTGCCCAGGAATGGTTTAGAAGAAGGTCAATCACATGACCCAAGAGCAGAACAGGCACCAAACTGCCATTCAACAACACGAATGACCAAGATCCTTTTCTCAGATTCATATATTAGAACATTATTTCTTTGTGTGGATGCTGCTGTATATTCATATTATATTATGACCCATTCATGCCTATAAAGCATCACTGCATGCAATTCTCAGCTTGTGCAGGTCCAAATCTGATCAGGCCAGCTGTGTCTCTTGTTATAACAACTACAGAAGAGCAGGTGGTATAAGACAGTCTAAATCCTCTGGTCTAGAAAAGACAACAAGCTTCTCTTAGCTCTGTGCCCCTGCTACTTTCTTAGCTTTAGTGAGCCATTCATGGTCTGTGGTCTTATGACCTTTGGGACTTCCTTAATATTTTCTCTAGTTCTTCAGTTTCTGCCTGAGAGCTTTTTTGCAATGACTTCTTACCTGAAAGTATCTGTTTTGCTGTTGCTGTTGAACACATACACTAAGAAGTACATATTAAAACCGAAATTTGTGCTATCAGCTTAAAGCAAGCCATGGAATAGCATTCATAAATTCATAAGATAGTTTAGATTGGAAGTAACTTCTGGATATCATATGGTCCATCTAGCCATCAACACAAGTCTAATTATTTAATTAGTCTCGGTCATGTCCAGTCCTTGTGTCTCAATTATGTTTTTACCCAGACTAATTCTGGTGGGTATCCACCCTCTGGGTTAAACATGAAGGCATGTGAGGCTTTTGCCCAAGGACAGAAATTTATTGAAGTTGATTAATTAGTAACATTGGTTAGCATTGAGAGAGAAGACAGGACTTGCTGACCAGAAAATCACAACCAGCCTGAGATTACCCATTAGTCTTACACAGGAGTTTGAGTCTATCTGAATTTGAAGATTGATTTACAGCACAGTGAGTTGAGACTGGACCCTCAGTGGAGAAAAGGTGGAGGTGGTGGGTAGAAAATGCTGGCAATGCACTTCAGTACATGTGAGACAACCAGTTTCAACACCTGCACTCCCAGGCTTGGATCTCCAATATCCCAAGGGTTGTGATCTTCAGACCATGACAGAAGGTGTCCATTTTCACTCCTCCCTCGAAGAAAAGTGATTGGTTTTATAGGGGTTAATGGGGTTTGCATTTTCCTGGCTTGTTTGTTTCATTGACCTTTTAGCCTGTACACTAATTGCAAGGGGAGAGAGAGATTTCACAGCAACACCAGTTTAGATAGAAATCCTGAACCAAACTGTAGCAGTAGTAATAACTCTGAGTTTACAGACATCCAGAAATTATGAGCACATTGCACTTTTGGAAAATATATTAGGTGAGGGATAGCTTGTGTCCCTGGGGTAAGTGTTCTGCCTCTTTCGTGACCCATAACTCAGGAGTGTGTCAGGCACTTTACAAAACGTCTTCATTCTTCATGACTGAGACAGAAGCCCTGGCATGCAGAGTATCTTACTTATTCAGCAGTTATTTGAGTAATTTTATTTTAAATACTGACTCGATGTGGTCAGTATCACAGATGAAGGGGGAAAAAAGAAAAGCGAGGCAGTAGAAGTGTATCTAATTTTTTATTAAACATATCTCTGTTACAATCTGACTTCTTGTACTGTAAGGGGAAATTACACACCATAAACCAGTCCAGAGAATGGATCTGATGCATAATACAGGAGCCTGCCTGGAGAAGAATCCATGTCACATAAAACTGTAAATACATACATACATATTCAGACACGTACGCACATTGGGAAAACAGATTTTTGCACTGTGTGTGTTGAATGAAGAAAAGGGAACCGCATTGATATGGCTTTTTTATTTGCCTTAATCTCTGTTTGCCAATATCAGAAGGCATCCCCTTGCCTTTATTATGACAGTTACTAAAACATTAAAACACAAGAGATGTGGCTTCTGTTGATACACGGGAACACCCTGAAACTGCTCCTGTTGCAGGGAAACCAGTCAGTTGGTTTTTAGCATCTAATGTTACTTCCCTGATCTTTCTGGTGTCAGAAAAACAACTGCATTTCAAAGGAAGACCTGTATTAGTTTACGTTCTGAGGGAAGGTAAGTCATTTTTAGGTTCACACATCAAAAAATCTTAGGATGATTTTGTCATATAAAACATACAATAGATTATATATGTTATTTTATCTATATATCTAAACCTATATATCTGTTTATATAGATATATATGATATAATATTCCTCAGGATTTTCAGAATTGGCTCTGGAGGGAAGTTTTTCTTAGAAAAAACTTTATATTATCAGTGAATAATGAAATACTTCATATTGTTATTTTTTGGGGATGGTGCACATTTGTAAGGAAAAAGCTATAAACTGAAAATAAAGCTACCTTATTTTTTTTTTCTAACTTAGAAAAATCTTCCATTTAAAATAATATATAATTGGCATTTTGCAGGTTTAAAATCAATGCAGTTGGTCAGAAGTCAAATTTTTGTTTGTTTATTTAAGTAAAACAGTTCAGTTTGTTTGACTCTACATAAAGAGCACCTCTCCTTTTTACTGCCTCAGTACATTTCCCTCAGACATTTTCCTTTATACATACATCAGCAAACTGCCAACCCTAACTAACCTATTTCACACTTTAGACTTAGTGTAATTCTCCAACTTTTCAACACTTCTCAATGATTGAATTATTTTGATTATTAAATTGTTAAATTATTTCCACTTACTGAATTGAAACCTGACCATTTGAAGATTCTGTGGCTTCCTGACAGAACTTGGAAATGTAAAGTATTCAGTGATAAGGTACTTAAATTCTCCTTTTGCACAAGTGCATCTCAGTTCATCTATCAGATCAAGGTATCACAACTTAGCATCTCTAATTAACACCAAGGTTTCAGCATTTAACAAAAAAATTGCCATTTTTTCCCCTGTAACCATTTTTTTAAAGCATTTTTACCTCTATATGTACTCTCAAGAGTTGTCTGTTTTGAGACAGAAAACAAACCAAAGCGAAGCAAAAACAACAAAACAAGCTTGTTTTGACAGCGGAAAACAACATTTTTTATTATTATTATTCAATGAGATGAATATTTTCCATAAACATTCTCACTTTGAACAAAGAGCCAATTTCCATTCAAAGCTGTTAAAAGGGAAAATGTTCAGAGCAGTCTAAGCAGCCTTAGGTGACTGCATTTCACTGATGGGTGAAGCGAATGCTTAAGAGATGTCGTGTTCAGAAAGCTTTACAGAATCCTTGGGAAAGGCAGCCACTTCCTAAATATTAAGGGATAATGTTTAACATTATTTTATCTTTGCCTTTTTCATTTCCTTATTTTAAATCAGAGCCATAGAGAAGGAATGTGCACTTATATGTGAAAACTGCTGGGTTCAGATCATGCTGGGACTGTGCAGAAATGGAATATCTCAATTTATCTGTGAAGAGATAAACATGAGTTGGATAGATCAGTTATGACACTGTCATATCAACAACAATCGAGGAGAAGTAGAAGATAGAGGATCTTTAATTTTGAGTGATTAATTTTAATGGCATGCAGACTCCTGTTAATCTTCCTTACACTGCCTGTCGTCCCTGGCCTTAATCCTGCAAGTACTGAAGTTCATCTCCAGTTTATTCACAGGGGCAAGATAGCTGGGACTGCTATCTTGCCTGTAAAGACCTCTGCTCTGTAAAATGGAGCACCCAAAAAACAGTCAATCAACATTATACCTTCCAAGAAAATCAACCTTTTTTTCCCCCCAAAAACAGTAAGGATCAAGAATTCCTGGTTTATGTGATCCACCCATCAGTAATTTTCTATCCCAGTAAGCCAAAATTTGCTGGGATATAGATTCTTCAGCGCAATTTCCTGGTCATAATGACAGTATCTCCTGAACTCTACATTGATATCACTAATCATAACACTTATTTTATTGCAATTAAATTAACTCTTTAACATTGCAAGAGAACAAGCTCAATGAACTGTATGTAAGGTGTGAATAAAGTGTAAGTATGATATCACACATTCTTCTCACTAATACCTCTAGCTGCATGAATTATGCTAAACACTACTAAAAGCCCAGTGTTCAAAACCTGAACTGAGAGAGTAAAGCCACATTTTTTGTTCCTGTACTCTCCTTTAGCACCAGTTTCTGGAATTGGCTTGTTTTACCAATGAACCATTTTGTCTGTCAGCTTAGATTAGGTCAAATTAGTTCTCATTTCAATAAATGACAAAGATCATCTTTGACAACATCAGTGACCTCACATGTCCTGACAAGGGCACATAGTCAAAGTCTATAGAAAAAGAAGAAAAGTTTCATAAATTGTGTGTCAGAGGAATGTTAGTACCAGGCTAACACTTAAGTTCATCTTTGGGTATACAGAGGCCAGAATGAGAGCTCTGTGTTTGTAGTTGCATTTCATAATGAATTTGAAGATAGATAGATAGATAGATAGATAGATAGATAGATAGATAGATAGATAGATAGATAGATACACACACACATACACACACACACACACACACACACAGAAGAAGCAAGTAGGCAGGCAAAGATGATCTAAACAGGAAAACAGGTAATAAATTAATTATCTGTTGTTGCAAATGTTCTGCATGTCAGAGACTGTTACTACTTTAGAATTTGCTTTCACCATCACTAGCATAAAAATCAAGTGTATTATTCTAATGAGAAAAACTGTATGAAGACAGTTTAGGCACCTCCAAATTCAATCCCGTCATATGTTGGACAAGACACAGTCTGGAAATTGTAGATGTATACAGATATTTTTCTCACTAGGAGAATTTATTATTGCGATAATACACATCCTTTAAGTTAAGCACCTTAGTTTCTTTACTAAACAAAAATCATGGGAGGTTTTTAGTAAGGTGAAACCCATTCCCATGCACATGAGAAATGACCTTCTGGAGAGTTCCAAAGAAGTTTGTGTCACATCTGTGGTACAAAAGCCTTTGTTCAGGACCCATTCATGAGGGGTAAATGTCATTTCCAATAGAGTAAGTTGTTCAAGGAGGCAGAGGAATGCCTATCATTCCTGTTTCTCCTGACTAGACCTGACATTCATCTGGTGGTGTCAGGGATGGTTTAAGGATAGTGAAATGCATCTTCTGTCCTCCCATCATTCAAACAAACGAAATGTCTGATAAACCCTTAATCAAGAAAGATGCTTCATAATAAACATGATAGAAGCCCCCAAATAGGAAGATTTTAAGACAAAGGCATTTCTTACCTCTCAATACAAATCCACTTTTTTTTCCCCTTCTGAAACAACTTAAGTGTCCAAAATTTTGAACTCTTAATACTCAAATCTTTATCTTTTTGTTTCAGGATATATGAAGGGGTTGCTATTTCCACTACTAAGACATAGCTCTCAGGACGAAATAAATTAGTCGTGTTTAATAGATGAGCTAACGCTTTATTAATAAGAGATTCACCTGAAAAAGATGATATTGTATCTAACAGAAGCTTCAGGGTCAGTTATATATTCATAAATACTAAGAGTTTTCTTCTCTTATTTTTCTTAAAAACCTGAAAACTGAGCAAGTAAAGATTTCAAATATAGCCCAGAAATATTGTTGCTTTGATTAAGGGTCAATAATTTTTAAAGGAGAATTAAAGATACAGATCAACTTGCATGAATGTGTGTAAACTTTATAGAAGTATTGTATTACACAGTGCATAAAATGAAATGCAATGAAAATCCAGCATGGCTGGGGAGAGATTAGTCTACTTTGTGCTCAAGATCAGGTTTGCAGGGGTTGGTTTAGCAGTGCCTTTCTAATTTAATCATGTCACTTATTTCTGACACCCCAGACTACTAATCTTCTGTGTCTGATTTCTAGTTCACATATAATTGTCATACATCCTAGAATGCAGCTTGACAATTCTCTGCTCATGAGCATGGATCTTTAATATAATGAATGCAGATGTTAATAATATTACGATAATATTAATATTACAGAACTGGTTGTAGAAATATTATGTATTCTGCTCAGTATTTAGCATGGCTTCTACTGTTGGAGATCTAATTGCTCACTGCCTTTGGCTAAGTATCCAAGCCAAGGTTACAATCTGACCCATCCCTGGAAGTGTTCAAGGCCATGGTTGGATGGCACTTGGAACAACCTGCTCTAGTGCCCTGTCCATGGCAGGGGGATGAAACCAGGTAACCTTCAAGGTCCCTTCCAACTCAAACCATTCTATGATTTAATGATCTTATTAATTACCACCCTACACACGTCATTGGATATTACAATAGCAACTCTGTAAAAACCTCAGGAAAGAGGTTGTAATGGACAGAGCTCTGCATTCTTTCCAATTTGTGTTTTGAATTTACTGTGAATTTGCCTTTTTTTTTTCACTTTTTAATATTTATACCTTTATTCCCCAAAAGTGCATGTGGCAACTGAAAAATGTTGACATGTAAATATTCAATTAGGCTAAATCACTTATCAGATTTTGATACATTTGAAGATTCATTTCCTTTCCCCAATTAACCCATTAACCCCTCAACTACCATTTCATTAAGTAAACTGCAGGGCTGTGGAAACCAGTTAATATTTATTAAGTGTTGTGCCAATTAGTAAGGAATATATTTTTCCTAGGCAAGGGCCAAACTGCCCTCCAGTCTTTTATTTTTTTTTTTTTTTTTTTGGTTTGTTGTTTTAGTTTTGTTTTTTTTTTTTTAATACACTTGTTTTCTTTTAATTTGGGTAGTGAAAGTAGCAGGTGTTGAAGGCTAAGTGTTGTGCGCAATTGGATAGTCTTCAAGTCTACTGATTAGGTGATCCCTTCAGATGGAAATCCTCACTGGAAGATGCGATTCCTTCATTTTTGTCAGTCTATAAAGTGTCTTTTCTTGGTAATAATGTACTTGCTGAACTTTGCTGCAGAAATACACATCAACAACATCTATTTATCCCAAACAGGCACATTTTGAAATGATGATCTTCAATAAAGGCATGTACACAAAATATTGCATAAAAGGGCTCTCTGCCTCTGACAAAGATCAAATAAAACTTGGTTGGTTGATCTGTCCATGCCTATAGGGTATTGGTGATTATAATATTGCGCTTTAATGGACTATGGACCCAATTTACATAACATTTACATGTCATCTACATACTCTTTATGGAATAAAAAACCAGTGATTCAGACAGAAAAAATATCTAAGACATACAGATGCACTCTTCAAACTGATTTCTTTTTTACTCTTCAGTGTGCAGTGATAGTTTTGACTTTACCTGTTCCCTCTGGAACCCAAATCCATGGAGAGGGATCACTGCTGTGCCCCTACCAGTACTCACAGTGGGACAATGGCCATTAAACAGCCATCAAACCCAACAAGCATTTCACTTTCAAGGAAGTGACTTTTTAAATAAAAAATGTAATTGTATTAAGTTGTTCTCTTTTTTGAGGCATTTTTACTTTTCTGTGTTTTCTACCTGTAGAATCCTTGGCAAGGTCGGATATGGAGATTTTTAAACCTCTTCACAGTGGTCTTGCAATTCTGCTCCGCATTTGGGGAAAAATGGAGGGGGGTTGGCAGAATTGTGGCTCAACCACAGTGCAGACTTTCTGCATGCAGTTGCCAATCACAGAGAATATTTAAGAATTTCTGCTCAAGAGAGAAATGTAAAGAAACCCTTTGTTAAGTTCCTGGCATGTCTTTCTCATTTAAGCCTTTGGGAAGGAATGTTGAGATGCTGAGATGCTCAGCATTGTACCAGTGATGGCCGAGTTGGTTGCCTGGGTCCCTGGAAGCCTGAACCATGAGAAGAATCCACAGAAGCCACACAGAGGCTCTGCAAGGCTATTGTGTCTCTGAGCTCAAAATGAAGTGGACACCTCAGGGCAGTGTTTTATGTTTTAATCAACCTGCACATCTATAATAACTCTGACAATAACCAGAAAGGAAAATTGTCAAGGCCAAACGGATACCACATTAACCAGGAAAAATCCTATGCCCAGGATGAAGGTCCATTTATTTATAAGTACAAAAACAAATCGATTTTAGGATTCAGAGAGGAACTGAGAATTTTTGATTCTAGCCCTTTCTGATCTGTGTTGGGGATGAGTACATTCTATAAAATACTTGCAGCACTGCCATCCTTTCAACTGAAAAAGGAACAGGAAGATGGAAGGAAAAAAGGAGAAAGAAAAAAGAAGAAAAGGAACAAAGCAGAAAAGAGAAAGGAGAAAGAAAAAATAGAAGAAATTGGAAATAAGAAAAAAGAATAAGCAAAAAAAAAAAAAGTATATACCGGAAAAAGGGAAAAGGAAAAATAAAAAAGAAAAAAGCAAGAAGAGTTTGGTCTGGACCTTCTGCTAGCCATGGAAAGGAAGTTAAGGAAAAGAGTCAAAAGCAGATTTTTGTTCTGATATCCTTGTGTCAAATCAAAGGAAGGAAGTCAAGCCAACAACTTGGATTTGGAGCCAAAGCCAATATTTGCATGAGAGCTTTGGCCAGACATGCACTTTATAGCATTACTTGGCAGTGCCCCCAGAGTTTTAGTTTGTATTATTAGTTTTGCCACCTCTCCCACTGAAAACTGAAGACAAACCTGGCACATTCTGTTGACTCAGAGTCGCTTAAATAGGCTGCTCCAGTTCATCTGAAACATTCAGCCTAGGCCAGGATGGATGGAGCTCTGAGCAACCTGGTCAGGTGGAAGGTGTCCCTGCCCACAGCAGGGGGTTGGAACTGAGTGAACTTTAAAGTTCTTTTCAACTCAAACCTTTCTATGATTCTATAATAGGGTTGATGTTGTATAGAAGGATTTATAAGATCTGTGCAGTAACACACCATGGATTATCTCTGCATGAACACAAATCCTTGCAAGCAAAGCCCTCTGCAAGTGGCTGCATTATTGGTGTTGTGTTAGACATGGTGGAAGTTTATCTGCAGGAATAAAGAGCAAAAAAAAGAAAATCTGATCACATAATCAACCTGAAAGTTAGTTCATTAGAATCGTGACACTGCATAATAAACAGCCTGTGTAAGGGTCACATGAGCTGGGAAGTGTCATGTGGTAGAAGATGCTTGAGCACAGCTAAGGGGCAGTACTAACAGAGGAACGGGCTGACTTGGACCGAAGATACCAAGAACAGACAACTTTTGATTAGAGGAGTTCATAAGCTGAGGTTCATCACAAGAGGATAAGAGGGAATAAGGAGAGTCTCTGAAACAAAAGAAATGTAAGAAAAATTATCATACTTTACATAGAGGACAAAGAAATTAATTGGTGTCAGCTGTTGATACAACTGTGACCTAAACAGACAGAGTGTCAGTGACAAGAGAGGTCTAGAAACAGACACTTCAGGATACTGACATTAAATTTATGATAGGGAAGACTTTATCCACAAAATTAATGCAGTCATAGAATCATGGAATGGTTTGGATTGGAAGGGACCTTAAAGATCGTCCAGTTACAACACCCTGCCATGGGCAGGGACACCTATTGTCCCAGGCTGCTCTAAACTGCATCCAGCCTGTCCTTGAACATTTTCAGGACAGGGCAGTCACAGCTTCTCTGGCCAACCTGTGCCAGGGCCTCACCACACTCATCATAAAAATTTCTCCCTCCTTCTATCTAAACCTATCCTCTTTCAGCTTAATGTAATCACCCCATTTCCTGTCACTCCAGGTCCTTGGCTAAAGTCCCTCTCCAGCTCTCTTGGAGACACTTTAGGCACTGGAAGGGGCTCTGAGGTCTCCCTGGATCCTTCTCTTCTCCAGGTGAACACCCCCAGCTCTCCCAGTCAGTCTCCAGAGCAGAGGGGCTCCAGCTCTGGGACCATGTTCAGGGCCCTTCTTTGCCACTGGTCTTAACTAAGAAAGTCTGAGCAGAAAGATGCAAGGATGAATTGAGATGGGGTATGGTAGAAGAGCCCGGATATGTGTGTCATTCAGGATGTCTTGATGACCACTAAACAAAAAGAGTACAAGAGACTGGGCAGGTGCCTGTAAAAGTATAAAAACAAGGAAAAAGAACAGTTTCTTTATTGAAAGAGTGAGTTGAAAAACAAGTTTTCTGAACAGTAGAACTGAGGAAAGAAATGGGCAGAAAAACAGGTGGAAATGAAAAAAAAAAAAAAAAAGAATAATTCAATGTCACAGAGACACTGTAGAAAATATTAAGAAGAAATGGTGTGCAGCTGGTTGTGAGAGAACAGAACATGGAAAGTTCTGTGGACAGAAGGAGGAACAGAAGAGACAGATTGTGCTTCATAGAGTTCATGGCAGCTCCACAAAGCTGTGTGTGGCTGTGGAGTTTTGTCAGGGAGAACCGCAAGACCTATTGGATTGGATGGAGAGAGTGAAAGATTATGTCTTCTGCCATGAAAAAGCAAGAAATAAACTGTTTGAGAAGAACACATCATTTATCTCTTCCTCTACAGGTACTGGGGCACCCTGCTTTTCCCTCTGTGGAAAAGCAGGAATGTAGATTAATCATTGTGTGGCTGGTCTTGCTGGAGACAGAGACAGATGTATGAGGTTGTGGTGAGGTGGGAATCAACCTCTTCTCCCAGACAACCAGCAACAGGACAAGGGAAAATGCCCTAAAATTGTGCCAGTGAAGGTTCAGGTTGTATATTTGGAAAAAATTCTTCATTGAAAGAGTGGTCAAACATTGGAACAAGCTGCCCAGGGAGGTGCAACCAACTCTGGAAGCATTCAAAAAATGAGTCAGCTGGCACTTTGGGATAAGATAACAACTTTGTTGTTCCTTGGGATAACTGTTCACCAATTGGACTTGATGATCTTGGAGGTCTTTTCGAACCTTTGCAATTCTATGATTTTGTGAGTAAAACAACTGCTGTCTGTCTTCGGGCTAATTACTCTGTTCAAAGACCACCACAAAGATCACGCTTCCTTCAGTGACAAATGTTTGAGTTCTGTGACATTTTTAACACTGGGGCCAACACTCTACTACTGCTATTAATGTCCATTTGGGTTATTTTGACAACACAGTCAGAAGCTGTTGACTTTGAAAATCTGATTAACATATTAATCTCAATCATTTACACACCAATCAACATTTGTACTTTTCCAGAAGGAGAACATAAATTGTCCCCTGTATCATGAGCAGCAGATCTACAACAATGTTCACCGCTACCATCACACTTGTTCGGCTTTACAAACCACACCTTTGATGTAGATTTCAAAGTGCTTTTGTGTAAAATCCTGCTTGACCTTGTTGGATTGTAAACAGCAAACAACTTTTATCTACAATCTCTGGTGACTTTCTTTTCCTTTCATTTTTTTAAAAAAACATCAATATGTAATGATATAAAAGGATTTTTGATAATATAATTTTTTTGACTGGCAGCAAAATAGCTGCCACTTCAGTACCCTGCATATATTATTATGGGCTTATTATCTAGTCATATTTTTTGAGTATTTTTTTTCTCTTTTTGCAGAAAAGGTTTTCTCTAATATCCTTTTAACTGGAAAACATACTCAAGCCCTTTTTGCATTTGCTTAGCCTCCACTTATTAATTCTTCTGTCAGTAGGAAAGGAAGAGTGGAATAAAAAGGCTGTTGGTTGTTCCTAGAAAGAGAGAATGTGTGTTTTGTAGTCAGAGCAGGAATTGAAAAGAGTGAGTTCTTGGGCTCCAGTACATTCTTCTGTGAATTAAGGACTTCATTTCATTCACTTTGGTTAGGATTGAGGCTGTGCATTTGTATTTCTGTGATGACTGCAGCAGCATCAACCCATTCAAGTTGGGGCTTTCAAGTGGAAAGAAATGCAACACAGGATTCAGACCCATTGCTCCATCAGAGCTTTGTATGTGGTTCTGTTGGGTACAGCAGTGATGTGAAGAGTATTTGAGCTAAGATCAGTGAAATTGTGATTGTGTGGGTCTCTGCACGGGTGATTTTCCCCACCCTGTGTGATACACATCTCCTCCATCTTCTGCTACCATTGCAGTCACCTGATGAAACCTTTTTCCTCTTCCCCCCTTCAAATCAGGACAGATTCTCCTCATTCGTGTCATCATTTACCTTGACCCAGCACGGGGCAAGTTTGGTAAATAGCCCCACTGCCTCTGAAGATGTCTGATGCCTCTCCCAGAAGAGACATAAGAAATCAGACAAAGACATGTTAAGGGCATCATATAGGAAATTTCTGGGAAATTTGTTTGAGCTGCTGCCCTTCTCTAGAGGGTGCTGCATCTGGGAGTGAAACAAAAAGATGCACAACCAATACTTTAAGCATATTTCTCTCTTAAATTTGGTGATTTCCCTTTGCTTCTTAACTGTCTTCTTGCCCAAGCCCTTCTTTCCAATCAAATGGCTTCACTTCTAGGGTGACTTACTACCTTTATTTTGGTGGGAACAGTTTCCCCTAGTGCAGAACAGGACTAACACTCAGTTTTCAGTCCTGTCCATACCAGTGGCTTCTCTATTCCCTTGAAAAATATGGTTCAAAATCCCTCAGGCTATATGTAGCCAAAGGATTGAATGTAGATCTTGGTGTCTCAGTTCCAAGGATTAAATGCCTATTCCTTCCATCCATTGAGTAGAAAAACTAGACCTGCTCTTGTAGCCCTCACAGGGATGTAGAGAGTAACTGATTTTGACCAAAAAGTCATGATTTGGCTTAGTGTCAAATGTCAGTGCTGCTGCTTTCATCCCCTTCCTGCTTCTCTTTCCATAGAGGGCACAAACACTGCCCAGACCAAGAGCCACCACTATCAGCACCTGCTGAAGGTCTGCAGCCCTTTCTTTTGTGTCATAAATGCTATTAAACATCTCCTTTTATGTGTCCCACATCTTATCAAGCAACTTGCCATCAAAACAATACAATTTGGGGGGAGGGGACAACCGACCCCAAACGATGAATCGTTCCGTGTAGAAAGGGCCCCAGTCCTGTTAATTCAAATGACATTTTGACAGTAGCATGCTGTCAGTCCAATGGTTTGACCTATACAACAACCTCTAATTATTACTAATTAAAGAATTAATTATTCATGGCAGCACGCGCTATTAGCATAGCAGAGATGTGTTGGAATATGAGTTATGCGCGGTTTATGAATCTTCAGAAAATAGATTCTTTAATAAATTAATAAAGGGGCTCTGGGGTTTCATTAAAAGGTGGCTGGAGGGGTTGCAAGCCAGTTTCCAAGGAGACCACAGGTGGTTTGCTTGGATTTTTTTTTTAGTTAAACTTGTTTGGGCCAGATGATTTCCCTTCCCCCCCCTCTCCCTCTCGCTCTGTCCTCACTGCTCTTTCCTCAGGCAGTGAGGAGAACATTTTAATGAAACCCCTGTTGTCCTCATATCGCTTTGATCCCCGTGTGGTCTCCAACCTCCACGTTGGCCAGTTGGAGGATGATGCAGTTGTGCTTTTGCCTTTTTTTCCCCCTCTTCTATTTTTTTTTTTTCATTTTTTCCCTTTTTTTTTTTTTTTTTTGATTGAAAGCTCCAACCAGCTCTGCCATGAATAAACAACAGAAGTGATAAAAGCACATGGGTAAAGGAAAATAGAACAAACAAAGGAGAAAATAAAAGAAATTGCATAAATTCAAATGAGGCCATCAGGGTGGGAGCAGAGTTAATTACCTTGCTTTCTGTCTGAAGAGCAGATTTGGTGATCATTCTTATTACTATTTTTATACCCTTGTTTGTTTCTAACATGTTATTTCTTATTCTTTGGACTGTTTTATAGATTGTATTGATATTAAAGAGTTGGGAGAGAAGACATTTTTCACTTTTTTTAATTCTTTTGTTTTCATTCTGTCATGACCAGTGTTTGCCAACATTTATTTCACTCTAATAATGCAGAGGATGATATTAATACCTCTCAGTATTGATAACTAAACAGTGATAGAAACAGCAATAACATTTCCAAACTTTTGCTCCAACTTCCAGACTGCATTAAAATTCCATCCTTGATTAAGAAAAGACTCAACAAAAAAGCAGTTACATTAAACATAAAATTAAATGTTTCTGACTCATTTTCTGAGGACTTTCCAACCAGTGAGAGGCATAACCATCAAGTGGACTGATCCTTGCTGCTACAGAAATCCCACCAAAATTAACAGTACTGCTGTCAGGGGCCAAGTAGGTCCATTGTCTTGAGGGGATCCAGGATCCATAAGGATGACTATGAGGGAGGACTGACTGCTCACCAAAATGTTAGAGGGATACGCTGCTGGGAGTGATCTGAGACACTGACATCAGGAAAAGAGAAATTACCTCCAGAGGACATGGGGGAGTTTGATGTTATGTGCACAACATTCCAACAGGATGCACAATAAGTCACACACTGTGTATCTACAAGTTCTCGCATGAAGCCCATCACTTCTTGGTCTGTTGAAACATAACTGGAGTTTTAACAAGAAAGACACAGTCTTTACTTGCTTTCAGATAGCGCTCAATGAATTTATTTGTATTGTTGGCAAGTGGTTCCAATAACCAGCTGCTGTGGGGGTTATGTGTTCATGTAATAATTTCTGTTCATGGTAGGAAGATATCTTTCCCTTTGAGGGTTCTGAGACCCTGGCAAAGGTTGTTCAAAAAAGTTGTGGCTGTCCCATTCATGAAAGTGTTTAAGGCCAGGTTGGATGGGGCTTTGATCATTGAGGACTAGTGGAAGGTGTCCCTGCCCATGGCAGGCATTTGGAACAAGACAATCTTTAAGATCCCTTCCAAACCAAAACATTACATGATTCTATGATTTGGGGGTGAGTGACCACATATGACTACATCTACATAATCTACACATCTAAAATGATGAGGTATCAATCACAGGTGAAGCTGTGGCTGCTCTGATAATCCAGTTCTACATTTCTGTTGTCTTTTTGATCCTTCTCACTTATCACAGCACTTAGAGACTCTACTAAAGAACTGAGGTTCCACTTTGCTATGTGTGGTATGTACATAGAAATGGGATCACATTACAACCTCGCAGCAGTTGGATAAACTTGATCTCCCTGTGTCTGTTTGGCAACTTGACAAGCAGAGCCTTTTCCCATTGAAGCCAGATCTTTCAAAGAGTGTGGATGATCCCAAGCTGTTAAACCAGTAGGTCATAAAATGCCAATTTTCAAGAGCCTAAAAAGCTGAGTGAAACATTGTGCTTGGAAAAGACCGATTTCCCACAGAAATGTATTGTGTGTCAGGCTACACATTTTGATACAACTCCTCAAGTCTAGCAATGATCTCTGTGGTCAAATTAAATAGGCAAAATGTATTCAGGTTTTGATATCAATATCCAAGTAATAATAGCAATACCAGTTATACCAATATCGCAGTAATAAGACCAATAACCCATGTCATCTGGAATATCCTGGTTTCCTTAAATAAGAGCAAAATCATGTATCTGGTGCCCACTTCTCACAGAGGCATATGAAGCATTAGAGGAAGGAAGTGCCTCTTATTTTGCCCTGAGGGGAAAAAAAAAAAAAAGAAAAAGTGAAAAACTTTTGGTTTCAAATGAAAACACATGCTGAAATTGCCATTTTAAAATATGCAGGATAATTCTTGTTTTCCTATATGGATTAAATCCCCGTCCTGAACAAGATATCTGTCTGGGATGCTTTATAATAATTTTGCTCTTGGCAAGTTTAGAAATAAGCTCAGGATATAATTCAGAATGGAGTTCTTAATCCAAATTGGGATTTAAAATATAAAAAAGTCTCAGTTTAACCCAGACATGGAAGATGCTGCTGCATCAATCACCTAAAGTTTTAATGAAGTCTAAAGCAAATTGACTGAGACAACTCTCAGAAAACCTAGCCAATTTTATTTAAATAACTAAAAAATAATTTATATGCTTAACTTCGGGCACAAAGGTTTGAAAACCTAATTGGTTCAGGCAATATTACACAGAAAATTAACATCACCCTTTTCTGTCTACAGCGGTTAACTGGAGTCAGAATATGGGCTGAGAATTTCTCCAAAACCTGCTATAGATTTTAATTTTTGACTTTCTCTGTCAAGATTTGGGACAGACCTGCCTGGTAATAACCAAAAAAATGTCCAGGAACAGCCTGAGAGTTCTCATACAGAAGACCAGGATGTTGCACCCTCTTAAGAGGTTACTGTAACACCTTTACCTCGGGTCAGTTTTCATCTTTGTGTAAACTGAAACCATTAATTGAAACAAAAACTTTTGACCAGAGAAGACAGTTTGAAAATATTCTCTGCTTTTTTTCTTTATTTTTTTTTTTTTTATTTTTGTGGATGGATGTGTTTGAATAGTTCTAACTTTTTTTTTTTTTTACAATAATGAGAGATTTAAAATTTTGCAAATATTTTTTCCATAGTAAGTTATTTATAGGAACAATTTCTTTCATAGAAGGACTGAGTAAAAGAAAAAGGGGTTTAATTACATAAAAACAACACACACAGAGTTCTGCATTTCTGATTTAATATTCACACCACACATCTGCAGATACAGGCATATGCATATGTGTAGATATGGTTATACATGAAAATTTAAGCAACAACATCAACATTGTATTTTTGTCCTGAGTCACAGAACCAGCAAAAGATTTTCAGTTTTCTCTGAACCACTGAGTAATATCCATTTCCTTCACTGCATTCCTCACCTTTCTTTGAGATACCTTTACCACCTGCCAATGAAACTGGTTCAAAGTCCCCTGGATTCATTGCATGTTGTATGATTTTTATTCTACCTACTTCAGATCTTTCCTAACTGCAAAATATTTCTGGGATATCCAGGACGATACTTGAAAATTTCCCAGTGATACATATTCTTTCAATATATTTTCCTTTTTCCTCTAGATTTATATGCTGGAATTTTTTATTTCTGGTTTCATCAGATATTTTTGATGAAGCTTCTCTAGTGGAGGAAAGAATTTCACTTGATTCCTCGTGTTTTTGTGCTTTGCTGATCAGTTTGTGGTTAGAGATTTGTATACTAGAAGCCTTTTTTCTCTGAAACTGTCCCTTCTGTCTTTTTTTTTTTCCTGCTCTTATTTATATTTTTCTAGTGCTATTGCAGCCTAATGAAAACTCTATTTTTTCCTGAAGAATATTCAGAAATATTCTGAAATTTAGGTTCACTAGCCTCAAAATCTCTGAATTTTTTATAGAGTTTTTTCTGTTCGGCTCATGTGCCCCAAAAGCAAAGGTCTGAAGTCACTCCAGCTGTGGGGCAGAGAGAGATTAGTTAAGTCTCAGCTTTAACTGAAAAACAATTGTCCAACAGTTCTAGCAAGGCTATTACGATGCTGCTCAGTTAACAATGATCTGGACCAGAACATGAAATCAGGAGAAATAAATGGATATCCAAACTCTGAAGTTAATTACTAACACAAATGGATGTTTACTAATATATATTGTAGGAGCAGTTTTCACTCTAGGAAAATATTATCAGACCCTATGGGCATCCATTCCCCACTTCTTTTTTATTTTTTTTTTTTTTTTAATGAGCTCAGGAAAGATTAAAGCCCTAATTAAACACATATTTTATTTCTGTATTTAGAGTTTTGTTTTGTTTTTTAAACTGCATCCTTTTAATATAAAACCGACATTCTGGCATTGCTCATATGCCCAGAAGAATTAGATAATCAACAACAGTTTATAATAAAGAGTGAGCCAGAACAGAGTATGAAGTTCAATAAAGAGGGTGTGTTTTCCTTCACATGGTTGGGGGAGATCAGATTCTCTTCTGAGTTTGGAGGTTTATTCTGCAAGTCAAGCTCAGAATTGCA
Organism: Formicarius rufipectus; assembly: GCA_013399695.1. Classification (NCBI taxonomy): domain Eukaryota; kingdom Metazoa; phylum Chordata; class Aves; order Passeriformes; family Formicariidae; genus Formicarius; species Formicarius rufipectus. The sequence goes on from VXAU01002543.1 coordinate 563,589, forward strand.
AATGCGTTTACACTTTTAAACCATTTATTTGAACTGCAGTCAAAGTTTGAAAGACAATTGGTGACAGACTCGGGATTAAATATATATATTAAAAAAAATAAAATTTAATTAAAATTAAAGGAAATGTAGACAGGACAGTGGCACCACATATGGACAACCATATCCATCCTAATCATCGGTCTGTGACTCAGCTTTCCTAACTTCAGACATCTATGACAGTGGTGCCCATGTGAGCATTTTTTTATCTCAGTTTCAGTCTAAGGGAGAGTTGGTTCAGTTAATAGGATAAGAAAAGTGACACAACAACTCCTGAAGGAAGAATATACATTTGAACAGCTGAACTGCTCTCCAAAATGTGCCTCAGCCTCCANCTTTAACTGAAAAACAATTGTCCAACAGTTCTAGCAAGGCTATTACGATGCTGCTCAGTTAACAATGATCTGGACCAGAACATGAAATCAGGAGAAATAAATGGATATCCAAACTCTGAAGTTAATTACTAACACAAATGGATGTTTACTAATATATATTGTAGGAGCAGTTTTCACTCTAGGAAAATATTATCAGACCCTATGGGCATCCATTCCCCACTTCTTTTTTATTTTTTTTTTTTTTTTAATGAGCTCAGGAAAGATTAAAGCCCTAATTAAACACATATTTTATTTCTGTATTTAGAGTTTTGTTTTGTTTTTTAAACTGCATCCTTTTAATATAAAACCGACATTCTGGCATTGCTCATATGCCCAGAAGAATTAGATAATCAACAACAGTTTATAATAAAGAGTGAGCCAGAACAGAGTATGAAGTTCAATAAAGAGGGTGTGTTTTCCTTCACATGGTTGGGGGAGATCAGATTCTCTTCTGAGTTTGGAGGTTTATTCTGCAAGTCAAGCTCAGAATTGCAAATGCGTTTACACTTTTAAACCATTTATTTGAACTGCAGTCAAAGTTTGAAAGACAATTGGTGACAGACTCGGGATTAAATATATATATTAAAAAAAATAAAATTTAATTAAAATTAAAGGAAATGTAGACAGGACAGTGGCACCACATATGGACAACCATATCCATCCTAATCATCGGTCTGTGACTCAGCTTTCCTAACTTCAGACATCTATGACAGTGGTGCCCATGTGAGCATTTTTTTATCTCAGTTTCAGTCTAAGGGAGAGTTGGTTCAGTTAATAGGATAAGAAAAGTGACACAACAACTCCTGAAGGAAGAATATACATTTGAACAGCTGAACTGCTCTCCAAAATGTGCCTCAGCCTCCACTGACAGGAGTGGGGCACACAGCACCTGTAAGTGATTAAAATTATGACGCTGGAAACCACCATCCTGAGCGCAGAGCTGATGCTTGAAAGAACTTGAAAGCAGACTGTGGTAAAGAGCTGAAATTTAAAAGTCTATTTCTGGAGCTGATGGTGTTAGCTGAAGTTTATCTCACTCTCCCTGTCCCAAATAACATCATGCTCTCTTCACATATGGGTGGAATAGGCAAGGTCAGAAATTCATGGAACATTTAGACCAATAAAATGATGGATAAATGTATTTGGACTATGGATAAGGAATAGAAAAGTTGCCTGTAAACAGCAACAGGGAGGGATAAGAACTTCTTAAGTTAAATGACCAGTCTATTAGCCAATCCATGCTGGTTTTCTTCAAGTGGTTTATAAGGAAAGAGAAGTTTCTGGGGAGACCTTATAGCAGCCTCCCAGTTCCTAAGGGGAGACTACGAGAAGGCTGGAGAGGGACTTTTGCAAGGGAAGAAGTGATAGGACAAGGAGGAATGGCTTTAAGCTGAAAGAGAGTAGATTTAGATTAGATATCTAACACTGGATATTAGGAAGAACATTTTCTGTGAGGGTGGTGAGGCCCTGGCACAGACTGTCCAGAGATGCTGTGACTGCTCCATCCCTGGAAGTGCCCAAGTACAAGTCGGATGGGACTTGGGGCAACCTGGGCTAGTGGAAGGTGTCCCTGCCCATGGCAGGGGGTTTGGAACCAGATGATCTTTAAGGTCCCTTCAAACACAAACAACTCTGTGATTCTATGAAGGTTTCTCAGATTTGGTGGGATGAGATTCTGGAGCAGCCTGATCTTACACCCAAAACCAGTGGACCACACTCATGGCAGTGCTGCCCAACAGCAGCAGTGGATGGAGAGGGACAAGCAACATGGTCTCTTCTGGTTGTGTGAACCTAAATAAGAGCTGGTACTAATAATGTGCCCTGGGGTGAATTACAACTCTTTATTATGCATATTATTCCTAATGTTGTAGTGACTAATCAAGAAGGGCTCCTTTTTGCTCCTTTCTATGTGTAAAACCAACAAAAAACCACTAACTTTCCCAAAGACCTTGTATCTTACGAAGTTTTAACTGTCATTATCCTATTTCGCACTGGGTGAGCTCTTTTTCCTTTAAAAAAAAAACTGAAAAACCCCATTAAAAAAAAAAAAAAAAAACACAAAAAAAACCAAAAAAAACCCCCTCCTTCTGTAAATGAAGGCAGAGAACAGAAACTACTTGAAAGAATGGCAATGTTTTTACCTTGCAATTCCAATGTGGGAGTTGGTAGGAAGGTCTCAGAAATTCTGTAGGGAATTTCAGATAAGTAGTAAGGCCACACCTTTTCACAACCACAACATCTTAATGAAAGAATACAAAATTTATCTTTATTTACAAATATACAGAAGAAATCCTTGTTGTTCTCAATTCTTCAATGAGTTCCTACTTCCTAATACATTATACATGGGATATCACAAGCAAAAGAGCTAAAACATGAAAAAGTACTTTTATTAAATTAAAAAGTTTTATTTAAGGTTCCAAACACTAAAAATAGTCAGTAATAACTTTCCTGTCTCTGCAAACAGTGGAAGCATCTCTGTCACTGAACCGCCAGGTCAACTGTATCACACAGAAACAGTCCAGGTAATAAATTTTTATGTAAAGCACTAAAACCACTGGGGATGCAAATCACCAGGCACAAATTATAAATAATTATATATATAAATAATCAAATATAGACAATTCTGTTGGCTCCAGTGCTGGACATGGGTGGTTTACACCACATGAGCATCCAGAGTCTTCTTATACCTGATAATAAGGATCTAAGTCAGGTCTTGTCAACTTGACTGCAAATCCAGTCTCATTCAGCAGGTTTAAATCTAGATTAGCTCTGTGTAAAATGAGATCCAAGTTGGCTACAGATGAGGGATTTCCTTCATGTTCCAGTTGAGTTTGATTCGCCCACAACGCCTCTGTTTCTTAAGATATTAATGGAAATGAAAAGAACAGATTCTTGCTGTCCTTTACTACAGTCACTAATGAAAACCACCATGGAGAGAAGTGCCAGGGCTGAGGGATAAAGCTTCTGTAATGTAACATGACAGTTATTTTTTAATCTACTTAATATTTGTGGTTTATTCCTGTTTCAACAGGTCAGGGTCTATGATGTTTCAGTTTTGCTTTGTGCTGCCTTTCCTTAGTGACAACCTCCTTACTGTCCTCAGTAGGTGCAACACTGGATGGGAGCTCACCTGGAAGCTGACACTGTAGCTATCGTTGCACTATTTGTATACAAGGATTATCTGCCCATGCATTTGTTTTTCCCTCCCAGGGCTGTAGATCTGACCAGCCAGAGAAATCTTCCTCAAGACAACGCAAGCGTGTGCTGCTCAAAATTCCAAAAGGTCTTGACTATCTGTAGGAAAATTGAAACATATTGGCTATGCTTAGTCAATAAAGAAGAAATTTTAAGGCAAACTCTGTGTTATTTCTTTTTTCCTTTAATTAGAATCCATATTTTATTGGTTTCCCTATAAGATTTAACAGAGCAGGTGCAGAGAGTTTGGACTGGACATTTAAACTACCTGAAAGAGGGTATTGCAGTGAGGTGGAGGTTGGTCTTTTCTCCCAGGAGGTAACAAGTGATAGAAGGAGGCAAAATAGCCTCAAGCTGAAGCAGTGGAGGTTTCAATTGGATTTTAGGAAAAATCTGCTCTCTGAAAGAGTGGACAAGAATCGAAACAGGTTGCCCAAGTCAGTGGTGGAGTCACCACTTCTGGAGGTATTTAAAAGATGTGTAGATGTGGCACTGAACAACATGGTTTAGTGGTGGGCTTGGCAGGACTAGGTTAAGGGTTGGACTTGATGATCTTAGAGGGTTTTTCCAACCTTAATAATATTACAATTCTAGGAAAAAACCAAGGCTTGTTTAATTTGTCTTTCTGTGACTACCTGTCACCTGAGCCTGATGAACACTTGGCACAGGAGCATTAGTGCTTTCCTGGGTGTATGTGAAATAAATGGAAGAGAGAGAAGAACAAGATGAGAAGAACAACACAATGAGAAGGACAGAGAAATACAAATGCAGAACCAAATGGGTGAAATCTGCTTTGGTGGTGCCCATAAATGAAGAGAAGGTCAACTAAAGGACTATTGTTGCCTTTGTTTTGACCTACGTGCAAACTGTACCTCAGTTTCCTCCTTTGGCATCTGAGGGTTATAATAACATTTTTAAAAACAATTGTACTTTTTAAGTGACTTTTAAGGCTACAAATGTTATTTGCTATTACTATTCCCATTAATCATTCACAAGGAGACCATATTTAATGCCCAGTGGAGAAAGTTCCTAAGCACAACATGAGGTGACCTAGGAACAATTCCTTGGGTTCTGGAACAGAAGAGCTGCATTCGAACTGTACGGAATCAAGTTGTGTGCTGGGTTCACTGTTGGACTCTATAAATTTTACAGATCTTTTCTAACTTTAATGATCCTATGATTCTGACCAAGGTATTTATCTCATCTGAAGAGCAGGATATATATTATCCAGACAGAGTATAATGCAACTGATGTCTTTGGTAGCACTTGAATATTCTCCAACATTCCAGTCAGATCAGAACTGAGTGTGGCACTTTTCTCTCTTCCCTTTCTTGCCTTCACTCTGCTGTTCTCTTCTGTTTCGGCTTCAAGGCCTTGACAGCAAATGTTTCTCACTTGAAAGGGTGAAATCATAGAATCATTTGAACTGGAAAAGACCTTAAGGCCATCGAGTTAAAATACTTAAATTTGTCTCAGACTTTTAGTTGCAAATACTGGTTACTCACACTAATAATTATTAAGATGCTCATTTACCCATCTCTGCATTGTTGTTATCACTAAGTTTAGAGTGATTTCTTTATTTCATAAGAAGTTTTTCATGACCACCTTTAATTTATCCAAGTGTTCTTGCAAAAAATGGGAAGGAGTGGAAAAGAGTTGCTATAATTTTTTAATAATTTAATGTAAAACTTCCCAGTCCCTATCAGATCCTTAAACTTGACCTTTCCCTGCATTAAATTTTGCCTTCCTTCTATCACCCACACACTAATCCTGATGGTTGATCCCCTCTTTTGTCACGCTGCCATAGGTTTATGGAATCATCAGACATGCCCAAAATACTTCTCTCTCCCACCTTCCAATAATCTTAGACATTGATAGGATTTCACACAAGCTTTTCCAATAGATGTCTTCAAACAGTGCTGAATTTCAGACATGCTGTGAAGGCTTTTTCCTGCCTTTCAGGGTGGAACACACTCAATCCCTTCTATTTTTTTATGATGCGCTGTTGTCCCTTTCAAACCCTGCTGAAGAATCTCCGTGCCTGGCACAGCTCCTGTGAATGAGCCTGTTGTCTGAGGGGGAGAGACAATGGGCCTTATTTAATGAGATTAGTTACAATAGGAAAAACAGCTAAAAGAGAAAAAAAAAAAAATTAAAAAGAAAAGAAAAAATAAAGAGGCAGTTATAGCAATTGCAGTGACTGTTAAACCATTCTTTTATGCAAGCTTGGCACCAACCATACCTTTTCCTGGAGGTTTGCCAACATCCTTCACAGTTTAGACTCAGTCCTTGGGGTTTTTTTTGTTACAATTTCCGCTCGACTTTACAGTTGCAGGGCCTATGGTGTAATTCATTTCCGCTGTGAAAATGCTCCAGTATATTAACACTTCTGCCTGCTCGTAACTTGATCAAAGACCACGTATCTGCTTTAATTTGCTCTTAACGGTGGCTTTTTTCTTTTCTTTTCTTTTTTTTTTTTTTTTAAGTGATGTAGATTTATTTCAAGCTGTGTCACTGTTGAGAATGGGAACCTTGTTTTCAGCAGAGGACCAACAGCAAATCCACTTAGGGAGCACGTTCAGATATGGAGGGACAACTGCAAACACAGCTGTCACACGTCCCAGAAATGTCCTGCTGCTCTCCTCGAGGACACAAGCACCTTTCAGAAGGTGGCTTCTGTAAGCAGCTGTCTGTGTTACTGTCTGGATGGGTAAAGCAATACTTACACACAACATGGCCTGGATAACTGGTTTTGGCAGTGGTTACAACTAATTTATTTCCTTTTCCTCAGTTCTCTTGGAGAAAACAGGCTGCAGTTTTTAGGGCACTAGGAGAAGCCTGGTAGTCAAGTGCCTCTTTGAAATTGCTAATGGACAGACTCAGAACCGTGAGCAGGAATTGCTGGGTCCACTTGGCATCTGAGACGGGCAGATACTAAATTCAGATAAAAAATAATCTGAAGAAAGAGTCTTTTAAAAAAGCTAGATATGAAAACTTTTAATTTTAACAGTTCCAGGATAAAGGTTGTTAGCATATGACCACTTCTGAAGATAGAGTTTTTAATGATCTGGTAGCATATAGTCATAGAATCCCAGAAAATTTGGGTTTAGATTGGAAGAGACCTTAATGATTATCTTGTTCCACCCCCCTGCCACAGACAAGAACACCTTCCACTAGTCCAGGTTGCTCCAAGCCTGTCCAACCTGGCCTTGGACACTTTCAGGGATGAGGTAGCCACAGCTTCTCTGGGTAACCTGTGCCAGGGCCTCCCCAGCCTCACAGAATTTCTCTCTAACATTTAATATAAATCTCTCCTCTTTCAGCTTAAAATCATTCCCCCTTGCCCTATCAGTCCATGCTTTTGTCCAAAATTCTTCTCCAAGTGTCTTGGGGACCCTTTATGCACTGGAAGGGGCTCTAAGGTTCCCCCAGAACCTTCTCTTTTCCAGACTGAACAGCCTCAGCTGTCCAGCCTTCACGCCACTGCAGAGGTGTTCCAGCTCTACAAACATCTTTGTGGCCTCCTCTGAACTCATTCCAACAGCATGTTGAAGACTGCTTTCCACAGGAAACAATGTGAGCTGTTTCTCAGGCCAGGTAACCCCCTAGACAGCAACAAAAATGGACTCATATTTCTTCACTATGTAAATTTTAATACATTTTGCAGGGTTTTTTTTCTTCCTCTGATCACCCCTCTGCCAGCACAACTCTATCCACGGGATTCCAAGCTCAGTTCCCACTGACAGAGGCAGTTAACAGCAAGAGTTGGCTGTTACTCTCTGCTACCACATCAAAAGCCCCCTGCTAAGCTGCTCATGAGGTTTTCCCTTGTCTCCATGTACTTTACAGACTTCCAAGCCCAAGTTGCCCAGTTCTGAGACCAAGGAGCTTAGAAGAGTAGACAAGGATCTACAGTGTTCCAGGAGATGTGAGGGGTTGAGGCATGCTGAGTTCAGACTAAACCACTGGATAATTGCACTGTCCTATTACTGAGCAGTTTCCAAAATCCCCTAGTTTGATCAAATCTGGGAAGGTTTCACATGAACAGCGTCCCTGATCTTGTTTTAAGTGATTCCTCAAGCAGGACTAACTATGTCTTGATGATTCTTTTATTTTGTTCTTTGAAATACTAAGATCTCTTAGTGGAAAGAGTTCAAAGGAAGAAAAAAGACAAAAACAATTAAAATCCACCACCCTTCAGGAAAACAAAAGAAAAAAAACAAAGGAGAGAGAAAACCAAAACAAACGGCTGGATGTAAAGTCTGGACTAAGAATTTTTCTAACCTAATGGCTCAGCTTTGACAAAATAATAAAGAAATAATAGTAAATTTTTATACTAGGAGTAAATCTGATATGATTCCCAGCTATGTCTCTCCTAAAAAGTGAAAAGAAATTCTCTAATTCTCCTTCAAGCACAGCAAACACTACCTCATATTCAAGTATTGGTATTATTTGACTGGAGAAGACAGCCAGAATTAGGTTTTATTCCTCATAGGTGGGGAATCTGCCACAAAACAAATAGATTGTCCTCAGGTATGTCCTTTGATCAATTAGGTTGGTTCATGGATCTTGATATATTAGAATTGTGGAATCATGGAACGGTTTGGGTTGGAAGGGACCTTGAAGACCATCTTGTTCCAACTCCCTGCCACAGGCAGGGACACCTCCCACTAGACCAGGTTGCTCCAAGCCCCATCCAACCTGGCCTTGGACACTTCCAGGGATGTAGTTTTGTTCTTGCTTTTTTGGGTAGCATCAAGTACGATTATCTCTCTGTAACTTGACAATGGCAAAGTTTAAGCCCACAAATAATTGCAAAATTCAGACATAACTACGAATGTCAGGGCCAATGGGTTGTTAATGATCAAGCAGAAAGAGTCTCAGTGAGAGTTACAGACCCACAGAATACACCTCAGTTTCCTCTCTGTTCATTGACTTTACCGAAAATTGATTTCTGCCAGTCCCTGATGGCTCACGAGCCAAATGCTTAACCCACTCTAGAATGCAGGTCCAGTAAAACATCTGAATAACTGCCAGGTGCCTTGGGAGAGAGTCAAAGTACAATACTATGTTCCTAACTCACTGAGACTCCCTGAAAACCTCCATATTCTCAAGCACATTCATGGCCAATATTGCACTTCAGTAGCTGAGTGAAATATATAATGTAGACATAGAAATTATCCAGAAGTCTGGGAGGGCAAAAAATTTGTGGACTGAACTTAAAACACACTAAGCTATATTTGCACACCACAAACTGCAGGTTGAAATGTGCTGCAGTGCATAAAAACATCCTGGTACCCCAACTAGATTTGGTCTGATGGCAAATAGTGACTGGGAGGGACAGGGAGGATAAGTAGGGTCTACATGTTAAAGGATGAACTGAGAAGACTTAGATGAAGGACACAAAACCAACAGAGTTTAAGATTTGTGTTAAGGGTTGAAATGACTAAAGAAATGATCAAGGTGACTTCAAAGAAGGCACAATTCACCAGAGCTGGTTGTGAAGTGTGTTAAACTCTGGACTGAATAGAGCAAATATTTCACTTGCATTGTGTGTGAAATGCCATAATATATTTTGGCAGGTTTGGATAAAGTTTTCTGGAAGCAAAATCCTCAAAGCTTCTTTGTTCAAATGGCCTTAAGGATCAGACTCCCTGGAATTTGCACTAAATACCAGTCACAGTGGCATCAACTGTTGAGATGGTTATGACTGCATCTTGATTGATTGTGTGGTCTATACCATTGTTATTCGTCAAAGAAGATATTATGAACCTCAATTTTCTATTTGAAATGGTTCTTGGTCCTTGTTAAACCAAATTGCACATGGAAATCCATGGAAGGCTGTTATAAATAGTGTCTTTCCATCTCTCCTGTAGGGTCCCTTCAGGTACTGAAAGGCTGCAATCAGGTCACCCCAAACCCTTCTCTTTTCCAGGCTGACCAATCCCTGTTCTCCCAGTGTTTTCCTCCATCTCTCCATTGCTCCATCTCGCTGATCAACTTGGTGGCCTCCTCTGGACTCTCTCCAGCAGCTCCACGTCCTTGTGCTGTTGTTCCCAGGGCTGGAGGCAGCTCTACAGGTGGGGTCTCGCCTGAGGGGGCAGAGGGGCAGAATCTTCTCCTCCCCTGCTGCCCACACTGTGAGTGAGCCTAGGAAGGTTTCTGGGCTGGGAGTGCAAATAGAGGGCACATCCAACTTCTCACCCATCAGCACCCCCAAATCCTCCTTGGCAAATCAGCTCTTGATTTGTGCATCCCCCAGCCTCCACTGAACTAACCTGATATGACAGAGTGAGTTAGTGGAGTTGTACCTTGGTGAACTTGCAGGGGACACCCACAAGCTGCTCATATGCAAGACAACTGTATGGCTGTGAAGCAGGTGGGACACTGGGTGAAAATAAAACCTATCTGTATTTCTCTGCAGTCACTATGTAAATATGAAAAGGAGCCTTAATATGATAGTACCATAAGGACATTAATTTGGCATAGTAAACTTGCTCCATTGCATTGTTATTTTTATTTTATATCTCCCTTTATTGTTTCATTGCATTTTTTTGTTAGCAGCTTCAGCACCCACCAAAGAGGACTTTGTATTACAGACAGACCCACTCAGGCCTTTGATGGGAACAAAAGACGTGAACACACAAAGAGGAAAGTTTAATCATGATCATCATGAGAAATGTACATTTCTCAGCTTGCCCCTGAAATCTCCCTCAGCTCCAGGCACAGCAATTTTGGTTTGCTCCAGGGAAATGGAGAGACAGTTATTTTTCCCACTGCTGTTAAACATCTGCCTGTGGTGAGACAAAAGGGAAGGGGGTGAATTTACGCTTCCGGTTCATTTCAACAGAAATAATGAAACTGTCAACGAGGAATGAAAAAGGGGGAATTCTGTGCCAGGACTATTTGTGCTCATCAAAACTCATCTCTTTATTCCATCAGTAAAGGAAGAACTGAGAGAAGAAAAAGGTTGTTGGAAATGCTTGGAGAGTATATGAAAGTATATGAGGGTGGGGAGGTCCTGGAACAGGTTGTCCAGAGAAGCTGTGGATGCCCCACCCCTGGAAGTGTCCAAGGCCAGGCTGGACAGGGCTTGGAGCAACTTGGGCTAGTGGAAGGTGTCCTTGCCCACGGTGGGGGGATAGAATAAGATGATCTTTAAAGTCCCTTCCCACCCAATCCATTGTAAGATCCAACCTGGCCTTGGACACTTCCAGGGGTGGGGCATCCACAGCTTCTCTGGGCAACCTGTGCCAGCACCTCACCACCGTCACAGCCAAGAACTTATTCCTAATCTCTAATCTAACCTTGCCCTCTGTCAGTTTGAAGCCATTCCCCTTGTCCTATCACTTCATATCCTTATCTAAAGTCCCTCTCCAGCTCTCATGGAGCCCCTTTAGGCACTGGAGGGGGCTTTGATTTCCCTGAACCCTTCATTTCTGCAGGCTGAACAGCCCCAACTTTTTTTCTTCAGTGGGATGTAAATGAAACCCTAAATGTTTCCTTTTTTTCCATTATTAAAACCTCACATTGTAATTCCAAAGCCCTGCTCCTCAGATTTATCTATACAATTAATTGCTTAGATTAGCTTCCTTAAGAAAGCCTCATGCTTTCTGTGTTCTTTGAAAAAGGACATTTTTGAATTTTTTTTCTTTCAGAGACTGCAAAAGAAAATAAGAGAAGATAGTGCAAAAAAAAAACCTCCACCCAAATGAAACCAGTCATCACATTCTGGAATTAAACACTGTGAGTCAGTTCACTTTTGTTTCAGTTTTAAAGAGCTAAAATACCGAATTTTCCCTTTTCAGGAAGAATAGAAAACATTTTGAAGCTAAGGCAGGACAGTGGCAGTCATGTCAGCTGCCAGCGTCGTGAGTCTGTGCCTGAAAACCCATTATGGAAATCAGTCCCAATAAATTATTTGCTTTGACTTTTCCCATCTCATACAAAGTAACTGTTCATTGTCCAACTAATAAAAGAGAGGAAGAATTAGAAAGACCTTAATAACCAGTAATTAGTTTTCTATTTCCTGTTATAAAAATTGAACACAGGAAAGAACTGAGTCATTCGTAATGTTTTCAAGGAAGGAATTGTCATTTCTGTTATAGATCCTCCCACAAAGTTGTAATTAATTTTAGCATCCAGATTTTAACTGATGGCCAGGATTGGAATGCTCATGGAAGTGCAGAGGATATAGGAAGTGGGAGAAGGAAATGGAAATGCTTTGTGTGTTTTTTTGAGAGTATGAGTTCCACAGGCACCAAAAACCCAATGAAAGAACAAACTAAAAAGCACAAAAAAACCAAACAAACAAAAAAAAAGCAAACTAAAAAGAAATTAAATGGAGGGAGGGGAGGTGGAAAAGAAAAAAAGTAAGGATAAAAATAGAAAAGTCCAAGTAATGTAGAAGCAAGATAATTCATTCAAGAGGCAGCCATCTACCCTCATCTTTGGCAGGCAAGGAAATCATTAATAGCAACAACAAGGGAGCATTCATTGTTGTACAACCATGTAGCATAGTGCTCTATGCTGTGGAGAGAGAGAGACTAATGCTGGGAAAAAAAACCACCACAAAACACTTCTAATATTTCCTTCCTCCATAGCAGAAACCATCTGAAATTAATGAGTCTTATTAATGTAAATTGCACCACGCTGTCAGACATAAATATCCCAATACCAAAGGGGCCCATTACCATTAACATCAGAAATGATCAACAAATAAAACTGTTAATGCCACAATATTTACTGGACAAATTGACTACACTCCAAGACGGGCTTATGATTGTGTCTTGCTGTTCGATTTCATTTCCCTGCAAGATGCACTAATGCGTGTTGTTATGTGCAGCTGTGGCTGCTTTCCAGAAAAAAATCTCTGCCTTCTATTGAGAGGTGTGCAGCTCCACTTAATCACTGCTATTTTACTCCCCCGTGTGAAAATGGAGCACTTTGGTCTCTCCGACACCGATAGAGGAAAAATTGGAGATTTTTATTAGAAAGGATAGAAACGAGCTTGAAGATTGGTTCTCAAGAGGAAAAAAATCAACCCTACCAAAACAAAACACCAGACTAATGACTTAAGTCAATCACAAACAGATGTTCTCCTACAGAGCTAATAAATTTTTTTGATTTTTTTCATCAGAAATCCAAAACACAGCAGCCTTTTTAGTAAAATATCAGATCTTTTCTGCTGACATTTTCTCAAATTCTTAAAAGACACCAGATTTTCAGCAAGAAAGCACCAGTTTATCACCAGTAAAAACACAGAATTAATTTTTCCAGTATAACATAAACATGAAGATGAAAAAGCTCATACAGATATGTTTCAAAATCTGCGAAAATAATAAAGGCATCACTTTAAATTTCAAAAGATTTGCATATATTTTTCTCTGGTTTTCAGGCAGCTGAATTTCGATATTTAAAACAACCTTCAAAAGTTCTAGCTAACAAGACTGCCATGTAAGAGTAGGGCCTATTTCTCTCTTCATTGTCTGTTTAGCACTTAGTTATGTGAAGTCTTGGTTTATATCTAAAAACCTTAAGCTCTCCTACTGTAAATATGGTGATGGAGTTCTCAGAAGCAAAACTCTGATCTGGGCAAGTTGTTATAGAAGAGATATGGCAAAATTAAAGGACAAAAATAATTTGTGTATCCAGTTAATTTTTTCCAGTGGGGTTATTTTGCAGTGTGATTCCTATTCAAAGAGTGCAGTCCCCTGATGCTTCCAAAAATTGGGCCACTGAATATAAAACAAGGCAAATGGTTGTTATTCTGCTTTACTGGTAAATTTAGGTGTTTTTTTCATGTGGGGTCCTGAACGAAGTACATCAAAGTTTACTGTTTAACTATTTCCCAGCACCAGATAGGCAAAGCAAGACTGAATTTCCCTGTAAGGCAGAGCTTGTTGCATCTGTGCAGTTTGGTAACCAGCTCTGACCTACCCAAAGTTTGGCTTTAGACACCTAATTCCTATTGTCCTTGGTGGTCATGGTTCATAAATCTGTGGCTTTTTACTGGTGATAATCTAGCTCTTTCTTGTTACAGATCTGGTGTCTTTTAGAAATTCAAATTTTGAGAAAATGTCACCAAAAAATCCAATGTTTTACTCAAAGGCTGTTGTATTTTGCATTTTTTATGCAAAAAAAAAAAAAAGAAAATCAGAAAAAACTTTGTTATTTTTCTAGGAGATCCAGCCTGGATCTACACAAAGTTTGGCTTTAAACATCTAATTCCCTTTAACTTTTGTGGGACTTTGGAAGTTCTAACCTCGTTCAGCAAACCCCAAGTTTCTGAATGTGAGTCATTACTTAATTTTATCATTAAGGCACCAGTCATACATTCCAAACAAGTCATCTGGGCTCCCTTAATGGCTGATGGAGAAGAATGTGCATATCCAGAAGGAAATCTGTCCCATCTGGAGAGAAATATCTAAGAAATGTGGGGTAAGATTTTTTTTCTGAAGGAGTCTGTCTTTCAGTGTAGCAGCTGTTGAGTTAATGTCACATGCCTAAATTTGAGATTAATCTTTAAAAAGAAATTAAAAAATTGCAGCATCTTTATGAGCCCCAAATATTTGACACTCTAATCATTTAAGAAAGAATAAATCCAGCCAAAACAATCTACACCTGTAGAGCATCCAAGCAGAAAGCCTGTTCTGTGCTGATCTTCATGTCAGTACGTACTTTTTGTGCCCATCATAAATTCAAGAACTTCAATTTTCAACAAGAGATACCTTGAGTAGAGGTAAATCGATACCACAGAGATACACTGGACTTCTTCAGCTTCACAGGCTGAATATTTAACTAGAGCCAGAGACAATTCTTGGAGCCAGAGTAGCTGGCACAGCAGTGTTTTTATCCATACAGCCCATCACTATCATCCTCAAAGCCAACCTACTGGAGAAGAGTGTTCCAATGTTGTTGCCCAAATCCTTGGTGTGAGTTTTTCTGTACAAACACAATCCAGTGACTGTGCTGACAGTTAAGCGGGAGGAGACATTGTGCCACTGACCTGCTGTTGCAGGTTTACTAATTCAAAGATAGAGCTGCTTCAAACGACGCATCTCTAGTAGCACAATCAAGGAAACCTTGACACAGTGACCCACAGCCAGGGGTGAAATGATTGCTTGACAGAGCCTTACCAGCACAGCAGAGTGTTCCCAGGCATCATCCCATCCATGTCTGAGTCCACCCTACAAATATTTCCTTTTCCAGCCTATGGGCCTTATTGCAATTCGCACTACTAATAATAATTGTGTTTTTTTCTGGTGTTTTATCCACCTCATCTTAGACAACTTAGTCACTCTGCTTGTGTGCCTGCTGTATGGTGTAATTATTGAAGGTCACAGCAAAATCCTGAAGCAGAAGAAAGAGCAAACTCAACTGGTGGGGCCCCCAATTGACATCAGTTGACCTAATTTTCTTGAAGTCAACAAAGCTGGCAACAGTTGAAGGTTTAGCTCAGTTTTCCGAATTATTTTCACTTTAATCACAACTCTCTCCCCATTTAAGGACCACCACAGCTGGAAGATGAAGAATAAATAACAATATAAGGATTCTAATCAAATAGTTGGTACCTGTTCTGCTGATTTACAAGACTTTACGCAGACACTCAATCTGGTGGGCTGGGCAGGAGGCAGGTGTGGAATGCCACATGGTGTCCTGGATTTAGACAGCATAGTAGGTATTTTCTCCAGGTCATGCAGTCAGACAATCTTGATAGCATGGAAGAGCATCAGTACAAAAGGCAGATAATTCTGCATGGAAATTCATGAAAACACCACCAGAGAGGTCAGAAACAGAAATGCTTTCAAAAAGCAGTTAAAAAAGCTGAGGAAAGACCAGTTAATTTATCCTTTATCAACTATAGAATCCTAGAATAGTTTCAGTTAGAAAAGACCTTAAAGATCAACTCATTCCAAAGCCTATGACATGAGTGGGGACACCTTCCACTAGACCTGGTTGTTCCAAGCCCCATCCAAGCTGGCCTTGAACACACCCAGGGGTGGGAATAAATAAAAACACAGACTGCATTTCTGGCTTATAAAGTCTTTTAAGACTTATGTTTCTTTAACGTGGCAAGATATATGCAAGAAATAAATAGAATTTAAGATTTCTCCTGCATTGCAGTGTTCACCTGAAGATCCATTGCAGGTCACTCCCAAGGTGAGTGTGCTGTTTGTGGACATTTAACTCCCACAGAATCACTGAATCACAGAGTCACAGAATATGCTAAGTTGGAAGGGACACACAAGGATCATCAAGTCCAACTCCCAGCCCTGTACAGGACACTCCAAGAATCACACCATGTGCCTGAGAAGATCATCCAAACACTCCTGGAGCTCTGGCAGGCTCAGCGCTGTGTCCACTGCCCTGGGGAGCCTGTTCCGTGCCCGACCACCCCCTGGGGGAAGAACATCTTTCTAATATCCAAATTAAACCTCCCCTGACACAACTCCAGGCCATTCCCTGGGTGCTGTCCCTGGTTCCCACAGAGCAGAGATCAGTGCCTGTCCCTTCTCTGCCCCTCATGAAGAAGTTGTGCCTGCAATGAGATCTCACCTCAGTCTCCTCTTCTCCAGCTGAACACACCTATCGCCTTCAGTGCTCCTCACACCCTTCCCCTCAAGACCCTTCACCATCCTTGTTGCCCTCCTTTGGATGCTCTCTAACGGCTTAATATCTTTCTTATACTCACTCAATTATAAGTATTCCTAGTAAAGCTCTTTCCACCCTTAACATTCAGATCACTGTCTGTGCTTTCTGGCTGACTTCCATATCTTCTGTTGAACAAGCTCTATCTGTCTTTCATGGGGTTACTTTCTGTTTTGTGTTTTTGCTTTTATTTTTTCCCCTCCAGAATTACCCATATTGCCCTCATCTTTACTTTTGTTAGACCCTCTTTTCTAGTAAGAAACTAGATATGGAATGTGATGTATATGCACATATATATGTGTGTGTGTGCATACATATATATATATTCTGTGCTTAATGCTTTGCAATTAAGCTTGGTGATAATTGTTTTTGTGCATTAGTCATAATCACTTTTTAAGCAGCAAAGCCTATTATTGCTGTAGTGTGTGTTTCAGATGCCCTGCAGATTTGAGTAATTCTGGGTAGTGCAGCTGTGTGTGGTAAAAAGATTTTACAATGACTATAAAATTTTGCCTCATGACATGTTCAGCAAGTGAATCTGTGGCACTGTGAAGCAGTTTCAGTACTTTTATTAAATACACAGAACCATCACATTATGCAGTTGTTAAACAAGACCCATCCTTCCAGACAGAGGTTAGAAGGTGTAGATTCTGGGGTGAGAGGTCTTCAGGAGCAAAGGGTTTCTGTGGGGATAGCTCACTTTGCCTTTATCCAAGGTTTTGGATGTGTGAAGGTGGATCAGACGCTATGCCTGTTGCAGAATACAAAATGTTAATGCTGCAGAATGAGCTACTAGAATGGATGTTTGCAAAACTGATTTGATTTTACAAATACATGTCAATGCAAAATTAGGGGAGACCTGTTCCACTAGAGACTTACTTTTGGCCATGAGACTGGGTTAAAGCCCTCACATGTCTTTCTTCTCATCTCATTTAGGTGTCTAGATGTTATTTCCCCAAGTCTCAACTCAGCACTTGGGTCAAAGAAGAGACATCCCTGGAGACAGTGACTTGTCTCTTCCTAACATTGGTCTCTATAGCGAGACAAGTAAAGAGTTGTCTGGAGGCCCCAGTTTTTATCTACAAGCACAAAAAATAGTCACACCTGGAAACATTAGATCTAGACATCCAGGATTTATCTATCTAATATGAAAAGAGGATCAATTCCATAATTTTTAATCCTAATCTGAGTCAGACCAAGCATTAAAGGCCAGGTTCTTTTCCTTGGTGCCCAGTGAAAGGACGCAGGAAGTTCCATTTGAATATGAGGAAAAGCTTCTTTACTGTGAGGGTGACAGAGTACTGGAACAGGCTGCCCAGAGAGGTCATGGAGTCTTCTTCTCTGGAGATATTCCCACCTGGACACATTCTGCTCCAGGAGACCCTGTTTTAGCGGGGAGGTTGGACTGGACGATTTCCAGGGGCCTTTCCAACCCAAACCATTCTGTGATTCTGTGACAGTTGCTATCACAGCAGCTCTTACCTGTCACACTCCTATTTCCCTCAAAGAGGTCATTTAAGGAAGTTGGAAAACCGGCAAATATTTGGTTTCTACACAAGTTGTTCCTGAAGAAGCCGAAGGGGCTAAAGGGCATCAGCAGATGCTTTTGTCGCAGCATTCAGAGCCATCATCTAATACACATTTAACAAGTTGGTGGTATTTTTTCACTTTTCATCCAGGGCTTCAGTAACAGTGTTATAGATCTCCCTTATCAATGCTGAGTAATGTGGCACCAACTCAAGGACTAAACTGAGAGATTTTGCTTTTGACTTAAAAAAAAGGCAGTATAAGCTTGTCTTCATTCACCTAATCACAACAAAAAAACCCAGTATTCATACTGATCTTCTGTGCAAAAACCCTACAGGCAAAAATTATTGTTTCCATTGCTGAAATGCCTGCTGGCTAAAACAACTGAAAACCATGGTCCCCCCACAAACTGTCACCAAGGAAAAGGAGAAGTTCAATTACCTGGGTGCACAGCTTGGCATGATTTCCTCCATCACTTTGAACTGCCATGATGCAAAGCACCACATTCTATCTGTGAATGTTCAGTATTCAGTATTTCACAGAATCATGGAACGGTTTGGGTTGCAAAGGGCCTCAAAGACCAACTAGTTCCAGTTCCATGGGCAGGAACACCTTCCACTAGACTGTTGGAACATGCATTTCGCATGTTTTCAGACTAATGAGCAGTTTCCAAGACAGAGGCCACAGTGATAATGGTGGAATCTGCAAAATGACCTTGGCTAACAGTGAACTGAGAGAAGAACCTGCAAATGTTCTGTGGAATAATATAAGTGAAGAGTTCTATTAATAAAGTTAATAAAATTAAGAACTGTGTGAATTCACCAATTTTATAAAATATATCTTAGTTGATATTTAGCTATAGCTGTGTGTTTTTAGATAGTTTTGATGGAGTGCATTAGTTTTAGAAATATGCATAATTGTGTGTGAAGAGAGTCTTTTCTTATACTTTTGAAATCCCTGTGCAGAGGAACATAAAGAGGCAAGAATGTAAATATTGAAAAAAAGCCATTTCTGCCATTCCTAAATAGAAATGTAACTTTTAGATGAAGAGGAATTAGAATAAACTCTTATTTTTGTTTTTGATGCAGTCAGGTTGTCTCACTTAACTACTAATGCTTATAAGCCTCATATGAAGACACTAAAACTGTGCCAGTGCAAAAAGTTGTTGGTAACACTATCCCAGGTTGCTCCAAGCCCTGTCCAACTTGGCCTTGGACACTCCCCAGGGATGGGGCATCTACAGCTTCTCTGGATAACCTGTGCCAGGGCCTCACCACCCTCACAGGGAAGAATTTCTTGCTAATATCTCATCAAAATCCACTCTCTTACAGATTGAANTGTTGGTAACACTATCCCAGGTTGCTCCAAGCCCTGTCCAACTTGGCCTTGGACACTCCCCAGGGATGGGGCATCTACAGCTTCTCTGGATAACCTGTGCCAGGGCCTCACCACCCTCACAGGGAAGAATTTCTTCCTAATATCTCATCAAAATCCACTCTCTTACAGATTGAAACTGTTCCCCCTTGTCCTGTCAAAGTAACTTTCCCTCTTTTCCCCGCCTATTTGCAACTCCCAGGCAAGACAAGTGTATGGTATAAAGGCAAGATTTGTAATAGCAGGATTTTGAAGTGATTTAAGTTATTAAGAAGAGCTGAGTGCATGGTTCTTATTAAAACTCTCATCCCTTGGTGAAGACAAGAGAGGGCTAACACAAACATGCTGTGATCGGATCACATGTCACGAGGACTGTGCCTTTAAAAATCCTTCAACACTATGTCCTAAATAAACCCACTGGCACAATTATTGAAAAGAAATGTGTTGCAATCACACTTAATTAGTTTTAGTTAAGCTGGGGTGGAGACACCTGATGCAATGAACTTTAACCTTCACAAGCCATTTCCACTTTCTTCCTCACATCACATTCCCTTTGAATATCCTTCTCCACCCCTCACCCCCGACCAGAAGGATCCTCTTTTCTGAAAAATCACACTCTTCTATTGTATCCCTGCAAGCACTTGTGAGGGCATAGATCACAGTACCAGAAAACTCTTAATTTCCTTCTTTCGTGATTTCATCATGCCTTTCTGGCTGCTGCAAAGCAGTGTAAACTGATCCAACACCTCCTCCTCCAAAATTAGGACCAAATTTCCCTAAAAGAAATAGCAATTTTCAAAAGAGACACATCTATTACACCAGTTTACATGAACCATTTGATAAAAAGCAGGCAAGTTTCCTCTGAAAAATTCCTTGGTTTCTTGCCATTTGACTTGGCTGTCTCCAGTCTTTCTCTCCTCCACAGAGACAGGTGTTAAGGAATCTCCCTGAACAGTCTACATTCATGTGCAGCATCCTGCATAGAAACTTAATCAATCCAAGAAGAAAAAAAATCGCAGTAACAAAATTATCTATGGTTTCATTTTCCCCAGAAATTTATCTCATTTTTAATTTTCCTATTTGATTTCAGAAATATTTTTTAATTGATTTCCTTTCAGAAGAGTTAGACTTATTTCCAGCCAGCTCCAGTGTTATTTCAAGAACTAGGATGCCAAAATTAATGGAATTTATAATTCTTAAAGTATTAATTTTCATTTTGACCATTTCAGGATTGCACAGGATAGGTAAGTTGTTGAGTAGATGGATGGATCATACATACAAACATACATATATACATACATAGAATGAACATCACAGAATCATTTAGGTTGGAAAAGACCTCCCAGGTCATCGAGTTCAACTTGTGACCAGTCCCCACCTTGTCACCCAGCCCAGAGCACTGAGTGCCACATCCAGTCATTCCTTGAACACCTCCAGGGATGGGGACTCCAAACCTCCCTGTGCAGCCCCTTCCAGTGCCTGACAACTCTCTGAGTGAAGAAATTCTTCCTGATGTCCAACTTGAACCTCTCCTGGAGCTGCTTGAGGCCACTTTCTCTTGTCTTATCCTTTGTTCCCTGGGAGAAGAAACTGATCTCTCCCCAGCTCCCTGTTCCTGTCAGGGAGTTGCAGAGCAAGAAGATCCTCCCTGAGCCTCCTTTTCTCCAGGATGAGCCCCCCCCAGCTCCCTAAGCTGCTCCTCATGGGACTCACTCTCCAGCCCCTTCTCTAGCTCTGTTCCATTCTCTGGACTTGCTCCAGCACCTCAATGTCTTTCTGGAAGTGAGGGGCCCAAAACTGGACACAGAATTCGTGGTGTGGCCTTGCCCGTGCCCAGCCCAGGGGGACAATCACTTCACTGGTCCTTCTGGTCACTATTTTTGATACACACAGTCACTGTGGTTCACAAGTTAATTAAACTTGGGGCACTTGACTTTTTCATCCTTGGAAATGACCAGACCAGACTCTTGAATAATTTCAAATAATTTTTCAGAATTTTCACAGATGAAAAAAGAGTTAAAAGTAATTTTTTCCTTGTGACAGTTCCAGTTTTGATGAATCTACACTCTCCAGTGAAACAGATCACATTAATAAGTTCCCATTCACCACCCACTTCTACTTTATCCTACTTTAGACCCCCTGGAGTTTTATGAAATATAGCATTCCCTGACTACAAGCTGATTTTTCTTGTTCTCATATGCTTTCCCTTTTCTGGGTCAGTGCTGTTCCTGATGTTAAGATCCCTGAAAACCAAACAGGATTAATTACAAACCTAACATCCAGGTCTCGTGGACCCACCCTATCTTCATCCCATGCCTCCTTTCTGCCTCCCATGAAGGTGGTGACACAAAATGAGGAAAATCCCCATTCCTGACCTCAGTGCTCAGACACTGGGATATCTTTTGGGGCTCCACTAACCAACAGTGTTTTACACAAAGTCTGCAGACCACTGCTTTGCTAGGGAATTGAAAGAAACAATACCATGTGCAGTGCTGTCAACACCTTGGCAATATCAGCCTTTCCTCAATTACTTTTGCTTACAAATTACTCCTAATTTCGTTCTTTAAAGCTAGTTAAGAACAAGTGCTGGTGGGATTGATGGGGAACTAACTGCATGATTAAGTAATTACATTTTTAAAGCTTCTCTTACACTACAACTAATGATTTGTCACACGGTAGCAGAAACTCAAGATAATGAATGAGAAATGTTTACAGGTTGTTTGTTTCTTCCAAGTCTTTTATCATATTGTGGCTGATACCATATTTGCACATGATTCCCAAGGAAAGAAAATCTATCGTATGATCTCAACATTTCGGAGCTATTTGTTAGGCCTTTGATCACATGTACCATTATTTATGTGATTTGCTCTATAATCAGAATTCATTTGTGTTAGAAAAGCCTCAATTGGTTTTGGATAATATTGTTTTCTGTCAGGAAATGGAGGTTTCACTGAATTCAAATGTGCTGTTGTTGAACAGTAACTCAACAAAATCCAGCACTTCAAGAAGAATTTGACACTATTTCAATAGTTTCAAATTTAATAATTTTGTCTGGTTTACTTCAGCATGTCATTCACATTAAAAAAAAAAAAAAAAAGGCTTTTCAGCTTATAGATTTATGTAGTTTTAATAAGGTTGTTTTAAGTTTTCTGAAAAGAAATGCTTTTCTAATTCCACCTTCTAAGACAGTACTGAAATTTTGACTTCCCTCCCCCCCCCCAATTAAAATGAATGAAAATAAAGAGGCAATGTTTATAAACAAATATTTTAAGCTTTGATCAGATCTAATCTGATAACCAGCTGAATTAATGTGATGCGATGTTGACTGTTATTTACAACGTGGGAGCGTTTGAAGGCTTCAAATGCAATTGTGCCCCAGCTGAATGAGACATGGCACGGCTGCTGATGATCCAGAGCCCTGAGATGTCGATGGAAATATTCCTACAGACTTCTCTAGACTTGGAATCTGACTCCCAAGGAAAATGAATCTCTGCCTAAAGCAGCTGACATCCAGTGGGGAGCAGGTGGGGGAAGAAAAAGGAATTTAGCCAGGATCAGAGAAAACAATTTCTGGTTATTATTCCCTATCCATAGAATCACAGAAGGGTTCGGGCTGGAAGGGACCTTAAAAGTCATCTCATTCCAAAACCCCTTGCCATGGGCAGGGACACTTTCCACTAGACCATGTTGCTCCAGTGGCCTGTCCATCCTGGCCTTGAAATTACAATTCTGTCCTCATTTGAAAATATTAATTCTAATAGCCTCTGCCCTTTTCTTATATGAACCAGACCTAATTCAAGTTGTTTGAATTCTGGGGATTTTTGTCCCTTTATTTGTTTCTTTTTTAAACCACATCAAATCACTAAGGCAGCAAAATAAGAAATTTACCATTTAGAGCTCTCTCCAGTCTATGTTTTCACTCATCATCTGTAATTTGTCCTAGGGGATGTCTGTTTGCTCAGAAAGAAAGAGTGTGGGATTGTATTTACTTCAGGGTATTCTGGTCACAGAAAAAGGAAAGATTCTAGAATCCACTTTGCTTTAGATCTTGGAGAAACATATTTGGTGTTCTAGTCAAAACCAGAAGTATAGGAGAAGTGGAAGCCTTGTTTCCTGCCTCAAGGACTACCCTCACACCTCACTGTCTTCATGTCAATCCTGTCATCCCACCTGGCACAAGCAGAGGCAGTAGTGAGGCCATGATTGGTCTCCTCTCTCTTGAACCATGGTGTCTTTAGCATCTGTCCAGCATCACCACTCTTGGTCATGTCTGCTACTGAATAATTCATAGCAACATCAGTTATGCATTTATTTTAATTTCAACACAGTAAAGCCTTTTCTAATCTACTGTGAAAATATTTCCATGAAACACAGCCTGGAGATGCCTGTTTTAGATGAGATTTTGTTGCACTTAGAAGGAAGAGACTGCTCCTAACCCAGAGTGTTAATGAACTACAGAAAAGCATGCTGGGAGGAGAAACAGATATGAAGTGTTTTCCAGTGTAGGCAGTCTGTCACACAGTGTGACACAAACTTTGGATATCTTAGGGCAGAGTTTTAATTTTTATACACAAAAATTATTAAAAATATTCCTGTGAAAAGGTAGCTGATTTCATTCTTGTAGAAGCAGATTAACCAATAGCAGTGATCATAGCAGGTCTTCTTTGCTGTTGCCAGAACACTAAATAAAGCCTCAGTCTTAAAATAGTTTACACAAACCTACCACTATAGCCAGAAGAAGTCATGTCAACAAAATCGAGCAAATAGAATTGTCCATGCCAAAAACATTGTAAAAAGACAAAAAAACTGCTTTGCATGTTGAGCTGAAATGGATGTGCATGTGGATTTTTTGCTGCCTTGCTTTTTGGTTTTTTTTTGTTTGTTGTTGGTTTGGTTTGGTTTTTTGTGTTGTTGGGGTTTTTTTTCTTTTTCCCTGTGTGTTTTAATTTTTTTTCCCTTCCTACCAGTTACTCTTCCAAGCACAAAGGACAACTAAACTGACATCAAGTAAAGTTGGTATTCTCCTGTCATTTCCCTGGACATCATCTGTGACAGTTGCGCTCGCGGTGATTCGGTCCCTCACACGTCACTGTTCTCCTGTCAGCTCCCCGTTTCCCGTTGCAGAAATGCCTTCTGTCAGCTCCCATTCAGTTTGATAGGTCATGCTTACACCTGCAAGCTGGGGCAGTGCCTCCCTGACAGGATCTGTCACAGCACAGCAGTCACCACGCTCAGCCAAACAGCAACTTCACTCAGCGGCAACTTTCTTATGATGACTTTTAGGATTAGAGGTTTTCTTTCCATTTTTTTTAAATTTTTTTTCTTTTTAATTCTTCCCTCCCACCTCGTTCCTTCTCCCTCCTCTCTGCCAGAGACACACATTGGGAACTGCAGAAGAATTGACAACTTTCAACAATGGAGAGAAAGCAGAGACTTTTCTGGCAAATTCAGGCCAAGTAGATGGGTTGATGGTTTGCTTCTCCTACCTTCCTCTGGCCCTACTTCAGGATGTCACGACAGTTAAAGCATTCCTCAGGTATATAAAGCTCATGAATCATTTTGTCTCTGTACTTCCAAGCAGTTCTAGAAAATATCAAAATTCTAGGTGGCAAAAGCCCCTGAGGTCATCTGTTCCATCCATTCCTGACAACTCAGAATGGCTCTCTCTGTGCACAGTGGGAATGTCCTCCAGTCCTCTGTCCACTCACATTTAACTGCATGTAGGATGCCACTGGATTTTTATTTACATCCACAGATCTACCTTTCGAAAATCTCTGTCATTATTCCATCTCCATTTTCTGTTTTATCCTGCAACAGGTCTTGGTGGGTCCTTGAACTAGTGGAAGCTGCACAAATTAGAGGAGACGGAAGAGGTATGAGTTGCAGGATTTGGCCTTTTCACCTTTGTCTACATAGAGCAATTTCATTAAAGCAATGAATTTGTCTCTTGATATTTCACACACTGTTACTAGTACATAGTTATTAATTACTGCCCCTTTAAGGAGTTGTATCTTGCTTATTTTACCACAAATAAATATACATTTCAGCTTTTCACTGTCAAATGGCAAACCTCAGTGTGGCCATAGAGAACCTCATCAATCTTTGTTGTTGGACATTTCTTGTACAGGCTATGGTCTTGATTTATGGGGTGAAAGAGCCCCTGCACTTTGTGCTCATTGTACTTAATGGCCAGATAAAAAAAAGAACTACCAGAGCCCAATAGCCTATATAAGAAAGAGAAAACCAGTTTTGTGATGAAGATACTTGTCACACAATTTGAGGTGAACTTTTGCTCCTAGTGCTGTAATAAGCTCTTTCATTAAAGTTGAGAAAAATCACTGGAAATATGGTCACATCACATTGGATAGAATGTTCAGAGGAATATTGAGAAGACTCCAGAGTAGTCTGATTCTAGATTCAGTATCTGCATGGTCTTGGCATCACAGAGGTGCACCTAGAACTATTGTGAATGGGAGATTACACTGGTGCCTGACTGCTGCTTATTGATAGCAACATGAATCTGCCCTCATTCCGTGCACACCTGTATCACAGAACCTTGATCCAGTCAAGCATATTTTAAAATAAAATGATTTAAATGTTTTATGCATCAGAATTATTTTTTTTTTTTTTTAATGTCTCATGGGCAGATATCTGTTCCTGCCCTGGCATAGGTCATCCATGGGTCAGAGTCCCCCCAGAGCCGCACCTCCTCTTTCACAGAGTGCCTTCCTCCAAGAGCAGCTCTCCAGTTGTGTTCCCAGTAATGTCTTCTTCCACACGTCTCCTTCATTTCTCCCCACATTTCTCCAAACCCATTTCCTCACCCATCTCCTCCACACCTTCTTTGAGGCTCTGAGCAACCAGACCTAGTTGAAGATGTCCCCTCTTGTTGCAGAGGGGTAGGACTAGATGAATTTTAATTTTGGCCCCTTCCAACCCAAATCATTCTATGATTCAATGACTTTATGATTATGTGCATTAATTTTGTTCCTTCTTTCTGTTCTTTTTGGGACTGTGAATTATTTGGGGACAAAGATCTTCCCTTACCTTGTAACTTCAATACAGAGATAACTGAGAGAGGTCACATGAAGCCTGAACATTCCTGTGCCACACCTGCCTATAAATAGCCAAACTTGTCATTGCAACCTCCTGTCCCAAATGCAAATTCTGCTGGATCAAATCCCTGTTTTCCATACATGCATATGTTTGTAATTTTGCAGTTAACATCTCTTCTTCCAGTGGCTTCTAGTGCATTGGTCTCTTGAGAACGCTCTTCAGTCTACCACAGCAAAAGATTAGCAACACAAACCTGCATCAAAGTATCTCTTAAATTTTATTCCACTATTTAAACCACAAAATTTAGACCAAAAAAAAAAAAAAATCAGGGGAAATCAGTTATATGTGGGAGATAAGAAAATATTAAAAACCTGAGATGAGTTTAAGCTCTGCTAGCTCTGCACAATGAAGATGTAGTTTTCGGCACCTCTCAACATTTTTGGCAGACTCTGAAGCCACGCTCCACAAGGGGAATCCCAGCACTGGAGTACTATAAAAATACAGACACACATAGCAGCAAAACACCTCGAGAAGTGACACACAATGAGGGGGAAATAGCATTTGCCTTTCACTGGGAATGTTAGCTTCCAGAAAAGAAATAATTCTTTGGGCTTTTACCAAGTGATTTTTCCATTTCAGTGTATAATTTCTTTATTTACCATTACACCGATTATCCATACTTAGACTAATGATCAAATAGCTCTCCAGTCCAAGATACTTGGCTAAGGCAGCCCGCAGGATTTTTCTTTTCCCTTTCAGTCCTTTTTTTCTCCCCTTTTATTCCAAATTTTTAGGGTGATTATAGGGTGTGTAAGATCGTTAAAGGATTGGCAGCAAGCACAAAACTCAAATCCCTTATCCAGAGGCTAGAGGAAATGTGAGTTGCCAACATGCAATTCCTTCATTTTCCCACTGATGTCCTGAATTAATGGAGGAACCATGCTCTCACTCCACTGGGGGGAGAATACAGGCTTCTCTGCTTCCCAAAGACCTGATGCAGGATGAGAACAACTAAACATGTATTGAACTCAAAGTATTTGATTAATATTTGTCAAGCTTAATGTTAGAGAATTAAAAAGCTACAGTATAAGCAGGTTTTGGTATTTTTTTTAGTTATTCCTTAAACCCAGGATAAAATGGTAAGAAAGTCGTTTCTTAAGCATCTGAGAAGCTATTGAACTTCAAGCCTAAAGACAAATCAGGATCCTGTTTTCTAATAAATATCATATGGGGACATAAGAGAAGAACCACCACAAAGTTTAGGATTTCTTATTCCTTTCTCCTTCGCATTCACACCTCATGAGCAAAAGGAGTCAGAACAACATATATAAAATTTAGTGGTAGTGATTAAATAAATGCATCTTGAGAAACTGAAAAACACGTTTCATAGAGACACCATTGGAGTGGATCCCACCATCCATTGTCTGGAGAACAGGGTGTTATGTAATCCTCATATCTACTAGCCATTATCTGATTAATGCAGCTGATTAATAGGCTAAATTTTTAACATGGTCACCAACTTTACAAGGTTACAGGTCATTTTGTTTTAATTCTTTTGCTTTAATATAAATAAAATGAAAAAATAAGGAGAAAGCCAAAATTTGGCTGAATATATACACATATATAGCTTTGGTGTAAGAGCAGAATTATTGCTTCTTACTCACCACATTTTGAGGTCTTCCTTCTCTCATTAATACAGCCAGAAATTACTCTAAATGCCTGAAGGAAAAAAAAAAATAAAGAAAGAAAGAATAAATAAAAATACTCCACTAAAACAGCTAAACAAACAAACAAACACAAACCCACCAAAACAAACAAACAAAACCCAAACCAAACAAACAAACAACAAAAAAACCTCAAACTGGAGAAGACAATGCTTTAGGTTTTCATTGTTCTGTGGATTTTTCCTGGGGTTTATAATGTTATTCTCACTGATCAGAAGACACTTGCCACGAGTTTAGCACTCCAGTCACCATACCCTTAGCTGCTCTCCTGACACACTTGAAATCATATTCCCCAAAAACAAAGCCTGAATGGGTCTGTAAGTAGCTACACGTTGCTTCTCCAATATGTAATTTTTTCTATTTATGATTGAAAAGTCTGAAAATTCAAACTCATAATTATTTGGGATAGAAAGCAAAGAAATAGCTTTTATAAATAGCAGTGGGGAAACATTTGTGCTGTTGCCCCAGCCATGATAAGAGCTGGGGTGGCCCATAGGAAACAATCTACATTTGAGAGCCCAGTTCTGCACTTTTCCCTGGCAAAGGTCCATGAAGGTGTCAAAGGAAATGTTACCTGTGCAGAGAGAATAAGACATACCTGTTATCCTGCTGGAAAAAACAGGCACACGTTACCAAAGGCACTTTTGTCTATTTATCTTTCCTAAAAGAATTGAATTTCCTTCCCTTTCATCTTTGAGGTTTTCTGCTGTTTGGATCAATTAAGATTATTTCGTATCAGGGGGTTTCCACTTTTTTTTTTTTTCTTTATTTTGTTCTCTTCTCACTGTATACTTTTTTTTTCCAGGATTATAAAGAAAGGGTCATACTGTGGGTAGTTCTGATTTATCTGGGGTTTTTTTCCCATCATATTCTATGTATTCCACATTTTCAGTTTGAGTGATAACTGAAAGAGAAGTATGGGGGGAAAAAAAAGAAAAATTGGGCAAGAATTAAAGTTTTTGATCTAACAGGTACACATAGACACTGAGCTTCTCTAAGAAAACCCGAAAGGTCATTTTAGAATCCATACTAAGAATTTCCACCAGCAGTTCATTCAATGCTCCTTGGGCAGTTTGAGCAGATGGACTAAATTTTAAGACTGATTATTGAGGTTTTCAGACCATATTTCTTTTATGAAGTTCATCTGAACTTCCACACATTGAGGTGCAAGGTAGCAAATGAAGAAATGTTTTAATTGTAGAATCATGAGATTTTTAAGGTTAGAAAAGACCTCTAAGACCAGCAAGTCTGACCATCAACTCAGCAATACAGTGCTCACCACTGAACAATGATCCCAAGTGCCACACCCACATGTTTTTTGAACTCTTCCAAGGATGGTGACTCCACCACTTCCCTGGCCAGCACTGTTTCTTCTGCAGCTCGCTTTGGAGAGGAAAAGAGTTTGCAAAGAAATGGGGGGAAGATTAAAAAGAGATATTTTTAAGAAATGAAAACCAAATACTCCTGAGTCACACTCAGGCTCCTCCTGCATCACCTGGCTCATCCTTAAGAGCTGCTCGTCCCTTATGCCTAAATGACTAAGGATGACTCATGTGCTACTTACTGTGTGTCGTCTGGAAACAACCCTTCCTCCAATCCAACCCTAAGCAATTGGTCTCAGATGTCTTTTCAAAGGCAGAAAAAGCACTTTCTCATATCTAAGCTGATGCCTTAAACTGTCTAGGAATTGGTGTCTGTTTCTGTGTCTCACACAAGTGCTATTTTCCTTTTCAGTTATTAGACAGGTGTTTTTTTTAAAGCATCCCATGTGGTTTTGAGGATGCTGCTGAACACCAGCAGTTTTCCTGGCAGCTCCAAAACACTGTGTCTCCCTTCCCTACCCTGTCTGGCCTTTGGTGCAGTGGTGTCAACTGGTGTGTGGATGTGGAGGGAGGCAGGTGGTGCCAGTGATGACACAGGGGAGCACCTTCCTGTAGGGTTCTTGCTGCTCTGCTTAAAAACCCATCATTGCCTGAAACCTGCCCCCTCCAGCAAGGGTCTGATTCCACTTGTGAGCAGGAACTGTGCCATTCTGACAGATGGGCTCCAGTGCAAACAGCCAAGAAAACATGTATATTCATAAAAAAACCAAACCAAAACAACAACAACAAAAAATCCTAAAAAAATTGGGTACTGAGGGCATGAATACCAGCCAAAAACATCAACATCTCTCCGTGTCTTCTTTTGAGTGTACAAATCCATGGTTAAGGGGATGTGTGGGCGCTGAGATGAATTCATTAAAAAAAATTAAAACAAAATGCCTGGCCACGTAGAAAGGGATTTCAGAGTATCAGGAAATGGGCAAGGTGCCCTGAGAGAGAGGGAAAAGGAAAGAGGAAAGTAATATTCAGGAATAGACTGAGCCAGAAAAACGCATGGGGTCTGTCTGGCAATTCCCACAGTCTGTGACCTGTCTGGATGCTCAGTTAATGGGTTTGGTTTGGGGCTGGGAAGAGAGGTAGGTACAATGCCCTCAATGCCCTGTCTCTTGGCCTTTTTTTTTTTTTTTTTTTTACCCCATTTAAGCTTT
>VXAU01002543.1:594095-611682 GCA_013399695.1 Formicarius rufipectus
AAATTAAAACAAAGAAGCAAACAAAACACTCCGACACAAGAGTTTTAGGCTGATTTAACATTTGAGACTCCCAGAGTTTTGTTCTTCAGGTCCTGGGGACATGAGTCCTGGTGGATTTTGGCTGGAGGACTGTGAGGTCACAAGTGAGAAGATCAAGGAGAACAGGTGGGATTAAACTGAGAACATTAAAAAAGAGGATGTGAACGCAGGTGAGGGACACATCTCACCTGGAAGACCTGCTGGGAAGCTCCTCTGAGAGCCAAATAGCCACAACAGACCAGTAAAAGTCAGGTCTAGGCATGAGAAAATCAGGAGGGTGCTGAGACTACCAGTATGGAAAACAGCCACAGGAATACTTTACTTAAGGCACAAGCCTTGAAAACCAAGTGGATTGGAGCTGAGATGGAGGAAGGACTTGCTTAGGTGGAAGATCATGAATTTCATACATCCCATCCTTGCTGGCAGCAGAAATAGAAAGTGAGCCTATTCTTCTCCTTTTCTTACCAGCAATACATAAAATCATAGAACCTTTAGGGTTGAAAAAGACCTTGAACAGCACAAATGGAAGACTTTAAGCTCAGTTTTAGTCAGCCCTTTATCCCCACAGTGGGGTAAAATCTCTCGGTGGGGTGGTACCTCTCTCATACCCAGCAGAGAGAGGTACCTCACTCTGCCTGTTTTGGAGTTTGGAACTGCACCCAGATTTTCTACTTCACTGAAGACATTGCTGTTCCTGGAACAACGGGATGATGTGGGATAGGCCTCTGCTTTTGAAGCTGTTACAGCTTATAGAAAACAGTTAAAGAAAGGCTTGAAAGCCAGCTGTCTCATGGAACTGTGCTAATGTAAGAGCTATGGCTTTATATTCCTGAAATTAATTCATATTTCATTGCCTTATGAAAAGCTGAATATTTCAGCTTTACTCCAAAATGTGAGGGAAGTCTTTGTTACAAGGTATGAATGCAGAAAGTGGTGGGATCTCAACCTTTGTCTATATCAGCATGTGGTTTTCAAAGGAA
Organism: Formicarius rufipectus; assembly: GCA_013399695.1. NCBI lineage: Eukaryota > Metazoa > Chordata > Aves > Passeriformes > Formicariidae > Formicarius > Formicarius rufipectus. The sequence continues at coordinate 595,115 of VXAU01002543.1, forward strand.
ACGAGGGGTCAACAAGAAAGTTAGAGGAACATGAAGCAGTGTTCTGAGCTCGGGAGGGTACTAAAGAGAGAAATATTTGCTAAGATTTCAAGATCCTAAGTGCTGAAATCAAGCAGCATTAGAACCTATGTTGTCTTGAAAATGCTACTGGGTATAAAACAGCCCAAGACCACCAAAAATCTCAGTCTATGCAGCTTGCGTGGTCCATGGCAAGGGGCTGGAATAGATGACCTTTAAGATCCCTTCCAACCCAAACTATTAAGTGTTTCTATGACTATTGGTATTAGGATCTTCTCAGTGCTCTGTGGAGATTCTGAGCTGTCAAAGCTCCTCTGTGTTCAGCAAAAATCTGTTAACTCTTCAGGTCTTTGATCTTTAACCTGTGTGCAGCTACATCAGTGCAAATCTTTGTTCTTTTCTCCCAATGAGCTCAAAATCTACTAATGTTCATGGTGCCAGAAGTTAATGCTCCCTCCCTGCAGTGCAGCAGCTATTATTATTACTACTCAGATATTTTCCCACTGTACTCTGGCTTCTCCTAGCAAATAATAATAATAACAATAATAATAACAATAATAATAAAAAACCCCAAACAAACACAGAATTCAGATTCTGCCCTTTCTAATTACAAATCACCACCTGTGGTAAAATTATTGAAAAACAGATGAGCATTTCATTCCAGCAATAGCCTTAAAACAAGCAGCAGTTCCAACTGCCAGTGTGATGTATAGACACGGTGCAGGGCAGATGAGGGATTAATTAGGTCTGTCCCTGCACATTGCCAGGGGAGCACTTCTGTAGAGGTGATTGAAAACTAGAAAGAGTGGCATTAGTCTTCATTGTTGGTTAAAGGCAACAAAAATAAAGGTGCAATTGAGTTGACAAAGCTTCCAGGTATGTGGCTGAGTCATTTGGAGGTGTCAAAATGATCAAACCATAATTAATTAGTTAAAGTGCTATATTTAATTCCTCAACTTTAATGAAGATTTCTGCAGCTGAAAACAAACGGCAACACCATTTGTTTCTGAAGGGAAGGAGTGGAGAGCACTAAGGGGATGATGCTGAAGTTTAATGTTGCCTTTATAATCAAGCCCATGTTCTTCATCTTATTGTCATTTTCTGTGCAGACATAGAAACCCAGTGCTGTTGCATGCATTCATACTAGCATTGCAATTATGAGACCAGAATTGACTGTGAAACCAAATGTTTATTATTTTCAAGCAATAAAATAGAATACAGGAAAAAGAAAAATAAACCCACAAAAACAAAACAAAACAAAACAAACAAAAAAAAAAAAAACCACAGGAAAACACCAAACCAAACCAAAACCAACAAATCAGTATTTTCTCATATTGGTCTCCAGGGATGACATTGTGGAGACACAGAATACCTCATTGGCAGGTAGTCTAAATCTGTACCTCAGGGATTTAATGCAGCTTATTTCAAAGGAAAGAAATTTGAGAATTATGAGTTAAGAATTGGAAGAGTAAAATGTGGCTTTTGCTCCAAGTTTTATCACAGCCTGTGAATGATCCCAGCCTTGGGATTTAGGCTGGGGGAAGATCTGCCTGAAACATCAAGGCAGTACTTCCTGAGGAAATACCCACCCACAAGTGCAAGAGGTTTCTTTCTCTTTAGCTTTATCACCTTCCACAATACATAAAGCACCCTAATCTTATCAGGTTCTTAGACCTGCAGAGACTCAACCCCAAACATGACTTTTGTCCCATGCCACCACATAAGTGGACACCAAGAAATTCTAGAATAGACATTTTCCCATGGCATGCACATTCAAAAACACACAAACAAATATGCTATTGCACCTGTGCATTTACTACTCAAAGGTGTTTTTTCCAAGATATTTATTGTCCACATGCAGGATTTGTGCAGAAATGACTCTTCTCGGGTGATGAGAGGGCTGGAGCACCTATACTGTGGAGACAGACTGAGAGAGTTGGGGCTGTTCCACCTGGAGTAGACAAGCTTCGTGGAGTCCTTAGAGGCCATTCCTGTGCATGAAGGGGCTCCAAGAGAACTGGAGAGGGACTTTGGATAAGGACCTGGAGTGACAGGACAAGGGGCAATGGTTCCTGACTGCCAGAGAGCAGGGTTAGGTGGGATACTGAGAAGAAATTCTTGGCTGTGAGGGTGGTGAGGCCCTGGCACAGGTTGCCCAGAGAAAAAGTGACTGTCCCATCCCTGGAAGTGTTGAAGATCAGGCTGGATGGGGCTTGGAGAATCTGATCTACTGGAAGGCATCCCTATCCAGGGCAGGTGGGTATTGAATGAGCTGAGCTTTAAGGTCACTTCCAACCCAACCTTTCTATGACATGATATGATGAGGACTTTACACTGAAACACGCCGTCTGTTTGCCTTCTTTGTAAAATAGGGTTACATCTTTGGTAATCCTGGGCATGTAGACAGCAAGTTTTTTCAAATGTTGTCTGACTGCATAATAGACACACACACAACACCTCACTTGCAGAGTTACCAACAGCTTCTGCAACACCAATGACAGAATCAGAAAAGAGCCAGAGAAGCCTTGATCCTGGTGCATATATGATAATAACACAAATGGTTTAATCAGTGGAAAACATCACCTAACGTATCATCATCATCTAATCATCAGTGTCTTAGGCATCAGAGGGTATTTTCAAATGTCTCTTCTCCAGTAATCTGTGACTTGGTTAAACCATAAGGCACAACCTTCATAATGTCACGATGTTTTCCAATTCATTCCTGCTGCTGGAAATCCCACCCTTGTATAAGCCAGAGGGATGAGAAGATGCTTCCTCCCACAAAGGAATTACTGGATTATCTGACAGTCAAGGTCTTAGCAGGAAGGCCAGTTCATTTATTGTTTCATCTGCAATGTAAAATGTGAGCAGTGTTTCACTGTTACCCAGCAGCTGTTACCTCCACCATAAGCTGTTAAAACTCCCTCATTATTCCATGCAGTCAGGCCAGGCCCATTTCCTGTGCAGTTGTCATGTCCTTAATATATTATGACATTACAAACTTTATTAGCATATTTTCAGTGCCTTTTTATTTTTTATTAGCTAATGGGCTGCTTGTGTACACCATATTTGCTTAGTCTTTCAGAGTCCAACCTATAAAACGGCTAAACGTGATCCCATCTGGAAGCCATTAAAGATCAATAGAGATGGAATCTGAAGAAGAAGGAATGGGGGGGGGAAAGAAAGAAAAAAGAAAAAAAAAGAAAAATCTACTGTCAAAACAATTGTGAACAAAAACCTGTCCACTTCTGTTTTCAAACCTGGTTGCGCTAAAGCTCATCACACTTCCAGCGTGACAAAAAGCACCGTGGTCTTGTTAACATCAGGAACAACTAATCCAGTTTAAAGGAATCATAAATATGATTAATGTCCATGGTTTTCTTGGTAATTCTGGAAAATGGAAACCTTTTTAGCACATGTTGTGTTCCTCTGAAGTGCTGGGCTCTTTGTGGGGAAGCAACTCAGAGGACAAACTACTGCTGTGACAGAAATATGAGTTATGGTGTCTTGTCCCCCTGCCACTTTCACGGCTTTGTCTAAACACCTGCAGACATGAACACAACAGAATTGTGCCCAAAGTGAAGGAGTTTCATGGTGAAGTGCAGATTATGGCAGCCAGACTTGTAAAGCCCTATACGGCCTCAAAGAATATTGACTCTGCTTCTTCAGTACTTAAATATTTTGGCAAATATGCAGGTCTGCAAAGTTTTTGAAGTGTTTCCTCACTAGATGAGGTACTTGGTGCCTCGTGAGCCATCGGGGCAGTCGCCACACAGAAAGGGAGAGGCGATTTGAAGTTTTGCAGGAGCAAAGGGCATTGTGAACATGAGTCTTCCACGGACTCATCCCTGACCCAGAGCCAAAACCAGCTCTGGGCATGGCACCCAGTCAGGGAGATATGTTCAGGGCTGGCACTCAACCTGTGGTGTGGCACTGAGTGTTGCCCCTATTGTGATGAGGGCTGTGCATGTTCTGGGCAAGTCTCAATAGCTGCTGCCTGAGGACCTGAAACAGGGAAAATGGAGGCAACCATGCTTACCTGGGCTGCGTGTGCTCCCCTCTGACTTCAGATGCCTCCAGCACAGACAGCTCTGTCTGCTTTAATCACTTTACAGTCACAGAGAGAAGTAGACATTTCCAGGGCCTGACCCACCTGACCTGCTTTAGAAATGTGCCTCAGGATGAGACAAACTGCATCCTAGAAGGATCATTTCCCCCTCCTGCATCTCTGAAGGCAATTCAGGTGGTTAGGTCAGATGCAAATGCCTGCTCTGGTGACAGGAGACACCCAGCCAGGACCCATGTGGTCGATGGCTACAGCTATACTAGAAAACTAAATCCTCTTAGATCCTGAGATAATGGTCACCATCTACCCGTGACCACCCAATTAAATTCCCTTAATCTCTAAACTAGTGTGGCTACTTCTACAATACCTGCTAAAGTGCTCTTCATCCAGAAAGCAGATGCTTAAATATGTTTCTAGATAGGAGATTTCTGAGTCTGTGTAAGAGCTAAGAAATTTGCCTGGAGTTTAGGACTCACCCCTTTGCAGAAATGTTTACTCAATGGAGTTTTCTATTACTCAGGAAGTGCAGAGAGGCTTGGAGTGATTCATTCCAGCCTTGAGAAGAAGAGACTCTGGGGGCATCTTCTCTCTATATATAACTAAACAGTATAGGAGAATAAATTATGGAATCATGGAATCACAGGGTGATTTGGATTGGAAGGGACCTCAAGAATCATCTTGTTCCAAACCAGACAGAGTCAGACTCTCCTCAGAGGTATCGAGTGGAATGATATGAGGCAATGGACATAAACTGAAATACAGAAAAATCTGCCTAAATGTTAGAAACCCCTTTTTCACCATCAGGATGACCAAGCACTGGGACTGGTTGCTTAGAGAGGTTGTGGACTCTCCATCCTAGGGGATAGTTGAAACCCAGATGGACTTGGTCCTGGAAAACATCTTCTAGGACCTCTGATCCTGCTCTGAGAAGGGAATTTGTCCTAGCTGATCTCCAGAAGTCCCTTCCCACCTCAAACTCTAAATCTGTGCTTTTCTTCTGGAGTGACAAATGGAATCTAACCTCCTAACACTGTGCTTGAGCTATTGTGCCAAAGGACTGTCACTTCTGGAAGAGTTCAGCTTCACAGGAGATATGGGTTTTACCAAGTGGAGTGGAGAGATAACTCTACAGCTCACTGTTCCAGGGATGTACCTGAAAGGCTGTTCCAGTCCCATCACCCAGGAGTATTAAAATACTTTTAAGCCAACAAAGAAGATTTGATGAAAACTGCAGACCAAGTGTCTACATGGAGTGTTCACTGGAGCACCTTATTAAAGCTATTTATTTCTCTCTTCTGACTTCAAGAGAGAGAGATCTGCACATAGGAACACAAAATCTAAATGAATGTCACAGAAAACAGAACAATATCCATGTCATCTCTAATTTTTTAATAGAAGCTCTTAAGTTTTGTTGAAAAATATGAAAAAAGAAATGCAAACTTTTTTTTTTATTAAATATGTGATGGAGGAGGGGAAAAAAAAAAGGGGGGAGGGGAAGCAAATCTAGCCTTAGATTGACTTCATAAAAATATTTTTCAATTCCCCCCCCCCTAGGTTAGATGGTTAAACTGAGAAAAAATTGATGTAAAAGAGCTGTACTCCTGAATCCTAAATTTGTGCCTTGTCTATTGAGATATAGTATGGACAAATTTATATATATATATATATATGCTGCTATACCTATTCTTCTTCTTTTGACTGGGGACAGTTTTAAGCAGTGTTAGATCCACTTTTGGAAAAACCCAAACAACTCAAACTAATAGAATGCAGCTGATCTTTTTCTCCTTTTCCTCAGGCTTCTGATGCACTCACAAGTTTTAAAGAAAATTTCACTCTCAATAACTGAAAATCACCCCTCTAAACATTATGCAAAATAATAATAATGATAATAAAACACTGATGATTCTGATGGTGATGACTATGGTGATAAGGATTATAATGATAATAATAATAATAATTAGCAATAGTAGTAGTAGGAGGAGAAGAAGAAGAAGAAGAAGAAGAAGAAGAAGAAGAAGAAGAAGAAGAAGAAGAAGAAGAAGAAGAAGAAGAAGAAGAAAAGGAGGAGGAGGAGAACAAGAATAAAAACAAGAATGAAAACTAAAGTTCTGCATCCACAATTTGATATTTACAAGAAAAGGATGTTTTCTGTTAGGCTATTGCTTGTGAGAAAAAAAACAAACCAAACAAACAAAACAGAAAGAGAGGTCTAAATATCCACACTGAACAACTTTTTAAATTTTAAATTAGACATAAAGAAGACCCTTCTCTGCACTAGACACAGAACTTCTTAGAGTTAAGACATTTTGAAGTGAATTGGAGAGAGAGAGTGTAGAGTGCATTTAAAATCATAGTATTCCAAAGTTTGGATTGATGATCTTCGAGGTCTTCTTCAACCTTAATGATTCAAGATTCCATCCCACGATCTGTCCAGGAATATCAAGGATTCAAAGGAGCATGTTGAGGCTGAATTATATCTAGGAATGGGAAAGAAAAGCAAGAGTTTCATGTGACAGTGCTTTGGTACCAAAGCAGTGGTCACTTTAGGCAGAAAAAGCAGATAACAATCAGATTTTCCAGGAGATCCCTTGACAGATGAGGTCACCAAACTGTTCAGGTAAAAGGAGGCATCTGAGAGCATTTGGGATTTGCCAGCACCAGGAGAAGCAATGTGCAGCACCAGGAGAAGCAATGTGAAGCTTAAAATGCTGTCCCTCAATGGGAGAAAATATGTTTCTATTAAGGGACCAGAATTGTGCTACGCCTGTTGGAATTTTTGCTTGTGCACAGGAATTTAGCTCCAGGTTCATGTCTGTCACTAAAATTGACAACTGCCTATGGCTCTCTACAATTGAAACGTAGATCTTAAATTTCACATCATTATCCAAATAAAATATATCTGCCAAGGGGGACTGGTATTACACAGTTAGAGAACTGTGATACCAGTTGTCTGATTAACATATTGAGAGGAATATAAGAATTTCTCACCTATTTTCCAGAGGGAGACTAACTGGGGAGCTTGTGGTAAAGAGACTAATTGAACATCCTCCCTCTGCTAAGTACGGAGATGCCAAGAAATTTGTCTTCTCTATGCAAGCAGATTTTCCCTCTGCATATTCCATTTGCTTTTTAGGACAGTAAGAAGCTAAATCATTAAATCTTCTTTTTTTTTTTTTTTTAACTGCTTTTACTAAAAAAAAAACAAAAAAAACAAGAGCCACATTTTCATGGTGAATAGCATATCAATTTCCACAGAAAGGTTTCCTATGGCTGCATAAAATTGCAAAAAGAACGTGTCTCAAGCAGAGAAGTTGCTTTTGGAAAGAAAAAGTTCTTTTTCCATAGATATCAATGAAGTGGAGATCAGAGAAAACCTGGACAAGCTTCATTGGGACCCTGAAATATTAATAGCTGAGACAGCTGTGAATTTACACATTACAGGCAGAATCCAGTTCAGAACTGGATCCACATTTCATGCGTGACTGAGGTCAGGATTCTGGATCAGTTCATCAAAGCAACTGGTCGTGGAGGATGCTCTAAACCAAACCTGCCTCTGAAGTCCTTTCAGGGCTTGCATCTGAAATGTCTGCAACATATCACAGAGATTGGCTTTCATCTCTTCTGTTTTGCCAGGACTTAAGAAACAGAAAACTAGGTCTCAGGACCCAGGCCCAGAGCAGAGCATTGCTGCAAGGCTGTTGAGCCACACTAGGACTTTCTGTGCACATTCTTAGCCTGTGACAGACGTGAACTAACGAGAATCATTGTTACCTACCAGAGAAGTAAATTTAAGCTGTCACAAATTACCTGCACAAGTGCCACAGATGAAAAACATGTCCACAGACTGTTGACACCAATAAGCTGATGTATGATCCCCTGTATCTCACCTTGCAGCCAAATGGACCCGTTCCAGGTTTATTCTACCTTGGACAGTATTTGACCCACACCCAGGCCTGTGCAGGTATAGCTCTTCTACTGGCAACCTTCTAAAAGTAGAGGCTGACACAAAAAGATTGCAGCCAGCAGGCCAAAAGAAGGGATTATTTCCCACTCTTTGGGTCTCGTATATTTTGAGTATTCTGCTTTCAGGCATCTGAATAGGCTGCCCAATTTCTGCTTCTCTACAGAAGAGAGAGATTGAAAACTGGAGAAAATCCAAGAATGACTGCTAATACAGTCACAGAGCTGGAACATGCGGAGATGTATGAAAAGATGTGGGGGAAATTATGCTCAGCTTGAAAAGAGAAAGCCAAATGGAATTCTAATTGTTTTTCTCAACTACCTGAGGTGGAGTTTTTGAGAATTCAAGTCTTGTATTTCTTTTCCTTGGAGGTGTTAAGATCCTCCTTCTTCCCATTTTTGAATATAGGAGTGATATTTACTTCTGATAGTCCTTCTGAACCTTCCACAACAGCTGTCACCCTTCAATAATAAATTAAAGTGTCCTTGTGATGACCTTGTCCAGATTCTTCTGCACTCATGGGTGCATCCCATCAGACCCTATGGACATGTGTAGGTTCAGTTTCTTTAAATGTTCTTTAGCCTGATCCTCCTCCACTGATGGTGTCTCTTGCTCTGGAATTTGTCTCTGGTCTTGGGAAGCTGAGATTCATGAAGGGCATCTATCTGGTAAATACAGAGGAAGAAGGCATTGAGTAGAACATATTTTTCTGTGCTCTTTGTCACCGGGTCCCCAGTCCCATTCAACAGCACTCTGACATTCTCCCTGGTCTTCCTTTTGCTTCATATGTGAGTGTAGAAGCTTTTCTTATTGCACTTCATATCACCTGTGAAATTCAGCTCCAGATGGGATTTTGCTTTATTATCTCTGACCCTGCTTATCCCTTGTCCTACATCACCCCACTCTGCTTCCATCTCTTCCATCTTTTGAGGTTTTTTGAAACTTCTTTTTGAGTTTTGTTGAGAGCACCTTGTTCACTCATGTAAGCCTTCTGCCACCTTTCAGTTGGAAGGAATCTGCAATGACCATCTAGTCCACCTGCCTGACCACATCAGGGATGACCAAAAGTTAAAGCATATTGTTAAGGGCACTGTCCAAATGCCTCTTAAGAACTGTCAGGCTTGGGGCATTGGCAACTTCTCCAGGCAGTCTGTTCCAGTGTTTGACCACCCTCTAGCTAAAGAAATGTCCAATCGAAGGCTACCCTGGTGAAGCTTTGAACTATCTCCAGGTGTCCCCTCACTAGACAGCAGAGAGAAGAGCTCAACCAAAAAAAAAAAACGCAGCTTGATGATGTCCAGTACTGTGTTGTATTAGGTAAGACCTCCCTGGACAAGAAATGCAGGAAAGAAGTGAACAATCAAGGAACTACTCTTGCTTTTGTGGACTGCATTGGAAAGACTAATATCAGTCCACCATGGTTCAGTTACACTGTCTGCCTCTTAGAGGGATGTTATAAATTGGACGTGGTACAGAAAAAAGCCTTATAGTGGGGTAATTAAGAGTCTCATTTTGTCTAATCATCTGCAAAGAAGCTGGTAAGAAGGTTTTAATTTAAAATCTTAAATAAAATATAAGGTATCAAGTAAATTTTTTGTCTAACAGCGAAAAATACTGGAGACTTCTGATAGTTAGACAAGGGAAAAAACAAGAACAGAACACTAATGCTTATCATGGCCAAGACATGACATAAACATCAAAAAGGTGCCATGAATGCCTCCATTTTTGGTATTTTCATATAAAGAAAGACTGGCTTACCAAGGGATATGTTTTAGCCAGAAATGGATAATTAACCCAAAACAGATGTTAACAGGTAAAACTTTATCACCTGTTTTACACAGAAAATTAGATTCAACAATCAAATGTGTTGGGTTTTTTTCTTTTCTGGCTATAAAAATATGTGATTGCTTCCAGAGTCAGAGCATTGCTTATATGAGGGGATTTCATGTAGGCTGCAGAGGAAAAACATTAGAAAATGAGTAGCCACAGGAAAACCTGCCATGAGAGAATCTCCAATAAAGAGCTACTCATGTCCTGCAGGAGGCTGCAGTTTGTCTGGGAAAAGGGATGTTTCTTAATGTAACATAACCTATCAGAAGGCTTTCTGAGACCTTGCAAAGCTTTAAAATAAATGCAGTTCTTAATTTCTAGTGATGTCAGAAGCCCTAGACAGGCTCTTGCATTGTTCTAACTTGGTTATCTTCCACCGAGAGATTGGATTCCAGGCACACCTTCCACACTCACAGATCGCTGCGAACATTGTGCAGATTTGTGGAGGGGAAAAAAAAGAGTGGAATAGTATGGTATATTCTGCACATTAATACTAGAAAATTGGTGGTTTCTATTGGTCATTTGGGTCTGATTTTTAAGCCCTTATTACAATTAGAAATGGAGTAATGGGAAAAGGAAAAAAAAAAAAAATAGTGTTATGCTGAGCCCCTTTTCATGACAATTTAGTCTCAGAAAGGGTCATTTCCAGTCACAGGCACAACAAATACTGAGTCACTACAGGATCTTGATTCACTGCCATTAATCTTCTGCACCAGAAGGAGACAACTGTGGTTGGACACGCACAGACTCAAAATGCTTAAAAAATTATTCTGATCTTTCTAATCTCTTCAACAGTTGTTTTTTTTGGTTATTCAATAGTTTATTCTGTAGGGAAGAATCAGGAATTTCTCCCATCTGTTGTAAAAGTGAAATTATTTGAACCTGCAAATTATTTCAGGCTTGGTGAAGGCACAGAGACTGTGACGTGCTGTTAACTTGCCAATATTTGACATCTCCTCCTGGTCTTAGGGTACTTTACAGCAAAATATTTTTAGTTTTATATTTTTTAACTATGGATTGAAAACACTGAATAAGGATTTGCAAATAGAAATAAAATTGTACAGGTTTATACATCAAAGTGTATAGCATGTAACAAACATTTGAAGTAGTTCGGGGTTGGAAATACATGGTCTTTAAGGTCCCTTTCAATCCAAACCATTCCATAATACGAACATCTAAATCTTATGAAAGAAAAGAAAAAGTGAATTCTGTGCCACTGAATGACCAGGCCAACAGCAGGTCAAGACCAAAAAGTGAAGTTGAGCCTGATCTCATCTATTTTCAGTTATCTTTAATGTAGGTCTGAATTCTCTATGTAGGAATGGAGCACCAGAAATTCTCACTGTACATAAAGGATTAATACAGACTGAAACCCTCCCTCATGTCAGAGTAAATAACTAAAATATATTTTGAGGTTTTTCCACTCTCTTGCAACCTCACATGATAGAATCTTCTTGAATATGTGCAGGAATGCAGCACAGCAGAAAGTGAAGACTAAAATATGTGTCTCCTGTTGAAGGGAAGAGCATCACAACATTCTGATCTGTGGCTAAAATGGAAACTCAGAAACATCAGAATCAATAGTAACAGCATATAAAAAAGAAGCCCCTAAATACTGTTATTATGGCACATTCAAGGAAAATAGGCAGCATCCCTCTGTCTTTTCTGGCATCCCATTAGAGGTTACTTGCAGATTATATGGTATGACACGTACAGGTGAAAAACATTCCATAATTTCAAGCCCCACCAGTTTTAGCTTTAGTGATTATTTATCTGAGGGTTTTTAGACCTGGTCTAAGAAAGATCAGGGTGGCGAAAAACACCTTGGGAATTACATGAGCATCACACCACTCAGAGTAAATGTCCTACAAATGATTCACAGGGAGAATTCCATTTGGCAAATATTGAATGTTCTCTTTTTTTTTTTTGAGACCAGAAACAGTGTGTGAATGATGCTTTGCCCTATTTACCTTCTGTAATCCAGTCTTTTGGAATTTGGCTCCCATTGAAATGCCAGGGGAAAAGCATCCTACAACGCAGGATACTGCACTATATCACCTCTTACTTTAAAAAGAAAATTAATTTGCTGTTAGGAGCCAAACTGCTTATCCCAGCTAGAGGACACTTGTTCTTAGAAGTTTTTCCTCTAAGCCAGGTCCTCAGCTGGTATAAATCTGAGAAGTCTGTTTAAATTAATAGAGTTACACAGATTTACATGATCCAACTGCTTGATTTCAGCTAAACTGCTCCTGTCAGAAGGCAATTTTTGGTATAAGGTTATAAATCCTTGACCTGCACTGAGGCAAGTAGAGAAGAATCAAAACTGATAAATATTTTTTCATTTCATGTACCAGGGAGGAAAAAAAATAAAAATTAAAAAAAGAATCAAAAGAGATCTACAATTAAATATGTATAGTCCACGATGAGGTTTACAAAAAGAAATGAGTGAACTGGATGGAAAGAGAAACAGAGTACATATTGAAACCCTGTGCCCTATTTGCTGAATGCAGCCTTTGTGAAGCCTGATGGATCAGAAGGAGACTGGAAGCTGCAGTGCTCTGTTTATCCAAAAATAAAATATTGCATAGGTCAAGCAAGCACAATGCAATTCTCCCTCTCTTTCACTGGATCTCAGCCTTGACCTGAAAAGCCAAGTCTCTGATGTGCTGAAAGCCTTTCAGGTTCCCACTCCAGGCAGGGAGTGACAGTTTTCCTGAGCTCTGCCAGGAATAAGAAAGGTTTACAAAAATTAATCAAGATCCAATTTAGCAAGAGCTTGAGCACACATTTAACTCCTTTTACCTTCAAAACTAGACACTCACTCATACAGCTTACTAAATTAGTGTGAAAAAAAATAAAAATTATCCCAAACTGAGAGAAATCCTATGGGAGAAACTTTCCAGTTAATTTATACAGAAATGTACCCAAAATTAATTTCAATCAGTTTTATCATCTCCTGTCCTTTTTATTCTTCTATAAAAATTGATAAAAATACTCCTCCAGCAGTGGGGAAAAAATTAAACTGAAGTTTAAAGCCTCTGACAATCAGCACAGTCTTCACTTTTATCATGACTGATGTATGTGTATGTATATATTTAGTGAAAGAAAATTCTGGAGCCAAACTGGATCATTTTAAACTCACAACAAATTTCTCAGTAATTTATAACCTTCTGATGGCAAAGAAAATCACATGGCTCGGGAAACCTTGCTGAGACCATCTCACTCATTCCTCTTAGATGTGTTTAGAGTTATCTTGCCAGAACACATGGTTATTAATTCATTCTTGTCTGATCAAACTCAGTTTCAATCTGACCTTCGGAATAACAGGCTAATATCCCTTTCATTCAGAACTGTAAAATCCCTGATCTTTCATAAAACTGGCAAGCAAGGAGGATACTACCAACAAGTGAACCTCAAAAGTTTCAGAACTTCCTTTGGGTAAATCTTCAAAAACACATTTCACCTAAAAATTAGGCACAAATCCACCCATGAGTTCAATAGTGACAACAAAACTATCAGTGTAGGGACTAAACATGGGAAGAGAGGCATGGCTGACATTATTCCAACTATCCAAGGTGTTCTCCTGGACTTGAAAACTGATCCATTGAGTTCCAGTGAGCAATGGACTGAAGAAAAGCAAGCTTGGGAGGAGAGTCTATGACTCTCTACAACTCTCTGAAAGGAGGCTGTAACTCAGCATCTTCTCCCAGGTTACAAGTGACAGGGCAAGACGAAATGGCCTCAAGCTCTAGGGGAGGTTTAGATTGGATATTTGGAAAAATTTCCACATCAAAAGGTTTGTCAAGCCTTGGAAAGGTCTGCCCAGGGAAGTGATGGAGTCCCCATCACTGTAGGGATTTAAGACATGTACATGTGGCTGTTAGGGACACAGTTTAGTGGTGGGCTTGGCAGTGCAGGGTTAACACTTGGACTAGATTTTAAACATCTTTTCCAACCTAAACAATTCTATGACTCTATAAAAGGCCCTGAGTCCTTACTAGTTTGTTGTACTTGTGTATCTGCTGTTTGAATTTTGACAAAAAAAGAGTATAAAATACATAAAGTACTTGAAAATAACAAAGACAAATTAGTTGCATTTGTCTTGCATTGTATTTTATTTAAGAATATAGGCAAAAAAAGGAGTGCTTTGGATGTACTTTCTATTACTTGTTTGGTTTTCTTCAGAAAGACGGTACACTTGTTTCAGTTCTTTTTCCACTAGGTGAATCCTGAATATCCTCACAGATTGGAAAAAAACAAAAACAAAAACAACCACACAAAACAAACCGAACAAAAAGAAAAAAAAAACAACAAAAACAAAACAACAAAAAAACCAACAAAACAAAAAACCAAAACCAAACCAAACAAACAAAAACCCCAAAAGAAAACAAACAAAAACCAACAAAACAAAACCCAAAACAAACAAAAACCAACCAAACAAACAAACAAAAAAAACCCAAACCAAAACCAAACAACTGTTAAACTAAAATGTAACTAAGGCAAAAAGCTTAATGATGTCTTGGTGACTTTAGTTTATTTAGATGAAATTGCCATTTCTTTGGTAATGTGGGATCCAGGACGTATTTGCACATTCTTAATCTGTTGTTTTACAACACTCTACTGCAATGTAGAATCATAATCACACGGTTGGTGTTGGAAGGGACCTTAAATCCCATCTAATTCCAAGCTCCTGCCACAGACAGGGACACCTTCAATGCTGCAGCTGGAGTGGAGCTGGAGAGAAGCTGAGACACAGCACAACAACTGGGGCAGTGAGTGCTGTGCCTGATTTCCCCACATTAGAGTCCTGGAGCAGGATTTAGGAGAGTCAGCACCAATTCAGGGTGGGTCCTCCACCCTTCCCTCTTCTGTTTCTTACCTGTCATTTACTCTCTTTCAGGGAATGATGACAGCAGCACTAATGAGTAAGAGAAGACCTGCAGAAGTTACAAGCCTTTAAGGAAACCAAGAAGCAGCAGCTACAAAATCCAGTGCTGTATTTATTCAGGGAAAACATTTATACTGCTTTGATTTTTCCTGTCATCCTATTAAAGTCAATGTAATCTGTTGACAAAAGGAAAACAAAAACAAACAAAACAAAAACAAAACAAACAAACCAAAAAATAAAAAATAAAATAAATAATATTATTAAGAGTAAATCACTACCAGGCATAAATTCTTATGCTGCCACTGAAGCCATACCTGTATCCATACTATTAAATGCTGATACCTGGATCCAGGGGCAGCCACTGGGACACAAAACTCTTCCACTGGAAGGCAAACATGGACAGAGAATTAACTGAGGATGAGGGATGCAGTGTGCCAGGGGCTAGAGATTTCCCAAGGCTTCCACTGCTATTTTCCAAAGAAAGATCCAGGTTTGGGACTCCAGATAAAAACTTAGTCAGTGATTAGAAAGAGTAAAAAACTTTGTGGGTATTGGTGTTGGGCATGGGGAAACTTGGGCTCAGGGTGCACAAATGGCCTTGCTCTCAGAATTCCCAAAGTCTGTGTTGAGCAGTGAACCCCAAACATGGACCAGTGATCAAGTATCTTCCTAAGGTATGGTTGGACTTGATTATCTTTGAGGTCTTTTTGAACTTTAATGATTTTATGATTCTATATAACACATTTCTGTAATCCTTGCAAGAAGAAAAACAAAGACAAAAACGAAGAAAACCTAAAGTACATAAACCCTCAGTTTATTTTCTCTCCCAAGGGTCCCAGCCCTAAATTTTCAGTTTCTTTGGACAGAAGTTGCCTCATGCTGATCTTGTTGGCTTTTAAAAACCAGGAACAACTCCAGTGGACAAACCACTTATTTAAATACTCAAATTAATTCCCACACAACTATCAGGTTGACATTTCTATGGGTGCCTGATCTTTAACACATAAGATTTTTCCTCCTGGAGCATGTTGAGTACGAAGGTTGCAGCCTGCAGCAGAGGGAGCATCCCAGAGACAGCTCTGCAACAAGGCAAAGGCACCATCCTTTGTTCCACAGCCATTTCAAATGGGAAGAATGTATCTTTTTGTTTAATTTTGTCTTAAGGCACGTAGGCAGAGAAAGATTGCAAAGCAAAAAGGCAGAGCAAACAAAAGCTCGTTCAGGAACATGAAGAATCTTTTTTACTAAAAAAAAAAANNNTTTGAAAAAAAAAAAAAAAAAAAAAAAAAAAGTTAAAACTTTGAATGAGGAATTCAAAGATCTCTCAGATCCAGAAATCCAAACGTAGGGATGTGCACCCATGCGCAAAGGCTGGAAACATTTTGGATCTGGTCCTTCTCCTAATGACAGGAGTTTCTCTCCTCTGACCGCACAGGATGGGGCCCTTTCATTATCTTCCAACCAGCCGATAATTAGCAACTTTCGTAACAACCCTGTCAGATGAGCAGCCTGGGGAAGGGAAAAGAATCTATTATGTGGCCAGAGCCTTCTGTCTGCCCGATCTTTTAAGCAGATTGAAGTGGGGCGGCACAAGCGCCCCAGGTGAAGCCGGCGCGGGGCTCCTGGGGGTTATCAGCCCGGCCAGCGCTTTCAGGCAGAGCAAAGCCTTCCGCCGGGAAAGGTCCTCCCAAGTGCTGGCACCGCATCCCCAGGATTATCCCCACTGCTCTAACATATCATCTGGCTTTAAACTTCAGCCCCTCTGGCAAAGTATATACTCAAAATGCCTCTCTCCCGCCACCCCC
>VXAU01002543.1:611719-638321 GCA_013399695.1 Formicarius rufipectus
TCCCCGCTCCTCCCCATCCCTCCTTATCCTTTAGTCCCGTCTTCCCCCTGTTCCTGCGGCCGGCACCGCTGCCAAGCACCGGGCTGGATTAGCTGCGAGCCAATAGCTGGGGGTCAGGATTAAGAGGCCAGCATGCACTTTAATACAAGCTGCCTATAATTAATGGCATTATTAATAGCTTGACTGAAAAATTCATTAAAAAATCCATTAAAAATAAATACCCTTTTACAAAAGGCATTGCCTTGGGTAAGAAAAACAGAAAAAAAGATAAAGGAAAATTGATTGGTGGTTTTCAGTTTGCAGAAAGACAGACCATAGTTCAAGCTGATTAAAATTGAACATTTTAGATTAAGCACCCTTGCCAAAATATTCTCTGTAGTTACCCAATATGAAAATATTATGAGATGTCACATTTTACATTTTTTATGTGTGAAGGTTTCAGCGGGAGGCACATCCACCACATGCACACGCACTCAGATGTGCCCACGTACATGTGCCCACGCTCATACTTATAGGTAACTTATTTCCCAAGCTATTTTTTCTCCCTCAGGAGCATCAGAACTCCTCCTGCATCAGAGGTGAACTGTAAGTGATAAACTCTGAGACTCCACTGCAGAGAGTCTTTTCAAATGCTGCAGAGCAACCTGCCAGCACATATATTCACCTCTCCCTTTCCAGACCTAATTGTTGCATCTAAAAAGCAAATAAAAAACAAACAAACAAACAAACAAAACAACCAACCAACCAAAAAACAATATGTGTGTCCCTTTGTTTCAGGTGTGTGTTTCTCTTCAGATTTCACTACCCAGTGTTCTTCAGCATTTCAAGTATGCAGATCAGGGAATTAAAAATAGAGCTAAAACTGTTTCTCATATGTACTGAGGCCTCTTGATGCCTCTCTAGCAGTGCAAAGAGCCGTTAAGAGTGAGAGAAAGGTTAATTTATCCCATTTTTTACTCTTTTTGCACTGCCTAAGTGGTGTAGAGCCGACTCACACTTTTGGACTTAGAACTTTGTTTCTGAATTCTCGTTTTCCTAAGAGAATCTCATGAAGTTATGGGCAAGACTGCAAAATAACAGAAATCCTGCATTATTTTTCTTACTCCCAGCACTGAAACTGAGAATCCTGTCAAGGCAGACTCTGATTTATAACTCACAGGTGAGGACCATGCTGGACACCAACATGGGCCAATTATAAACCACCAGCTTCTGTCTTCTTATAACCTCCACGTTATTTCATATAGTCATAGAATGGTTTGTGTTAGAAAGGACATTAAAGATTACCTCATTCCAAACCCCTGCCATGGACAAGGACACCTTTCACCAGACCAGGTTGCTCAAAGCGCCATCCAACCTGGCCTTGAAGACTTCCAGGGATGGGACATTAACTGTGTTTAAAAAAGCAGGATAATGTGTGAAGGATTATACCAGACTTAAGGTCTAAATAGTGATTGACAGCCACCAAAAGCAGATGCTGGAGTGAAAAAGAAGCTCTGACAGAACAATCCCCTAATCCCCAAGAACCCCAGCTTTGTTTAAAGTAGCCAAATCATCACAAGATAGAGCAGGATCCCCTTTCTCTCTCCCTAAACGGGAGCTGGTTAAGGATGCAAAACCCAGTTATGGCTCCTTCTGCCAGCTCTGCTGCTGCTCCCAGCATCCCTGCCCTGCAGTTGGCACCACCTCTGCCAGCCCATAACACAAAAAGTTCACTTTCCATCACTGTTACGCTGAAGACACAGAGGGTGACTCACGACTTAGTGTCTCGCTTGCTGTTACGATCTATTGGACACCCAGTGCAGAGTATCAGTGAA
Source organism: Formicarius rufipectus (assembly GCA_013399695.1). NCBI lineage: Eukaryota > Metazoa > Chordata > Aves > Passeriformes > Formicariidae > Formicarius > Formicarius rufipectus. The sequence goes on from VXAU01002543.1 coordinate 613,534, forward strand.
CTCTCTCACACTCCATCCCAGGAAAGCAGAAACATTACTCCTTGGCTCCACATTCCTTCTTGGCTCCTCTTGTTGCCAGCTGTTACGTTTAATGGCCATCAAACTGTTTGTGCCTCTGAATTAAAAGTCTCCTGGAGGCAATGTTAGAGCCTGCCTTTCCTCCCGAGAAACACGCCGGTTCCGTACTCCGATCGCCGCTGCACAGTCTAATGAACAGGGGAAAGTTGGTTTCGGGGCTGCAGCAGTGGGGGTTTTTTTGCCCTTAACTACATGTAACAAGCAGTAAAAATTTCACTCCAGGACTAAACTTTCCCAGAAGATATTGTAATAGATAAATGCTGCAAGATCCCATAACTGGTCTGCTGTTTGTTGTTGAGTCACTCCGGTTCTTTGATCAGCGCTGTGCTTTTACATAGGCAGAAAATGTGCCTCTCCCCAATTATGTTTTTTAACATTAGGTGTTAAAACATTAGGTGAAACCTTTTAGAAGTGGGTGCTTAGGACCTATGGACACAGAATTCACCTCAAGCAGAAAACCATCATAAGATGTAATACATATCGTGTTTTCAGCACAGATTGCTCAGAGAAACTGTAATCACAGGACTATTTAAAAAACTTTTCATAAAAAGAAAAAAAAAGAAATCTACTGAATCTAAATGTTTTATTGGAACAAATCTATTTATTTTAAAAACTTAGTTTTTTCAAAATCAAAAAATGCTAATCAACTTAAAAACTACCAACAAAAACATTTTCATGTTTAATTTTCAATTTTCACTTCATATCTTCAAGCAAACAAAACCAGATTCTCTACTAGGATTTTTTCAGCTAAATATTGGAAATGAATCTATAATTTAGAATTTTCTGTCTTGTTTTTAAGTACAGAATGTTTTGAACACCTGCCTGTCGTCATCTGCTGTCATATTTGGTTTCCTTTAATACGTTGGTCTCGAGTCATTTAGAATTCAAACCAAGGACAAAATTTTCCTCTGCAATAAATCAGTACAAATCCTATTCATTCCTGGTAGAAGGTGAACAAGTTGATTTTGGTTTGATAGCACAATCTAAGCAAATGATTTCTGTTCTTGGTGAGGTACAACCACCTCTAGTGGTAGAAATCAGCCACCTGCTAAAGAGCTTTTGTAATTTAAGGGGAAAAAAATGATATGGCACTTGGCAGAAGGATATTAAGAAGGAATTCTTGGCTCTGAGAGTGGTGAGGCCCTGGCACAGATTGCTCAGAGAAACTGTGGATGCCCCATTCCTGAGGTGTCCACGGCCAGGTTGGCCAGGGCTTGGGGCAACCTGGGCTAGTGGAAGGTGTCCCTGACCATGGAAATGAGTGATCTTTAAGATCCCTTCCAGCCTGAATTATTCCATGATTCTATGACAGTACTAATTTAAAGCTATCTTTGTGTACTGACAACAGTTAAAATTGGGCAGTTATTCTGTCATTAAAAGGGGTACTGGACATTTCTAAACCAAAGGCTGCAGAGGTGATCATGCGCCAAAAAAACACCCTTCAGAAATCTTAAGCTCTGCATTCCTTACCAGCATATGAAGCAGAATGTTTCCACTGAGACATTCCCATACTGGTCTACTCTCCCCTGTCATCCCAGCCTGTCTGTGCTACCAGGATCCAGTTATATCTAGAATTAGCTCTGGTACTTCTGCATGATGCTTCAGATCTTCTGGATTTCCCCCATAATTCTTCCATTCATCTTGGCAATCCTGTTTCATCAGCCATTAGGAGAGAGATTCATTTGATTGAATGTAGATTATTTCAATTTGTATTTCTCTACCAAGATCAGTCACAGCAAGCCCTGTCCACAGTCAAAATGGGGAAAAAAATATTCCAGGACTGTGAATTTTCTCATCCTGAAATAGACATCTAAATTTTAAAGATAAATTATGTTTTGGAGTTTGCTATTCCTGTCTGTTAAAACCAGTAAGATTTCAGAGTGATAGGATCAGATCGGCTATATGTAATGCCACATCTCAAAGTTAAATGAAATTAGTTGAAATTCACCTAAAAAATAAATCTGTATTAAAAAACTAATCAGCAGTGGGATTTAATGGTGGATTGCACGCAGAAAATATATATTACATAGATACCTTTAGAGAGGTATTTTTATAAACTATCACAAATTACTGATAGAAATAAAATGGCATTGGGAAATTTACATCACATTTGCATTGAGTTTTGAGTTGTGTGATTGGATATTAGGAGGGGAACACAGGTATTTAAATCCAGGCCATGGGTTTGGGCAGTGATCCAATAAAACATCTGTAACATCTGCACAGGAACAGAAGATGTGATGAGACAGACCTGAGTATTAAAAACAGGTGGAACATCTTGACACAAAAGTGTTGAAGCATCTAAATATCCTAATTCAGTCAGGAGTCATATTAAAAAATTATTTGAATTCTGAAAGAAGTGAGAGTTAGATGAAAAAATAAAAAATCAATTGGGCAGAATTCCAGGTTTAGGTAACGAACATATCTAACATATCCCAGCCTGTGGGTGTCTAAAGAGTGATCATCTCACAGAAGGTACGACTAAAATTAGCCTTTTTGGCAAAGGAATACAACATATATGCAACCTGAGGTGAAGCATTTGCTTCATTGCTGTTGTAACCCGAGGGTACAAGGCAATAAAGAGTGTGTGACTGTGAACAGCGTTAGGTACCGGAAGAGATTGATACTGATACTGAGGAGAGCAAATAAAATCCAAGTCTTAAGAAAGGATTTGAGAAGTTTGCAAGAGGAGTCACCTGTCATGGCTAATTTCTGCTGCAGCAGTCTGATGGTGATGGCCAGGCAACTCTTCTCAGGTCCATGTCCATAGTCTAAGGTTTTGCAATAATGTCTCAAAATAAAAGGGAGAAACATAATGTCCCATGTTTATAACAAAGAAATGATTTGATAAGGATCAGTGAGCTCATACCAAGGGAAATGGGCCGTGTTTCATCTGCAACAAGGAAGAAAAGCAAAATAAAACTTATACCTGTGGAGATTGTTACCTACAAAGACTGCATGAAGTGGGGCAGAGCAAAACGAAGCCAATGGGTGGAGCACCTGCTATACTGAGTTTTGCCTAAAGTTTTACACCTTTACATTTCTCTAGCAGCCTGTTTCTGGCTAAGCCCCTCTCTAAACAGAGTTCCCTCCAAACAAACTGCTGCTCCTTTCTTTCTCTAATGCTCCAGAGAGGAAGCTGATAAAACAAAACCTGGAGAAAAGAGACCTGTTACAGCTCAGGTCCCTGCCAGGGGAGGGAGTCAAGCTGTGGGGCTCAGCTGCTCTTTCCAGCTCTACAGTAGCCCTTGACTGTTTCACAAAACAGCTTCATCTCATGCTGCTACAGGGAGCATAGTCTGGGAAAAGAGACATTCTTTGGTCCTTTGTACAGCAGAAATCACTGAGAGAAATTCTACAATCTCTGTAATGGACACACTGGTGAAGGACTTGGGACATGTCTCTTCTGGCTATAACATTTCATAAAAATCTATTATTTTACCTCTTGTTCTTTCTGATCAAGGTGTACTGTCAATGAACTAAGTTGGGGAGTTCTAGATTGAATATTAAGAAAAATTCCTAATATTAAAAGAATGGTCAACTACTGCCCAGGGAGGTAGTGAAAGCACCAGCCCTGGAGGTGTTCAAAAGTGTGTAGATGTGTTTAAGGACATGGGCTAGTGGTGGACCCAGAAATGCTGAGCTAATGGCTGGACTTGGTGATCTTGGAGATCTTTTCCAACCATAATGATTCTGTGATTCTATAAATCACCCTAATCAATAAAGCATCAGAACAGATTCCAGTCTGGCTGCTTTTCCAGTGATTTTTATCAGGACTCAGTATTAACCCCCAAATAAATTCTTCCATTTTTTAAAAGAAGAAAGAATAAGCATATTTACTGCTTTTACCACTAACTTTGACTCTGGCAGGAGCATTTCCTCCCAGTCATCTCTTCTGGTTAATGTTTGAATACTAAAAATAATCCCCCCTCCTCCTTTTTTTCTCCCTTTTTTTTTTTTTTTTTTTTAGTGTAGAAATCAAATTGTATCTCCAAAGGAGCAGATTTTGTTGCTCTAAAAATATCAAAATAAAATGCACCTCCACAAATATAATTATTGATTTACATGTCTATTCATATTTTGCATCACTCATCACCAAAATGAACACTTTCAGGCTCCTGTTTGCCCCAGAAAGTTTTAGTTATTAAGTGCTGTCTCTGGTCTTCACTGGATGCTAAATGACAAGTTCAAAAAACAGCATTTCAGCAATTTGCCAGATATGTACCAGTTTATAAAGATCTTTTTATCCCTTGTTCTCCACTTCAGACAACTGTGATATGCATATCCCTGCCCTCATCTTGAAAAACCATTCATGTATTCAGGCATTAAATAATTTTTTAATTGGAAGCCAACTTTGTTCCCACTTCCTCCTCCTCCTCCTCCAGTGAGTACATTTCGTGTCCTGCCCTTACAGGACACACCTAAGTGTTTGAGAAACATCACACCAAACTCAAGTGCACATCAACTCCTTTTCTTGGAGGACTCCAAGCCTGGAGATTTAATGAGTAGGGTGGGTGCTCTCACAACATTACCCACTGGCTAAATAATCCACTCTCAGTTTGTGCACAGAAATTTGATGTTTTTCCAGCATCAGATAACCGTCTCAAAAAGATTTCTTTTATCCCTAGCCTTGTTCAAACAAGATGTCTGGGTGGTAATAGTTCCGTTCTCTCTCAGCCCACAGAGCCTGAACAATAACACACTTCGCATGGGTTAATCAAACTGAGATAACTGCCATGACTGAGCCAAAGAGCTGGAAATCACAGATATCAGCAAGAGAAACATCAATTCATTGAAGCTTCCCAGTTATGATAGCCAGCTTTATTTTCCCCAAGCAAGATATTGTTCTGATGTGCTGACAACATGGGTAACTTGAATTAAATTCTGGAAGTCTAAAATTCCTTTTTACTGGGAATTATTGCACATTATAATTCTCTAATTAAACTCTTCAGCTTCACTTGCTATCCTAAAGCATCCCAAGTAAACTTTCCTTCAGTTCCTAAATACTCATTGTTCAAGCCTTGACAGTTACTCTCTTTAAATATTTGCATACCATCATTATGCTTCTGTTAACCGTCTATGAGCAAAGCTATATTTATTCTACCCCTGTATTAATTCCTAATAATACCACCCTTCCCAGCTTTGATCTTCTCCTTGTTCTTGGAATGGTTCTTGCATGTTGTCAGCACCTTTTTATTTTGATGATTTCAACAATAAAAGCTTATCCCAGGCAAAGTTACCAGAACTCATCTAGAGGTTCTGCCTTCCTGAACTGGGAATATAATATGCTCCTGAATGCAAACTTTAGGATTGCATCAGAATCCGTTGTTTTTCTCAGCCTTCCAGGCCAAAACTGCACTGGTTTGCAAAACAGAGAACCTCCTGTGAAGGGCAACTGAAGTGAGACAAGGTTGCTCAGACCTAGGACAAAATCCCTGAATCCTGAGCCCCTCATCTCTGAGCTGGCTTTCCTGCCTGTTGGGCTGTTCTTTATGTAGGTATTGGCTCTGTGAATTCTGAAAATGGGAAGGTATTTTTCTTTCAGTACTTAGAGGTGAGCTTGAAAAAAAAGATAAGAAGGGACTTTTGGCAAGAGTATGGAGAGATAGGACAATGAGTAATGGTTTTAAACTAAAAGATGACAGGTTTAGATTAGATATTAGGAATAAATTCTTCCCTGTGAGGTTAGTGAGGTTGTGGCAGAAGTTGCCTAAAAAAACTGTGGCTATCCCATCTCTAGAAGTGTCCAAGGGCAGTTTGGATGGGGCTTGGAGAAACCTGGGATAGTGGAAGGTGTCCCTGACCATGGCAGGGAGTGGGAAATGAGATGATCTTTACAGTCCCTTCCAATCCATACCATTCCAAGATTCTGTGATTTCACGAAAATGAATGCAAGAAGGGAAAAAAAAAAAGGACAAGGCAGCTTATAGAGGAAATGATTCATTTAATCTGATGGAGGCAGCAGGAATGCCCTTTGTATTAAGACTTTAGCTAAATCTAGGAAATGAAAGTCATGACAATGCCTTATTCTTCTATTACACAATGTTGGTCATTAATAGGGCACATTTTCACTTCACATCTAGGTCTAGTATATTGAGGATTCCTATATGGTTATGGCACATTCCTGGCACTTCTAATTAGAACAACAGAAAATCAGCTAAATGCAAATTATTTCCACAAGTAACAACATTTTTATTTCTAGATGAATATTCCTCTCAGCTGTCTGCCCAACCACTTTATAGTCTGCTCTCTTCAGGCCCCCGTCAGCAACTGAGAGACATTAATGTAGCCGCATGTGTGCTACTCTGTATGCAAAAGATATCTATGAGTATTAACTAAATTTGCAAGAGGAATTAGGATCAGTAATAAATGCTTTAGCAAAGAGGCTTTTGGGAATAAAAAATATATCTTCAGGCAAAATTCTCATAAACTAGACATCATCTTTGATTTACAGTTTATAGTATTTTCTTCCCTGCGTCCAATATTCCCAGCTTCAGTGCTCCTATGCTGTTTGCTGTGATTGACTGTGTAGGGGAGGAGGGCAGTTCTGTAGGCTAAAGTTAAGTCAATGCAAACATGAACTTAGGAAAATAAGGAGCATGTTCACCTTCAGTCACTCAGGCTGAAATCCACTGAATTTACACACTGGTAAGGAGCTTCCAGGTCTTAATACACAAAGTGTGTGCTAGCAATAACAGATTCAGTGGCAGATCCCAGTTGTTTAGCTGAAAGAGCAAAATGTGGCCATGTTTACATTGATGAAGGTTTCTGAGATGTTCCCCTCCTGCTCCACATAAAACCAGCACTGTCTCAGGCTCAGTGGGAGCTTTACCTCAGGAACAATTGTGAGACCTATCCCAAAGTTTTCTTCTACTTCTGCCTCCGTAGATTCACAGTGTATGAGGCCAGAAGGGACCATTAGAATTCCCTTGCCTGACCTCCCGCGTAATAAGTCAATTATTAGGGTCTCCTCTGTCCTTAAAGCTCACATTGTCTCATATCTTGTCATATCTTGTCTTCTGAAGAATCATCCCCATCAGGATTTTTTCCTTTTCTTTTTTTATTTTTTTTTTCAGTTTTAAATGACCTTATTAATAGAGCTTCCACCAGTGACAGGTTGTTTAAAAGTCACTTTAAGACTATTTCCCCCTTCTGATAGTCAACTTCTATATTCCTTTAATTAATTTTATTCCATTGCTCATGGCACTGTCCACACCCTAAATAATTCTCCACCTTCTTTGGCATTTAAAACTTTCAAATTACTGTAGGCAATTTTTCTGTTTCTTTTTAGTCATTTCTGAGCCAAGTTACATGGATATTAGTTTTTTTCAGATCTCTCCTTATGGAACAGTCCTCCCCAGCCTCTTCAATAATGTCTTAGCCTTGCTCTTCACTGCCAAACTGAAGAGCTCCAACTTCTCTTCCCACATTAACCCATCTAGCCCCAAAAGAGTGTAGGCAAAATTCCAAACTTGACAAGTCCATTTAAGCTGCCACTGATTTCACTCAGTGTTGGAGTGGGACCTGTAATTTATGTGGTTCCTTTTGGTGAATGACGCAGAATAATGAGCAGTTCTGTGGCTGCAACACTATCTCTGAAAAAAAAAAAATCCCACATTTTATTTGCTATGTCCTGACATAAGCAATGCATGGCTGTTTTGCAGACCACTTTTCTCTCAAGTAATTTTGCCTTCTCTTGCCTGAGTCTCACTGGCCACACAATCTTTATGCAGGATTTTTTAATATTTTTTTCTGAGTGCTTTACTTTGAGTTTTTCAGGTTGAAATTGATTTCATATTTCTTGCCAGCATATTCCCTGTGTGTCTCTCTATTATTCCTTTTCCCCCTAAGGTGACTTCTCCATTCCTGGTATGGTCTCAGTAAGATGCATTTTGTGCCTCTCAGTTTTTAATGAAGTATCCTCATTTCAAAGAGATATCAGTTGAATACATTTTGCAAATGCAATTATAACATGCTATTTACAATAGCTTTCTTCCAGAGCATTAATGAGAACTTCCAACTTTTATATTGCTATGTGGTATAAGCAAGAGGATCTCACTGGGACAGTTGTAGAGTCCTCCACATTATTCAAGGGAGCTCTAGTTTTCATTAACTTCTTGCTGTGGATTTTTATTACATTTTCGGTCCATACAATAGAGTTATTAGCCAAGCCAGTTTAAATTAATTTGTTGAACTAGATTTTGAGTATAACATTTTTCAACTACACGTACTACACAAATACATAAAACATTGCTATGTTCACATCAGTATCTTTCTGTGCTTTACCATCCATCCATGGTACAGATATACCTGCATATAAAAATATATTATTTCCATCTTAAGAAATATAAATATGTGTGTATGTGTAGTATTAAGCAGCTCTCCACTGCACTGTGTGTTTGGGACATACACACAGAGTAAACCACCAAGCTGTAAAACAGCCACTTGAGTAAAAAAAGTGTATAAAAAATCTCTGCTTTAATCACTCAGCGAAAAAAGATTAAAAATCAAGTAGGCAAATTCAAAAGCAGTGAAAAGTTGCATAATTAGATCATGGAGTTTATCTCCAAAAGAACTCTTAAAGCTAAAATCTTAACTAGTCCAGAAATGTTGATACTGGATACATCATTGAGTACTTAAAGGTAAAATATTGATTGTGAATAGAGTTTTGCAAGCATAAAATATGACATTATTCAGGGTTTAAACACCATCACACCACCTCTGTAAACATGAGGAGATAGGAGGGACACATGACTGTCATGGTCAGCTCATCATAGAGGACCCAATTAAATTGACTAAAACTGTATAGATAATATCCCCCTTAATTCCCTGGAGTATCCAAAACATTTTTGTGGGACTGGTAAATACAGGAGCAATAGAAACCCTGTCCTTCTTCAGAGTGACATAGCTCCTGCACTGCAAGACTATATTTGATGTACGGGAATATTCTTCTCCAATTTAACTTATTACACCTCCATAAGTTACAATGGCAGTGGCACAGCTTACCCAGTGAAGCTGTGGCTGCCCCACCCCTGGAAGTGTTCAGGGTCAGGTTGGACAGGGTTTGGAGCAACCTGGGATAGGGGAAGTTGTCCCTGCCCATGGCAGGAAGATGGGACTAGGTAATCTTTCAGGTCCCTCCCAATCCGAATCCTTCTGTTATTCTAAGACACTATGCCTCTGTTCCTTTATATTAGTTTCTTCAGATTGATTTCCTTAGGAAACAAAACTCCTCTACCAGTGTATATTATATTTCAAACTTTATCTAGGTACTTACCTGCCTGTCTGTGCATTTCCTAATTATGCTTGAAAGACAGAAAGCCATAAAATCAGACTTGATTGCTCACCACTTGTTTTTTGGTGACACAGAGGAACTGTGGTACAGGAGTCACTCATTTGTCCAAAATCAGAAAGAATGCCTGTGCTGGAGCTTGAAACACCTTGCAGGTCAAAAACTGACTTTCCTCCCCTTTGTCAGCAGAGAGAAATCAAGCTAGAAGGAAGAAAAAAACTATGGTAAGGCAGTAAGATTAAATTGAAATCAAACTTTGACTCTTGATGCCTTTGAGTACTGAACACTAGACGAGGACCCTTTTCCAGGCCTGGATACAGCTGCATTTTCCTGTGTTTTAATGAGTATATGCCAAGACTTGAGATGGTTACAGCATGAAAAGCAGTCTAACCCCCAAATGCAATTATGACAGCACGTGAAGCTTCCGAAATAATTTTGGGTTGCCTGTACTTTGACACACTCCAGACAGGTGTCCAGCACTGAGGACAGATGACACAGGAAATCCTGCACTAACCTATATAACCTAAAACAGGATGACCATAACCAGAATTCTCATGGGAGGCATCTATGACCAGTTCCAGGTCCTGAACAAGGTCCAGACTTTTGGAGAGCAGTTGTAGATGCCCCAGAGCCTCTCTAAAGTATAGATTAAAGTGTAGTGCCTGACAATGTTATGAAGTGTTTAATTCACCTGTGTAGCTCCTGGGTCTGGTCAGATATTTCCTTGGTTGTCCTTTCCTAAAGAACAATCTAATACATGAAACGAAATTTGATTACATATTTTCCAAATGGAATTATAATGGTTACAAATTCTCATTTTGCAGAGAAGAAAAATGAATACAAAGAGAAAAAGGAAGAGAAAATAATGTTGAAAGTGAACAAAAGTCAAAACATATTATTTTGTCACTACTGGTTTAAAAATTTTATTTCCCTGTTCTAAGCAATTTTTCATGTTAAAGTGGACTTATTTAATATAAAATACCTGGCATGAATTTAAATATTACATTGTTTGCGTTTCTGAGAAACTGATTGTTTGGATTTGATTTGACTGACTCATGGACTGATTTTTCTGTTGTGCTTTGTGAAAAACAGTGGGAGATTGCCCTATAAGGAGACAGGATTTTGTGTCCTCCTCTCCCTCCTTGGAAATGCTTTTAAAATTCCATCACAGAAAAAAAAAAAAAAAAAAAAGCCAAAGGAAGTCTTTAAGAAGAACAGATATTATTTTAAATGACTGGGGAAGTCAAGCAGAAAGTTGTGAAGGTGGGATTTTCAGAAGCACCTGCATGACTCGGGATCAGAGTTCTCATGTAAAGCAACTTGATTTTATCTATCAAATGGCCCAAAGTTACTCAACAGATTGGTGAAATATTAGGAGGAACCCTGTGTACATGTAATTTTACACTTTCTTTAGTTTATTTGTCTGACCTACTGTGTCCTAATGTTCCTCTCCACCGGGAAATTCCAGCATGTTTCTGTGTAATCTGGTTGCCATCCACTGCAAGCACATCACAGGCCACAGACTCCATACACCTGACCTGGCATTTACTCCAGCCCACAGATTCTTAGTGCAATCCATAAAGGACATTTGGCATTGCTCTGCCTTGCCAAATCCACCTCAGGGTTAAGCTTCATATGTTCTCTTTTGCATCAGTTCCTTTAAAGATGGTCCTTTCTTTAATGAGCTGTCAGAGCTAAGCATTTCTCTGCAGTTAAATGGTACTACACTTTCCTTGGATTTATTCATGCTTATAATTGTGGAACACAACACCGTCCCCATCTGAAGGCTGGGAGTTAATGGCAGGTGCAGTGCATGGGAAACTCAGAGTATCAGAGCCATCAGGTCATCTTGAACGTGACCATTTAATGCAGAGCACATAAAAGTGAGGATTTGTCACACCAGATTGATCCACTGACCCCTCAAGGACCAATGGCAACATCCTGTTCCTGATATTTAGGGAAAAGGCAAGAAAAACTATAAAGATATCCTACATGTTGACTACCCATATTAAGGTTTCTTTCATCCTTGCCCAAGGATCAGAGAAAGGACATAAAGAGAATTTACCTTATATTCATCCCTTGCTACTTTTATTGTCTTACTAAGTGTGAGACAATTTTCACAGAATCACAGAATGGTTTGGGTTGGAAGGGATCTTAAAGATCCTCTTGTTCCACTCCCCCACCATGGGCAGGGACACCTTCCACGAGACCAAATTGCTCAAAGTCCTGTCCAACCTGGCCTTCAACATTTCCAGGGATGGGGCATCCAATACAAGCTTTCTATTGTCCATTGGAACTGTTTCTTTCCACAAAAGGCACAAAAAAATATTCCCTTAAAGTTACTTTTCAGTACACAAGAAAGTTCATAAAATATTCCAATACCTTTCATGAGGATTTAAATATGATTGCTCCAGCAAGTCAGCATTTTAAGAAGAAGGTGGCTTTTGATATCAAGGTTTGTTTATATTTCAGGAAAAAAGAGAACCAGCTCTAATCACACTTTATCTGCTTTTCCTTTTTAAGCTGCTGTCTTTTGGGTAGAGAGATCATTTTTACAAAGAGTTTTTACAGTAGACCCACTAGGCATTATTAGAATCAAACTGATGATATTCCTCCTTAGGGCTAAAGAAATGGAGATAAGAGAAGTAAATACAATATTCAAGGTAATTTTTAATAAAACTGAAAAAGAAAAAAGTCTGTGCTCCCTTCAAATTTAGATGATTCCCTTGATCCTGAGAATAAATGCAACAATTTGCCAACCAAACTAATTTTCCAAAGCAGAGAGGGTAGAACTGGTAGTTTTATAATAGGATGAGTTTGCAGGTTTAACCACAAAGAAATAGCCATTTCCTTTTCCTGCAGAAGTTGATATGAAAAGAGGGTAGATAGCATGAATAATTATGATTGCTTGAAGAATTTATTTTGAAACTGCTTCAGAGTGAAGATTAGCTTGTTTTGAGTAGATATTTTCCCAATAAGTGTTTATTTTTCTCAGGGAAGTGGCTTGAATGATGCAAAATATCCTTATTTTATTTTATTCATAAATTTTATTTTGTTCTATGTAAGAATAGAGGTTCTTTTGTTTGTTTTTGCCCACCTGGAACTACATATACATACAAGTCTGTCCCTGTATCTATCAAACACAAAACCAATAATAATTCAGTCTGCTCAGTTGCTTCCATCCATAGATATGGTGAAGTTCCTGACCTGTCCAGTTGTTGACCAAGATGTAGGTGAAATCTTTGCCTACTATTCAGAAGGGGAAATAAAAGCATAAGTCTTTAACCCCTATGAAAGTAACTGGGGAAAAAAACAATCTGATGTTTACAGGAAGAGATAGGATTAGTTTATTGAACTGTTTCATTTTAATAGATTTAAATTCATTTTTATGTTCAGTCTTTCCTTGTAGCATAAACTGCTTTTAAAGTCAAAACTGAAAATGTCTGCTGACCAAAAAAAACCCCCTTTATTTTATTTAATAATGTCCAGTTGGGCTATTTTTGTACTTCCTGTCATCCCTACTTTCTTTTCCTCTTTCTTTAATAATAAACTGGCTAAAATATTTTTTCCTGCGAAAACCTGTGGTTTCAACAAACAGCTGATCCCTTCCAAAAATTTTGCTGAAAATTCTCAAAACTCTTCTGTTTATTCCTTGCACTGCTATGCTAATTCCTTCCTCCTCTGTAATCCTGACACAGGGGCAGTTTTTCTCAGGGTAGGCACAAAGCCATGGGAACGTGCACATGTTTGAGCTCCTGCAGCCTTTTAATCTGCAAGTGGCACCATTAAGCCCAATAAAACCATTCACTGGCCTGTGCCACAGTGCCCACTGCTTTTGCTCCCAGAGCTGATCCTGGGGCAGAAAATAATCCTAAGACAGACAGAAAATGAAAACTCTGTTAATAACTTGACTTAACAGGGAGACAACATCGAATATGACTCCTTCTTCCTTGAAGTTTGGGATGCGCATGCCAGGTGAGGAGCCCGAGGTCACAGCTCCACTCAGTAATCCCATGTGAGAGTGGGAGCTGCCTCCTGAGTGCCATTCAACCTGCTCCCTCCTACACCTGTGGAGAACAACCAGCTCAGCCCGGATCATAGAATCTTGGAATGGTTTGTGTTCTGTGGGACCCTAGAGAATGTCCAGTTCCAAATCCCCTGGGCTGGGACATCTTCCACTATCCCAGGTTGCTCCAAGCCCTATCCAAACTGGCCTTGGACATTTCCAGGGATGGGGCAGCCACAGCTTCTCTGGGCAACCTGTGCCAGGGCTTCACCACCATCACAGCCAAGAATTTCTTTCCAGTATCTAGGATTGTATATTTATTTGTATATTTTATATTTAATTATATATTTAACTTCTGCCTAACTAATGCTGAAATGATTAATCTCACATGATTTCTTTATTCTGGGTTGAGTCTGAACTCAGACTTGGAGGTGCCAACAGAGCTCTTCCACTGACACCCACAGGCTTTGCCTTGCATCTTTCCACCACCGACACCACAAAAACAAAAGATCAATACTCAAACCCTTTCTTTATTTCCCAGTGTCACTTCAGATGCAGCTTTCTCCTTAGAAGAGGAGGAAATGCCAAAAGTGTCACAGTAAATGCAATTACCAGCGTCTGGTTATTTGAGGCTTGGGCTTTTTGTGTTTGTTTGTTTCCCTCTCTGCGCAGCTCCCACATGCACTTCCTCAATGAAAACCTGACATGTTTTAACAAAACCCACAGCGAGGCGATCCCCTAAAAAGAGGCAATGTGACAATGAAGCAGAAGTCAAGTGACACCAGAGCCCCCTTGTCTCACAGGCACATGCACACCCGGAGTCCCATCTGCTGGCTCCCGATAACTCATTTGCACGGGGCACGACGAATGGCTCCGTTTGGAGCAGGCAGAATCAGCTGCAGCACACGTGCCTCTTGCTCTCTAATTCTTTATTGTTATTCCCTGAACTCCAGTGGCCCTGAGCAGCAGGAGACAGGGACACATGTAACAGCTCTCACCCTCTGGCCCAGATACCAACCCTCTTTCTCCTTTTTTTTTTTTTTTTTGTTAGGCTACGAGCACTTCCCAGGACTCTCATTCACTATGGCAGGGCTGTTCTCAGAATTCGGCTGACACATGGAGCTCGTTTGCTGCCCCTTTTAGCAATGCCCCTGCTCAGGAGTATAAAACACTCCCAGTCCATCCAGGCTTTCAATGAATAAACCTTTAGCAAAACTCCACCAGAAAAAAAAAAAAGGTGGTGGGGGAAAAGTCTAGCAAATCCACCTTTGTATCAGAGCAGCAGCAATAGAGAGCCAAGCAGGAATTTTTTCCCAAGTAACAAGGGGGTACTGCCCATACTTGGCTTATCTGGGCACTGATTTACATATATAACTCTCCATGAAGAAGAGGTATCCGCTCTCTCTGACCTTAGTAAATCAAAAGCAGACAGGTCACAACTTTAACTTATTTCTTTGGATACCAATCCACTGAAACAGGGAACTGTATAGAACACATGCATAATACATAACCCAGCTCTGGTGCCGACCATCTGACTTGGTTTAACCCCCCTGGTTTTTGTTTTTTAATGGTGCTCAATTTAGACCTGTCATTTTGGTTTCTCTTCGTGTCTGTTGAATATATTTGGCCAGAGCTTGTTCCCTGCATTTCCAATAAGGTCAGTAAGTAACTCGGTGTTTGCACAGATGTTTCACAAAGAAAAAATTGTTGTCAATATGTAAATTGCATATGTGTGTCTGCCAGAGACTGTATATATTTATACCTGCAGAGGTACAGGTATCTAGAGGTATACTGATCTGCATTTACATATATATTTAAAAAATAATATGCATATATATACAATATGCATATAAAGACATACATAGATGCACATATTTGTCTCAAAGATCTGAGGTATTCTATCAGATTTCAAGAACTCTATAGGCATGTACCTACTCTGTAGGTATACAGAGGTACCTTGGAAGGTAACCTTCTCCTTATCACATATGGTTACTATTATTTATTATCAATCATCATAGGGATAAGATATTCCTTCCATTCAAACGGGTGTAAATATCCCTCACCAGTTCCAAGTTTTTGATTTAGCAAGGAACAGAGATGATTTTGGTGACAGCGTTAAGGGTCTGGTTTTTTTGTCTGCCTGAAGTCAAGTGCAGCAAATATTGTTTTTACAAATTATTTTTGAATAATAATTATTATTGGTTTTGTTGTTACTATCATTATCATAATAACAAGCTTTCTGCTACAGTTATGCATTAAAGGTGAAGGAGCAGTGGTGTGAGAGAATAAATCATGTCTTGGCTTTGCAATGTGATAGAAAGAGAAAGAGAGAAAAAAAAGAAAGAAAGAAAAGAAAGAAAAGAAATAAAAGAAGAAAGAAAGAAAGAAAGAAAGAAAGAAAGAAAGAAAGAAAGAAAGAAAGAAAGAAAGAAAGAAAGAAAGAAAGGAAAAGAAAGAAAAGAAAGAAAAGAAAGAAAGAAAAGAAAGAGTCTGTTTCAGTGCCCACCCACCCACTGAGGGAAGAATATTCAGGCTAAACCTTCCCTTCGTGTCATTTCCTTGGGTCCCTATTTTGGGATGACCCTGAAATCTCCAGTCCCAAACTGCAGATATTTCAGACTAATTGTGTCAAAATGTAAAGGAGGTAGAGTCACCCCACACCTGTGTGAAACTTCATTACTCCTAAACTTAGTAGAATAAGAGGTCAAAATTAAATACTTTATCCTCATATTTTTGCATGGAAATGTTCTTCATAGAATCACAGATTGGTTTGGATTGGAAGAGATCTGAAATGTCACCTCATTCCAACCCGTCTGCCATGGGCAGAGATGCTTCTGAAGAGAAATACATGTCTATGGTAGTAGGTAATTGAGGATCTCATTTTGCCTCTCATGGCTGGATTGCCCTCATACAAACTACTCTTTCCTTCCCCCCTCACTCTGCCTCTTTTCTCTCGCCCAAAAAACCCCACAGGAGGACATTATACATCTTGGCTATAGAGCCCCTGGCAATCCCACAGCAACCTGCATCAACACAGTCCTTAAAGGTTCATCTCACCTCCCACTTTGAGGAGAAGTTCACTGCTAACAAGCCACTTGTAGTGGCCAATTAAATCAGTAGCCAATATCTCAACTGGGTTTTTATTAAGATGTGCTAAAGAGTTACCTCCTTCAAGTATCACAGGAAAGCTCTATTCTCACTGTTTCCTGCCAACTCAGAAGTGCAGAGGGAAGAAAAGTTTGATACTGGGGTGAGACATTTTCAGCATGCAGGTCTTTGCTGCAGCCCTTGCTTCCAGCATTGTTTCTCTGTTACATGAAATAGCTGTTTAATGCAAAATAAAGAATCCTTTGAACGGGGACTGGAGCCCACACCCTCCTCATGTGATAAACTCATGAGTCACGTTGCTTCTTGCTCTTTCCTTCCCAGGGAGTAGTTCATTCCTCCCTGCAGTTTGAAATTCCTATCCTTCAGCACTGCCATGGAGCTTGAACAAACCCAGTACGGGTGGATGATGCTGAATTGATCGCTGAGCTAAAACTGATGGTTGCCAAGGTGCACGTGGCCTCCTGACCTAATTCTGCTTGTGATTTGCAAGCAGGATGTGCTCCTTGCTGCTGCTATATACACTGCCTGCCTGGAGAAAGACTGATTTCCCTAAGCTGAATCCAACCAGGAAAAAAAGCTGCGTGGGAGAGTGAAATGTAGCCTCTCCCAGAAAGGATGGGTCTTCTGGCGTCTCTTAATGCTGTTTATTAAACACACCACAGAATTAAGCATTCTCAGAGTCATGAAATAAAGGCTGTTCAGGTGAAAATAGTAAATGGACCCTGGTTTAAAGGCAAGAGGAGGATATCTTTAATGTTTAAAGCACAGACGCAAGGCAGAGTAAATGCGAAAACTGTTAGCAGGGAGGGGAAACAAACAGATGGGAAATAGCCTGTATCAGTAAACCACCAATGGGACTAAGGACAGTCATGATGGTTTCAGCTTTTCAAGGACAAAATAAATAGTCCAATCAATGAAAACCTTTGCTAATGAAGAAGTTGGTAAAATGTGACTGCTGCCTACGGTAGAGGTAGGGAGAGAGTATAACCCTGCACACCTGATATGGCTACAAGGGTCCTTAGAACTACTTCTTCCTTAGATGAATTTCAATTTTGATCCCTGGCTCAGGCAAAATAGAATGGAAAGGATGTAAACAAGGCAAAGAAATACCGCTATAAATAATGAAAGGATAAAAAATGGTGTATAAGTCAGGAACGTAAATAAGACACTTATATTTGTCTTTTATTTGTGGAGGGAGAGTTGAACTGAGTCTTTACGGGTTTTAAAAACAAAGCTGTTTAATTAACAAAAGAAGGTATTTTACATGTAATTAATCCATGGCATTCAGTGTCACATTCCATTACTACAGCAAAATACCCAGCAACATGTAGGGATAACTTGTGGAAGTCTCATCTGTGGAAGTGTTCCAGGCCAGGTTGGACGGGGCTTGGGGCAACCTGGGATAGTGGAAGGTGTCCCTACCCGTGGCAGGGGGAGTGGAGTGAGGTCCCTTCCAACCCAAACAATTCTGTGATATTATAATTATAATTCTTCACTCACATAAGCACTGCTTATGTCAAGTTGTACTTAAAGTAGTCCCAACAGTTTCATTCACCAGTAATTAGATTATTAAGATGAGTTCTTAATATTTACCTGTATTGCACAGTCCCTTTTCTCATTTTTTTTCTCCCTTTCCACCCCACATGTACTTGCAATATTAAAATTCTACATGTCTTCTTTGGCTTTGGTTTGCATGTTTTATTTAAAGAATGTCACCTACATGTTGTTCAGTATGAAATTATCTCTGCCAAGTGCTGTGTGATGGTGTTCAAACTAGACCTTCTGTGGTATCTCCTTCATTAAAGGCCCTTACAAACAGGTTAGAGGATCATCTCTGAGGAACAACATAGGTAGAGCTGATCCTGCCCTAGGGCTGGGGCATGGAAGAGATGACCTTTTGAGGTCTCTGCCAGCCTTTGGAGTCCATATTTCATTATTCTGATGCAGCAAATTGCTGTGCCCCATTAAAATGATATAACACACATTTCTCGAGGTCCCGGGAGAGCTCATTAGAGTGAGGTGAGATTTTGGTTTAACCCTCTTTTTTTTTTCAATGTAGAAACCAACCACAAAGTAACCAACAAGGCAGAAAGACATAAATAAACAAATATCCCATATCTATTGAAATTAAACTGCCTTAAAATCATCCACTTTGGGATCTCCTTCTGAAATATCTTACTCTGAGTCCAGAATATGGCCACTGGAGGAGATGGACCTGATGTTGAGCAATGGGTAAGTTTATAACTGAGATTAGAGTTTTACTTCTTCATTCTCTCTTTCTGTAAGATCCAGTTCTGAAAACATGTGTGTTCATAGTCTAAACTACCTGTTCAGGTGAGTCCAGACAGATTATCATTCGCTGAGTAGTCACTATACCTAGAATGACTCTAGGAAAATAATAATAGAAGTGATCTTTGGGCATCCACAGAGAAGTGGGGAGAGCTGGAGTGACCATGGGGGTAGGAGAATAAGTGGAGTGAAGATGTGAGTCCACTCCAAACAACACAGGCTGGGGAAATTACCATTACTGAAGTTCTACTATAATTGCACATTTAGAAAGCAAAAATAGAAATGTTTTATGAAATTCACTGAGTGGTTTAAGTGTCAGCCAGAGGCAGAAATGAGCTTCTTGCTGTAAGAGCTGACTAAGTTTAGTTTGGAGTTTAAAGCTGATCATATTTTATAAACTTGATTTCTTTTTTTCTAGACACTGATAAAAACAATAGAGAACACATCTCCTGCACTGCTCTGTACAGGGAGTAGCTGAATAAAGACACATAGATTAGGGAATGTGGGTCAAAAATAGAGAAAACAGTCCTGACTGCCTGGAAGGCTCATTGCTGCAGGCACTCACTGGTTAGAGGCTATAGGGGACAAGACACCAATTGAGCATTTTTGGGTTTAGCAGTTGGCAGCCAAATTTGTAGGGAAAGAGCAGTGACTCTTTGTGATTGGGAAAGTGAAACTGCCTGTGAACACTTTGGGTGGATGATGACAAATTCAGGCACTGGAACCGCTGCCCAGGGTAGAGGCACCATCCCTGGAAGTGTTCAAAAGCCATGTGGATGTGGCACTTGGGAACACGACTAAGTGGTGGCTTTGGCAGTGCTGGGTTGAGGGTTGGACTTGATAATCTTAGAGATCTTTTCCAACCTTAACAACTCTATGATTGTAAATATTCCGAAGTTGCTGCCTCATCTAAACCACGAGACACATGTATACACACATGTGTATATTTGTTTTGGTTCTCAGACTAAGCTCAGCTCACCTGTTACCAGGTGTAGGTGATGGTAATGTGATTCCTTCTCTTGCAGCTAATGAGGCTGTTCATGATGTTAAGCTTCTCACCCACAGGTAAGGTCCAGTCTTCCAGCAGCCTCAGACAAGGCTAACCAGTAATGAGGTACCTATTTCCATCACCCATTTTTATACATTTAAATGAATAAAGGTTTAAATTACAAAACCCAATGTGTTTTTTCTCTCACCTGCTGGCGGTTATTCTTCCAGCCTTCAATCTTCCTTTCTTCCCACCCCATGCTTGTTTGTTTTTCTATCCTCTATTGTTCTATAATTTAAATGTGCTATTATAGATGGATTAGTGTATCTTCTGTTAGTGGTATCTAGCAGGTGATCTATAAGCCTTTGAGAATGAAGTACTAGTTCTGGAAGATTTGTAAAGGTAGATTAGAGTGTTTCACCTTCTGCCAGTAGTTTTACTTTCACTGCACTAGAATTGTATGTCCATAGAAATTCCAGGAGACCACCAGAGGCTGTGAAATTCTCAATCCCGGAACCTTTCTTCATTCAACCCTTTGACATCCCAGGATCATTCTTGGGTATCAAGTCTCAGAACACCCTTGTTTCCCAACTGTCCCCAGAATTTCTGTTCTCTGTTTCGCAAAATCAGTCACTTCTTTGTTCAGCGACAGATGAGACCCTGTACCCAGAGAGTTTCAAACCCTGTAGGATATTAGATGACACATGGAGACCAAAAGTGAAAAATTATCCAGACTAAAGTGGCTAAAATTTAACATTTCTAGCTAAACTCCCAAACAAGACCCCAAAAGTACTATGATCTCTTGGAAAAGATGGAGATCTTGGCTCTGCAATAACTGGTCCCAAGCTCCAGCATCATTTATCTTCCTGGGACAGAGGAAGGACCCAGCTCATTTTCACTGTGCCTTCATTCCTTATCCCACTACCAGAAATCTGACTACAAACCCCACTCTCAGCTGCCACAGCCCTTGAGCAGCTTTGACTTCACCCTTTGATTAAAATCTTGCTTCCCTTGTGAAAAATGTACCTGTACTTGATGGGAAGGAGAACATTTTGGGGAAAACCTGGCTAAAAGGGATTTGATTGATTATGAATTTCTCTATCACAATTATCTCCTACTAATTATCTTCTCCCAATTTTAATACATGGAAGAGGACAACTGTAACTTTGGGAAGCAATCCCAAGTGATCCCAGCAGACCTGAAATCCTCAGCTCTGTTACTAATCCTGAATGAGGTTCATTTCTTCCAGCAACAACTGCAAGATCAGGCCCCTAATTAATGAAATGGCAAAGACAAAATGAGAAATAGAAGATTAGAGTAGAAGAACGTAAGCCAAAACAGAAGGATATTGCATTTAGGTGACAAAAGAAGTGAAATAAGAGAGCATCTGAGAAGAAAGAAGGCCAAGGTGTTATCACAAGTAAAGAAATTAAGAGAAGGAAAAAAACAGTCAAAGTGAGGATGGGGAGAAACTAAACAAGGGAAAATCAGAAAGGTTTTCTCTGTTTCCAAATCCAATTCTTTTAATTTGACAGGACATCTGATTTTCATTGGTGTAAAGGTTTGCATGAGCAGAGATTCATTCCACCTCATTACAAGCACAATTAGACACCTCTCTCATAATACTTCATATTTTTTATAGTCATGGACCATTCTTGGAAGAGCTTATGCCATTCAAACCATACAATTAGAAATATGTCATTTGAATAATGGAGAGTCAAACTTACCTTTTAAGTATCTCCCATCATTTTGGAATAAGAATTCATGAGCATTCCAATTTCTCTTTGTAATATTATTCAGAACCTGTTTTTGTTTTCTTATCAAAGCTATTTAAAATCAGGAACTTCACTGTGTGATATTTTACTTCATAGCACTTTTATTTCTCCTTTAAGGTTTTTATTATTAATGAGAATACACTTTTTATAGCACAGAATGGTGATATCTTTACTTATAGGCAATAGGAAAGTGTCATTTGATCATGTAATGACCTCTGGTGGATGAATCTAATTGACTCACAAACACAAAATGTTTCACATTGGTTTTATCTTGTAATGATTGCATTACTACAGGGCTGTGCACAGACAGCTTCTCCAGGCTCCAGAAAAATCCAAACTTTAATCCTATCCCAACCCAGGAAGAAATGTGCCATGTCTCAAAGAGCCTCAAGTGCTAAAACCAATAAAAATCTCTAATAATAAATGCTCATCAGGTCTAACTTTCTACAATTTTCTTCTTGTGATCCTATGGGGAATGGCTTTAAACTGAGTAGGTTTAGATTGGATATCAGGAAGAAATTCTTCCCTGTGAGGGTGTGGAGGCCCTGTCACAGAGAAGTTGTGGTTGCCCCATCCCTGGAAGTGTCCGAGGTCAGGCTGGACAGGGCTTGGAGCAGCCTGGGCTAATGGGAGGTGTCCCTGCCCATGGCAGGGTGTTGGAACTGGATGGTCTTTAAGGTCCCTTTCAAACCAAACCATTCCAAGATTCTATGATCCCAAAGGCTCTTTCTCTTGTGCATTTGGTAGCAGATACCTGGCCAGTGTGGTTGCTCCCCTTTTCATCCCATACATATCTCCCTGGCTCTATTTTAACACCACACGCTGTGTGTCTGATCACCTGTCCACCCTCCCCTGGTAGTAACATTGTAAATATCTTTTTTCAAAATACAGTGAGTTGAATTTCGCTCAAATAAAGGGATCCTTTTCTTGCAATCTTTGGTTCTCTCCATTTCCCCTGGAAAACAAAAACTTACAAAGCAAAGGAAAAGATAGTTCAATGGTGTTAAATCTTTATGTGAAATGTTTTAGAAGCTGAGATACATGGAGAGCAGTGAAAGAGTTAAATGACTTAGCCTGCAGACTTAGGACTTAGCCTGCAGATCAGCATGAAAAGAAATCATAGAATCACAGAATGGTTTGGGTTGCATGGGACCTTAAAGCTCATCTCATTCCAACACCCCTGCCATGGACAGGGATACCTTCCACTAGATCAGGTTGCTCTAAGCCCCATCCATCCTGGTCTTGAACACTTGCACGGATGGGGCAACATCCCATTCTCTGGTTAATAAAGCCCTTTCCATGAGCCAAGCACTTGGACTCAGGTTTTAGGAACTAAACATTAGGAGAATTAATGCTCTGAGGGGAGTTGTCTTCAGATCCCTTCACAGGCCTTTTTGATCTCTAACTGGGGGAACACACATGATGTGATCTGTAAAACAGGGTAAAGCTGAAGGAAAGATGGTGTGGATTTACAACAGTGTAATGGGAAATACAGCCTGGGCCATGAGTCTGTGGTTACATAAAAGAGGGAGAGCAGATTAGCAGTGTCTTAGTTACACCTTGGGATAAAAAGGGAAGCCACGGAATATATCCTTGCAAAACTCCACTATGGAATGCACGAGCACCTACCACTACTGAACAGGAAACAAAGTAATGGGAAAAAAAGCAAAGCAAGGAGAAATCCTTTCCAGTTACACTTCGTTTGCTAAACACTGGAGGAGGCTGTAGAAGTTTTTTTTATCCTCTCAGGTACTCCTAAGTACTCCTTAAAAGTAATGCTAAAAAAACAAAACCATGAAAAAAGAAAAAAAAAAATAAAAGGTAAAAAAAATAAAAAGCAAAACTCTGATTCTGCCTTGCATTTATAACAAAATTCCCTTATTTCATTCAGTCTGTCTGAGACTCCCTTTAAAAGGCTATAAAAATATATCACCTATTTTAATGTGGTTTTATTTTTTAACAGTTAAAACATTTGAAGTTAGGCTGTAGCCAGCTCCTCCAGTAGTTCTGTTATATTAATCCTTCTTCCCTTCTGTATTTCCACCAAATATGTGTTGCTACCTGAACAGGAGCTGTGCTTCCAAGGGGTGTTATCAGGGTACAGGTGCTGTGTGTGTTTGCTGCTGGTGGTGTGACCTGGCAGGGTAACAGCACAGGTGGGTCTGAAGTGTCTTCTAGAGGGGTTCTTCAACTTAATGCAGAGACCTTTTTGTCAAGGACTCCATATCCAAAACCCCTGTAGAATAACCAGAAGGGTGGGTGCCTGTTCTTCCAGCTCTGTCATTAAAGGTCTCAGATGCAATTTCCACCTAACTTTAATCCCCAATATAAACCTTGAGCTATCACATGGAACAGCAAAGGCAATGGAGGTTTTTACTCTGCCTGTGCTGCACTCTCCCCTTACACTCTGAATTTGTTATAGTCATTCTACAAAATGAGATTAATTCTGGCTATATCTGTCTCAAAACAGACTGACATCCTGCACAGAGCAAATCTTTCCCTCCTCTACACCACTTGTCTCCCCCTCGCCTCTGTGCCCTGTTTTTATTCCCGCACGCAACCCTGGCACCAGCATAGGACTCTCTTGGAGAGAAAACAAAATCCTTTAACAAGTCCACCAAGATAGAAGCCTCACTGGGGAGGAAATGGGAAACCTCTTCCCCTTCACTCTTGCTACTAGCAGCTGAATCAATGGAGGTCATTATATTCCTTGCCCAAGAAGTCAAGGGGTCAGGAAAGAGCAGCTTTGTTGAAGAGTTGCTCCAGTCCGATATTATGGATTTGAACAATGAAAACAGAGCCGAATTGTGAGAACCCATGTGAGATTATTTAAGGCAAGATAAAGTCATTTTGATCAGTGCTATTGCAAGTGGGCTTTGGATCATGAAGGGCACCTCTCTAGTTAGAGCTCTGCATAGGATTAGAGCACCAAGCAGGGAAAGAAAAGGGAGGAGGAGACACGCTGAGACAGAGCTGACTTGGCTGGAGAAATGGTGATCCCTTAGGCCAGGACAGTCTCTCTTGGGGCATTAGGAGGAGAAGTTGTGGTTCCTTTTGCTCCTTTAATTACCTGCCTTGTTCACTCAGACTGAGGCATCAGCTATTCCTGCAGTGCAGGACCTACTTCTCTCAGAAGTTCATCTCTGTCCTGGCACCACTCCTGTACAACTTAATTGCTTGGATTGAGTTGTCCAGGACTCAGTTGTCCACACCGATTCAGTTTTTCTCACCCTCCCTCCCTCCCTCCCTCCCTTC
>VXAU01002543.1:642187-683360 GCA_013399695.1 Formicarius rufipectus
TTTTTTAAAAAAGGTCCACTAAAAAATTCTCCTCACTAGCTTCTGGTTAACATTTTGGACTACCTGGTTTTCATGCTTCTTCCTCATACTTAACTGCAGTCTTTATTTCTCAGCTCAGTCATTGCATCTGGGCAGGGAAATGTGGACAAAACAATCCAGTTTCTCACACAGGAAAAGGCAATTCCACTAAAAGTTGTATTTTTCTACTTTGGTCTCAAATTTAGGGTTAATACCAAAATTTCTGGAAAAAAATCCCTCTTTTCATTAACACAGTGGCAGGATTACTTTTAAAAAGCTAATGATTTTCTGCAAGAGGTGAACGAAGAGGTGCCACCTCAGAGGGGTAATGTTTCTTTTTCTTACATTTCCTTACTGAACTTTTACAATCTGAAAAAGATTCAGAAAAATACAGCTCCTAAATTACTTTCTAGAAAATATTCTTTTAGATATAATCCCTTTAAGGTCATTTTATTTCATTTTAGTGTCATGTAGAAGCCCTTTCTTGGGATCCAATCCATCTCCCAAGCACCTCCTCTGTGAATGGTACAGGGCCTGAACTCTCCCAGAGTCCAAGAGGAGAAAGATGAAAGGTTACAGGTGGCAGCAGGGTCCCATTTTCCCCATGTCACTGCTCATGTAGGACAGTTTTTGGGGGAGCAGGTTGTAAGATCTGCAGGTGACATGGATTAGGTGATATGGTTGCAGTCTACCAACAAAACTAGACTGGGCTGACCATGTCTCACTTCCTACTCCTCCTAAAGTCACTCTTATCCTTTGGCTGCCCCAGGGTCTGCTCCTGGAAAGAGGAGAAACCAAATCCATGTCCTAGCAAAGGCAGAGGAGGCTATACATGCTTAAGGACCACTTGTGGGAAAGAAAAATACATGCCATTCCCTCTGAAGGATGACAATTCTTTTGAATTCAATGGTCATGTAAAACTGAAGGGATAAAAACCTCTTCATATTAGTACTAATGACACATTTTTATTTTACTTCTGCCTTTTTTTGTTTTTTAAGTAGAAATAAAGGACATTTTGAAATGTAGAAAATCCAAGTCATTCCTTAACTGTGTGAGAAATTAAGCTTGCTTTTTCCTCATGACTGAAAGAAGTGGTTATGGAAAGTGCAATAAGATAAGACAATTTGGAGGGTGATGATTTCCTATTTCTAATAAAATGTATAGAAAAACACAAATTTATCCCATTCTTATGATTTGTGTGACCCAAAATGCTTTGGACGCTATTGGTTGAAGAGGACTGGAGGAACAACATGTGGTGTCTCATTGGAAAAGGGCTGAAGGCTTTCAACTGTTTGTTTGCCAGGAGAAACAGGGGAAGAGAAAGGAGGCTGCAGGTGGATCCCATTAACCCTGGAATAACACATGTCAACAAGCAGCAATTTGGGGATTTTTTAAATACCCACCCGATGTCTCAGCTGCAGCTCTCCACACAGCACTGTGCGTGTGTGTTGTGGATGTATCTCTTGACAAATGTAAGGAGAGAGACTCTCCATATTCAGGTGCTTCATCTTCTTTGACCACAGAATTCCCAGGTCTCTGGCAGGCTTATACTGAATGAAAGAAAATAAAAAGGTTAAAACATTAATTTAAATTTTCCTCTTAATAGATGACTTAAGAGGAAAACATGTTTGCATTGTCCTCTGGAATGTCCATCATCAGGGGTCACCTATGGTCCTTTATCTGTATTTCCTTGTTTTTCTCCCACTGAAATAGTGAGTGCACATGCCCCACCAATCTAGTGAATTTTTGTGTGCTTGAGGGGCACTTTCCCTGATGAGATCCAGTTGTGTCCATTTTGGTGCTGCCAAGCCCTCGGTAATGTGTCTAGATTAATGAAAGGTGCTCCTTGTAACCAAATCCCCTTTCCTGGGGGTAACCCATTCTCCACCTCCAGAACCATCCCCAGGAACATGTGAGGCTGAAAGACAGACAGTTCTTAAATAATTTCGTCCTTACTGCTCAGATTGATATCTCTGAACAGATGTTAATTATAAGGAAAGCAATAGTTGAAATGCAGATGGTATAGAAAATATCTGTGCGGATTCAATCTGTGTTGCTCTTTATAATACCCAACATTGTTTCCTTTGAAATGCTGGGTCTGTAGGAATATGTTGCAAGGTTTTAAACAGAACACCCCTACCCCCTTGTGGCATAATAGCATTTCTGGAATGGAAATAAACCTGTATGAAATTTGCATCCTCTGGTTATCAGAAGCACCTTAATCAGGGGATGAACAACCCTGGAGAGCTGTTCCCTTCCTTGCTTACACTGAGCTCTCCAGGGCTCAGCTCAACTATTCATGTAGAGTCCTATAGTTAGAACTCAAATCTTTGCTCAAGAAATCAAAGTAGACCAAAGCTGAAAACTCAAATGTTTGAGGTTTTTTTGACTTATGTCCCCTCATTTATTTTCCTTTCATTGAGTTCTAAATATCAGTCCTTGCTGTTGAACCAGCTCAGCTTTGGCTCATGTATTTTTCAGAGGGTTGTGGTGCATCATGTTTCCAGGGCATGGCATGTGGTGGAAGGTTGGTTCAGGGTGAATTCAGATGGGTGATATTTTCTCACACAGCAAGGTCACAGTGAGCAATAAAAGTCATCTCAAACAGATTTCAGCACAGATGCCCAAACTGGCCAGATTAGAGTTCTCCTTCCTTATTCAATGGCAGAGTCACTCTATCTGCTTGAAGCTGAAGCAGCACAATTACTCCAGTAATAGTTACATTACTAGAACAGACATTGTGGAGTAAAGAGTCAATTAAACAGGAACATCTATCTCAAATCAGATTTAAAAATTTCATCCTCTTGACTATGTACATTAAATAAAGAAACTCATGGAGGGAATGATTTTCAGAGTTTAAACTCAATTCTTTTGTCCACCCAAATAGTTCAGAATGTCCATTGTCAAGGCTGAGCTTTCAACAGTGACAACTACTCTAGGACACCTTCATGCCTTGTTTCTGGTTTTAAAGAGGTTAATTTTGACTTTCAGAGCAATTTAAATCCGTATTTCATCAGTTACAGGGGAAGTTGTGGATGGGTCCTTTGAAATATGGGACATGATCACCCAAAACTCTAAGCATGTGGATACTTTGCTAAGGTATTTCATTATCAAAGAATTCATGGCTTGTACTTTTTATTCTTTTTTTTTTTTCCAATTTTTTAAAGAAGTAAATTATGTAAGTATCACCTGATGTATCTCTGGTACTAATGAAGAACGGGGATTAATCTCCAATGGCAATTAGAAACTAATCTTAGCATCTCTTGTTCTTTACCAGATTTTGAGCTGTATGTGGGTTTCATGTCTTCCAAAACCTTCCTGTCTAAAGCATCCTGAAGGCTCAGTCATATTTTATGCAAAAATAAGTTATTTGCCTTTTTCACTTGCAAATGAAATATTGAGGGCATCATTTTCACATGGGTTACACCAATGGATCAGAAACAGAAAGTCAAATCAAAAGGACCTGGAATCTACTCCTTTAGTAAGGATCAGGTTTCTTAAAATTTGAGGCCTGACTCCTGAGAATTCTTGAACTTCAAAATATTTAAGTCTACTTACCATTCTGAAGGTTTTCTTTCAAGAAGGATGAGCTTTGCTTTTGCATTGCATCTGTTTCCACAAGTAACAGAAGTTGTGTGCAGTACTTTGCATCCCTGCCCATGGACTGGGGAGTGGTGGAACAAGATGATCTTTAAAGTCCCTCCCAGCCCTGATCATTCTGTGGTTCTGTGAACATGGCTCTGAGGAAATTATATGAACAGCAACTTTGACTTCTTCATTTTCCACTTTTTTTTAATGTCCAGGAGTTAAGAATAAATTTAACAGTAATGTCCTTCTATTCTCAGAGAATAAAGTATATATCAAAACATTAGCTGAGACATTATTCTTTCTTGTCTTACTAACTGACTCCTGACTGTAATTTTTTGGACACTTTCATTCATGCAATTAAAGCATTAGCTAGTCTTTTTTCCCTTTCTTTACAAATTACACAAAGATTACATTCTTCTAAAAAACTATCTGAAAATTGAATTAGAGAATAAAGAGATTTTTCTGTTTATATAGATAATGTTGGGATTGATGTTTAGACAGGTAAATGGGGTGTTTGTTGCCCAAGTGTGGATACCAAAAATGATCACAGATGGTGATCTAAGAATTAAGCATTTTTGTGGTTTCCTTCAGCGGGGAATGAATGAAAAATAAGCAAACTGTGTATTTGAGATGTGGTCATGTCTCCAAGCTGACTTCCTTGCACTGTCTTACCTGCTTTGTGCTGTTGTATGGCACAGCTCATTGACGTGCCAAGGTGGAAACCTCTGGCTTCTGTTGTATCTCTGGCTGGACTTAGTGGTGTCAGATAAAAAAGTCCCCATAAAAATCCCTTCAAAGGGCCAACATTAACCCACAAGCCCTGTTTGTTAAGGTCCCTGGCCTTGCCTCTCTAATCCCTGAGAATTTTTAGTAGAATCATAGAAGGGTTCAGGTTGGAAGGGACCTTAAAGCTCATCTCATTCCCACCCCTGCCATGGGCAGGGACACCTCCCACTATCCCAGTGATGCAGCAGCCACAGCAACCTGTGCCAAGGCCTCACCACCCCCACAGTAAAGAACTATAAATTCAGGTAACTTCATTTTTCTGGTATTTACTTCTCAGCATCTCAGCAGCCAAAACAGATACCAGAACCACACACTTTCAATTTAGATGGCCAATATTATTTCCTAAAATCTCAGTGCAGTGAATGGGTAAAGGCAATAGCCTAAAGTCAGGCTTTGCTATTCTTTAAATCCTTACTAAGCAGCAACATGCATTGCAAATCCAGCTTTTTAATTCACTTTTAGAAAGAGAAAAGTGTTAATTTCATGCAGTAATTTATTTGGATCTGGTTAACATGTCCCTGTTTGAAGCATTGCACTTCACCATTACACAGCTGCTTCAGAGGTGACTAAATTGCACTAATGAATGACTTGATATTTTATTATGTTAGGTTAAAAAGCTTTCCATTTCTTTTAGCATGAAAGATGAGAAGGTAAAGTGGCAGATTCTTCCCTGCTGCTTTATTCAGGAAACTGGTTCAGTGATGAGGATGTAGTTGAATCAAATATTTCTAACATTGTTTGAGAACTTGCCTCCCATTGATTTAAAAAAAAAATCTCTAGGGTTAGTTGCTTAAATTAAACTTAATGGTAGCATGCATCAGTTAAGATCTATTAGATCCAGAAGTCATGATAACATTTATTAAAATTATGAGTTTCGGGCTTGCACTATTTATAAAGTTTAAACATAATTTTCCCAATTAACCTGCCTTCTTAGCAACACCAAAGTACTTAATAGCAAAGATAATGAATGAGAAGTTCCTTTGAAGTAGTCACAGGAATGTTCTTATCAGTTATTTTGACATGTAAATAGCAGCTCCTTTTCTTCACTCTCTCTGTGTGACCTGTAGCCGTGTCTTCTGGAGTTGTGGAAGAGTCATGAGAAAAGCACAAAAAGATTTCAGACTGTACTCCTGCCTCTGCTTTTGCTGGGAAGTCTCTAACAAGCAATAGGACAAGAGGGAATTGCCTCAAGTGGCACCAGGGGAAGTTTAGATTGGATATTAGGAACAGTTTCTTTGCCAAAATGATGGTCAGGATCTGGAACAGTCTTCCTAGGGCAGCAATGAAGTCATTGTCCCTGGAGGGATTTAAAAGACTTGTGAATGTGACCCTTGGGGACATGGGTTAATGATGGGCTTGGTAGTGCTGGTACAGTGATTGGACTGGGTGATCTTTGAGGTCTTTTCCAACCTAAATGATTCCATGATTCTATCACTTCTGTATATAAACAGTGTTATTTGGGAAAGAACTTCCTGTGCTAAGTGAGGGTCAGCAGCTCATGGCAGGGCTTCGCTCTCACTGTAGGTTGCTCAAACAGTTTGGTGTGAGGGATCCCAACCTTAGTCTGGGTTTCAGCCCCTGACAAAGAACAAAAACCAGCATGAGCTAAGATCTTGGGCATTTCTGACAAGCAGTGTGAGAAGTTAAACACCATAACCCTCACTAAAGTACAGCTGCTCACATAAACATCCTTCCACCCTCTGAGAGTTGCCATTTTTACAAGTGTCTTGGGTTCTCTATTTCCTGATCAAACCTGTAAAAGAAAGCCCCCTGGGCTCTCATGTCATCAGTTTAGTAGTAAACAAGACCAAGTTTGTAAAACAAAATAAAATAAACATTAAAAAAATAAACTTAAAAAAATTAAAAAGAAAAATCTTTTCAGGACATAAACCAACTTCCAGTTCAGTAGTTTTAAGCCACACAGGAAGGACAGTGAGAAAGGATATAGATGGAAAGCAGTGTTCACATAGAAGCATGTATTTGCAGATGTATATAAGATGCATATATATATATATATGTATAATCAGAAAAAATGTTAATATGGGCTTTAAACCATTAAGCTGGTTGTAGAAGAAAGGACAGATTTCAGGAGAGATGCAGAGGGAAAAGCCAAACATGGATGTTGAAGGGGGAAGCAAAAGTGCAGAAAGAAAGCTTGAAGAGGCAGAAAGAAAGCTGCAAGGCCTGGAGAAACAGAAAAACAAGAAGGTGACAACTGGGAACATGAGGATGAAGAGAAAAGAGTGGCAGTTCTAGAAGGGAAAGTGAACTGGGCAGGAAAAGCAGTAGCAGAGATATTGTGTGGAGAAAGGGACATGGGGGTAAGAGATAGGAAAGGTAGACCAGGTAGGGTTGGAAATGCAAAGGGAGATACAGGTGTGGAGAAAGCAGGAAGATCCATGCCAGAGGAATAGTTCATGAAAGAATAGAGAGAAGGAAGAAGAAGCTAGAGAGAGAGCAGCAATGAGGCTTCCTTTGGGACTCCTCGTGCTGGCTAATCAGTTTCTTCTCTCTCCTTCTTTAAAAGGTCTAAGTTAGGCCAAACCTGGGTTACGGAGACAGAGAAGACAGACTTTTTATTATTCAATATATCAGAATTACAATCTTTGCAGACTCAAAGCTGTATCTTCAAGCAAAGAAATATCCAAAAAGTTTCTCATCTAATTCAAACATGGTGCCAAAAATGGCAACGAACAAAGAATATCCTCAAGATGAGCCAAGACTGCAGGTCCTAAAATCAAATCCTTCTGCAGCTGAACTAACAGATCATTGTAGGTCTATCCTATCCTATCCTATCCTATCCTATCCTATCCNTCCCATCCCATCCCATCCCATCCCATCCCATCCCATCCTTTGTAAATATGTGATTGATTTATTATATGCTATTCAGTATTTTTCTTTATAAATAAGTAGGTGTTTTCTTTTGATAATACAGGTCAGCAAAGGGAAAAAGTGGGCAAGATAAGTGTGTCCAGAGAAGGCAAAGGAGGGTTGTGTAAAGCAGAGGAAGGAAAAGGGGTAGCAATAGCTAAAGAAAAAAAAAAACTGTTTTAAAGGGTTTAGGAAGGGCTGGATTGCCCAGCAATACATTTAACATGTTTTAAGAAGGACAAGACTTTAATATTTGCCTGTTCTCAGCAATCTGCCCCACACAGATCATTCATATACACTGAAGTTAAAAGAATTTGGATTGGAAGGGATGGAAAAAAGGCCACTGTAGCTAATAAGGAGAATGTAAACTTTGCCACATGGAAAAGGACAAGGAGAGCAGGGCTGCAGTAGTTTTGCAATAAAAGGCTTTGAAGGAGTAACTTCATAGAGGAGAGAAGATAATAAGTAGGCAGAAGGGAGAAAAGCTATTTAAACAAATGGACAAAACTGGCAAAGGAACAACTGCTTACAGATTTTAGGCTGGAAATTAGGTTTCCAACCAGCAAAGACATGAACCTCTGGAACAACATTTCAATAAGACCACTAGGACACAGCAAATCTAGCTAAAGATGGGACCTGATAAAGTGAACTATAAAAGGCACCATATGATGTGCTTGCCAGCATTAAAGGGTGAGTTAGACTTAGTGATCCCAGCAGTCCATTCCAGCTCTATGTTCTTTTTATTTACACTACTTCTGTCCTGACAGACAAAATAGCAGCTTGTGAATACACACAATTTTATCAAAAGGAACCAAATGCATCAGTCAAAGGAACTAAATGCATGAGTCAGAGTTGCCTGAGGTGGTTTTAACTTGAGCAACTAACTTTTCAAGGGCCCAGCTCTTCTCTTGTGGTTGTGGAATCCTTTCTGACATCCTTAGGAGGCCCATGTGTGGACAGATTGCTGAATATGAAGCAGAAATTGGCAGAATGGATCAGAGAAGAGAATATAGCCCTCAGCAAATTTCTTTGCATCTTGCTGACCTTGGCAAATGTAAAGCTATTTTTCCCAAGTAAGATAAGATGCTTTTTAACCATCTTCTCCAGCAAATATGGCACTAAGATGGGAATGTGTCTTCTGAGACTTCCAATCTTCTCATTTCTTGCACATATTTATAGAACATTTTTATTTAAGACAACACAGAAAAATAAAAATAGATTCTATACTTGGTTCTGGGTGGCCTTGGGTCAGATATTTAGTAATGTAAATGCTAGAAAGGAGGAGCAGGGTCAGTGCTCTGCTAGCCCTGCTGCTCATCAGCTGGGAAAAATTGGTGGTGAACACGGCCACAGATGGTAGTTGGGACAGCAGTGACCCAGCAAGGCTGCAGGAAGGCTTGAGAAGGTGGTCCCAGAGTCAGAACAGTGGAATTATGGAGAGCAAACTAGGTCAGTGGAAACTGTAAGCCCCCTGGAAGAAGCCAGAGGAAGGGAAGGTGCTGTGGGAAGCTGAGAAACTTTTAAAGAAAACTTACCATGGAGCTCTGGAATAAATACTCTGTTTGTGCAGGAAGAGCAAGAACCTCACCAGGTCTGGTTGGCTAATCAAGGAACATCTTGATGAACTAAAACACTGAGCAAACACGAAGCAAAAATCAGGAAGAGAAACAAAGGAGGAGCTTCAAAGCTTTGCTTGGTCTCTTAGGGATGAAAGGAAAAGACCAAAGCCCAGCTGGCACTGAAACAGAGAAGAATTATAGCAGAAAGAAGGGAATCCACAGGTGTGGCAGTGGCAGAAGGAAGTTCAGGGATAATGCAAGTCCACTGCTGGATGCAGGAGACAGCCTGATTTGTTATCAGCACTGTGGAAAAGGCTGAAGTGCACAAAGCCTTCTCTGGCTCAGTTTTCAGAAATTAAGACATCTCCAGACCTCTGTATGTGCCAACATAGCTTGGTAGGGAGAGGAGCAGCAAAGTGTGAAGAAGAAACAGCTAAGGCACTACTCAGAAGACCTGAGTGCTATCAAATCCAGGGGTTCAGGTAGGATACTCTTGAGGATACTGCAAGTGTCAGCTGACATGTCTGTGTGAGGCCTCTGTCTACCATTTGTGAAAAATTGTGGCTGTTGAGGGCAGGTGGTAACTGGAAAAGACTAATTTATTTTTTTTCTCATCCCCAAGAAAGGCACAGAGAAGGAGCTGAAGAACTACCAGTCAGGGCTATCAGACTGTGGGTGGATATGAGCTCTTCTGCCTGGTGTCCAGGGATAAGATGCCTAGGAATGCTTCAAAGAAGCACCAGGAGAGGCTTAGACGGGACACTGGGAAACATATCTTTACCAAGAGAGAGGTCAAATACTCAAACTGGCTTCCTGGAGAGATGGTCCATGTCCCAAGCCTGTTTTTGCTTAAGAGGCTTTTGGAAAATGACTTTAACAACAGGCTTTGATTTTTGGTCAGCCCTGAAGTCGTCAGGCAGCTGGACTGGATGATCACTGCAGGTTCCTTCCAACTGAAAGCTTTTCTCTTTTCTCTTCTCTTCTCTTCTCTTCTCTTCTCTTCTCTTCTCTTCTCTTCTCTTCTCTTCTCTTCTCTTTTCTCTTCTCTTCTCTTCTCTTCTCTTCTCTTCTCTTCTCTTCTCTTCTCTTCTCTTCTCTTCTCTTCTCTTCTTGTAAAGGGTTCAGAGAAAAAGACCTACAAGGAGACTGCAGAGTCAGCACTCACTTGGAATGGTAAAAGAGGGTCTAAGGGACAATGTAAAAATGACCCATGTGGACTTTACATGTAGCTACAAACACAGACTAAAACATTTCTCAACTGTCTACAGATACAACAGTCAAGACCAGGGATTGCAGCTTGAAAGGTTCACCTTCGATGTCAGAAAGATGTTTTCAGTAGGAAGTTGTGCAGCACCAGAATTGGGGCTTGTAGAGGTCAGAGAAGGTCCATCCGTGGAAGATTTTAAGTCTTGGTTGGACAAAACCCTGACTGGACATGGTTTAGTGTTTGTGATAATTTACTTCAGGTTGGCCTCCAGATAATCCTTCCACCTTCTTCTTCATGATTCTGGGGTCTCTCTGCACTGGCATTTCCATGTCTCCAAAAGAGTGATAAAGACCTTGACTCTCTTTGGAAAATAGCTCAGCAGCTACTGATGAGAAAATACAAGTAAGTGGAGGAAACTACTAGTAAAAAACCCAACTACATGTACCAGTATGGCTAAACTCAATACTACCTTTTAATTCAATATATACCCATATTTTTTTCACCATAAACCATATTTTTAAAGAGAATGTTTCAGGATAAAACTTGAAAATTTAGACTTGAAGGATGCAAAACATGGTATTTTGGCAATTTCAGCCATTTCAACCGCAGCAAACTTTAAATAGGATTTTTTCCCAAAATTTCAAAATAAGAGAAATTTAAAGAG
This sequence comes from Formicarius rufipectus, assembly GCA_013399695.1. Lineage (NCBI taxonomy): Eukaryota > Metazoa > Chordata > Aves > Passeriformes > Formicariidae > Formicarius > Formicarius rufipectus. The sequence goes on from VXAU01002543.1 coordinate 652,881, forward strand.
GTCAATCCTAAATTTCCTTTACAGTCAGTAAAGAAAGAGATTCTACTAGGGTGTGATTCATCTGACCTATTTTAGGCATCTCTTCTGAGATGAAACACTTCCACTAGTGCCAATTGCTCTGCAATGACTACTAAAGGAGCCAAGGGTGACCAGCTCCTGTGGAGAAGTTTGCATTTACCTGCACACATCTTACCCAAACAGAAACATTCAAACTTAAGAATAATATGTATTTTCATTTAGGCCATTTTATTCAGCAAAGTATTGTTGAGTTTTATGGGTTGTGATTCCCAATATTTGTACTATGACCCTCTGAAAACTGGATATTGTCCTGTTCCAAAAGCATTGGAGCATGAAACCATCACGATTTGGGGATGTCTCAGGTAATCACCATTCACTCCTGACACTACCTGCTGAAGTAAAGCAGGAATTTAGGACAGCCATTCTGACCAAGGATTGGCCCAGATGATTTCCAGAGGACTTTTGCAACCTAGACTAACCCTTGTTCCACGATTCTGTAATTAAGCTTTATGAATTTAGCTTAGTTTATTTGGGTTTGTTTTTATCAGTAATTTATGCTTCAAGTTTTCACAGTATCTTGATACAATGAGTTATGCAACGTGATTAGGTTTTATTAAAAAAAAAACAAACAAAATCTAAAAAACAAAACAAAACAAAGCAAAAAAACCCAACCAACCAAAAAAAAAAAAAAACCAACAAAAAAGGAAACCTTCTGTTTCTTTTGAATCTGCTGTCTGATCATTTAATTGTACTTTCGCTCCCTCCGCTCTCTACTGCACTGGGTCAAAAGCAAGCAGGGTTGTGCAGAATACATTAATGTTACTGGGAATGATGGTTATGAGGGAAGTTGATTGGGAATTGTCGTCGTAACTGAGAAAAATATTCGGCTTTCTGAACTTTTCTTGCACTGCATTCACAGAAAAGGGTAAAATCTCAACAATCACAAGAACAATAACAACAATAAAACAAGATAAAATAATTCCCCAAAAGTGGTTCGGATCAACCAGAGTAGTTTAGCTCAATTTCACAGTTTCTACAGCATACACCATAGTTTAATGGATATTTCCAAATGAGGCATGGAACTTTGTTTTAAAGGCTTTTGAAACAGGAGAAACTGGCAGAATCAACAATTTTTGGAAATGGAAACTTTGACAAAAGTAAAATATGCTTATATTAAGGAATGTGTACTATGCAATGTGGGAAAAAAATGCCCAAAAATTTTCACTAAGGTGTAAAAAAATGCAACACGTCATTATTAAATTGCTCCCTACTAAAGCCTTCATGGAGGCTTTCATACGTAGGAAATAAATGTTTAAAATACTTTAAAAAAATAATAACTTTGGAATCAAAACCGGCGGAGACAAATCCCTAATGAAGCTCTTGTTACACCGAGCAAAGTCCTCGGGAGCAGCAGAGAGCGGCTGAGCGGGGAGCTGCGCCGCAGCCAGCTACCGAGAAACCAAATTAACGCTAATTATATTAGGACTCGCCGCGGCGAGAGCTGCGTGACTCCGCCGAAGGAAGGAGGCGGCGGTGTCACTAGGTGGCACAGTTCTGACACATTTCCACATCATTACCCGCCGCTAATGTCCCTTCGCGGGGCGCGGGGCTGGGGGAAGCGAGGGGGTCTCCGAGCATCACTCAGCGATGTGTGATCTGTGAGCAGAAACTGCTTGTCGGCTCCCGACGGGAACGCGCTCCAAGCTGAGCTCCGTCAGCCGGGCTTGAAATTAACAGCAAGAAGTTGAGCATTTCCCAGAAATGGGGTTTAAATCTCAGCACAGCTGGGAGACGAAGGGGGGAGAATGAGGGGAGGGTTCGGGAAACACCTGCTGGCTTTGGAAGTCCTCAATGATCACTGTAAAATCATAGACTGGTTTGGGTTGGAAGGGACTGTAAAGATTATCCATATCCAGTGCCCTGCCATGAGCAGGGACACCTTCCACCGTGTTGCTCAAGGTCCCATCCAGCCTGGCCTTGAAACTTTCTAGTGATCAGCTTGGGTGAGGTGGCCGGTAAGAATCATAGAATTATTTAGACTGGAAAAGACCTATAAGGTCATCGAGTCCAACTGTTACCCCAAGACCACCATAAAGCCTTGTGTGGTAGTTTGTGCCACGTCTACACAGCTTTTAAATCCCTCCAGGGACGGGGATTCCATCATTGATCTGGGCAACCTGTTGTAATGCTTGACAACACTTTCAGTGAAGAAATTGTCCCTAATGTTCAATCTAAGCCTTTCCTGGCATGATCTGAGGTGGTTTACTCATATCCTATTGCTTGTTTCTTGGGACAAGGTTGTCATGATAGGCATGCTTGAAAGGAAGAACATTAGTGGGTAAAGCAGAGAGATAAAGAAGCGGTTTTGGACTAGTCAGGAGTCAAAAGGCAGGGCTTAGTTCAGAACAACATCATGGAAATATCATAGAATCCCTCCCTGCAGCTGTTGGACCACTACAACTTAGAAACATCAATTTCTTTAGGCAGCAATACCCAACTAAAGGATGCATCTCTTCCATCCATCTTTGACTTGCAAACTGATTTGTCAAAGACAACTTTTCCACCTCCATCATCTCATTACAACTCTTGAAGTGTGAGCTCCTGCTCCCAACTCCACCAAATATCTACTTCATAAGTCCTACCACATTGTCCAGACTTCATCACCACAATGAGGTCATAATAAATATGCCTTCAAAGTTCAAAAAGGGACAGAACCAAACAGAATCTAACTTGGCTTTCTGGTCATCAGTCTTGACTTGTCAATCTTCCGGTCAATCTTTATATAAAGGGATGGGTTTCTCAAGATTTTATCAAAGGCTGATGAATGATTAATAGCAGGAATGAGTGTGCTATGGATATAAGGCTTCTGAATTATAAATGGCTGTAAGTGCAGTAATAGAGGATATTAGAGAGGCTGGTGTGCCCATTATTTACCCACTGGGCATGGCAAAAATGGGTTAATCTTTAATAAAGATGATCTATTAATTAGCAGTGACCCTTTACAATGGATTTGTCTTCAACATGAAGGCATTTCTATGGAAATCTGTAGAATTACCTTCTAGAAACCTCTTACAAAACAAAGGAATATTTCTCCCAAGTACTGACCCAGTTGTGGACAGCAATTCTTATTCCCAGCAGCAAGAAAACCATTGCAGAGCTTTGATTCTCAGCCAAGACTGGCAGCAACAGCAGAAACTTTTTTTTTTTCCAAAGCTATATTTTTGTTAAATAACTTTCCAGAATATGACTGGTAGATTTTAAGGAACCGATGGCTCTATGCTGCCAACTTACATTTAAAGTTCCTTACTAACTAGTGCTTTGCCCAGGGCTGTTATCCAATTAACAGGAATTTGTATGGCAGGTTTGCTATGCAATGACTATGCTCAAGGCCACTGCATGGTATCAAGCCTATGACCCCTAGACCTAAGGGTATAAATTCAGGTTCTGATTCCAAATGTATGACCCAGATGGCCCAATTTAGGGTTGTATATTCCCCATACTTTCAGAAGAGATGGTCAGATGCCTCTGAAAGGCAATCCAGAAGTTACATATGCAGTTGTGAGGGAAGTTAACAGGAGGATGTTCTTCTCTAAAGGTCAGTTCAGGAATGTGTGTTAGAAATCGTCAACCTTTGTACTCAGGATAGTGAGCAAAGCTTGGGTTGGTCTTAGAGAACCCTCTGGTCAGCTTCAGGTTGGTATTATTCCAATCCCACCTCCTGTGAATGTGCTACAATTTGCAGGCCCTGGAGTAATCTTTCTAGAGAATAAAAGCCATGCATCCCATTGAAGCTGGACCAAAGGACAGCCAAAACAGTGAATCATAGATGGAGTCCATCTGTCCACAGCTGAAGTTGCTGCAGACAGAAATGTAAATGTACATATCATCTGTGGAGAGGTGGAATACCTCTGGGGTACAGTCATCTGAAGAAGAAAGGGTAATTTGAAGAAGAAAGAACTGGACCTGAAGGTATCCACTTGTTTACAAAGGCAGTCTAGACAATTAGCTCAAACACATAACATGCTCTAAAGTCAGATGTGATGACATTTATAGAGAAACACAGATAGATATGATAATACTCATACATGCCGTGTTAGATAGCGCTGAGAGTGCGAATAATTTGTGGAGCAGAATTAAAAGACAGTCCCTAGCAGCTGAATGCTTGAATTATGATCTGGCAGTCTGATGTTGGTTGGGAGTGCCACCCATAAATCGCTTACGTGGCCTTGAGCATCTAAACAGGTTTATTTCTCGCTGCCAATTAGAGTTTAACATTGATTGGGGAGTATCTGGGTATTTTTCTTAGCTCTCAGAGATCAATAAATAATTGAGAAAATTATGGTTCAGGAAGGAAACAGAAATCAAGCTTGGAAACAGAAATTTCCAAATTAATCCCTTTCCAAAATCTCAGAAGGATTTTTTAATGAGAATTCATTATTATGATTTAAACATGTGTTTTACATACATAGCACATGCCACTTGCTACCTCTGTGTGTGTGCTTGCTCACAGATGTGCAGGTATTCATCTGTATATATTAAATGAACAAAATTAATTTATATAAATAAAAATAAGTAAATATATATGTAAACTGTGGTTGGAACCATTTTTTCACCAATGATGATACAGCTCCAAATACAACAGGGTTTCAGGCCATTAGTGCCTGTATGTGATCACACCAAAATTAAATACCATCAGTGGCTGAGTCTTTCAGAGAGCAGAACTCTGCTCGTATCAGAACCTGCTTTTTTTAATCATTCAAAGTGATTTTTTTTTCTTTATACCCACACATGGATTTGTTTTAATTCTGCTCTCTCTTGTATCTGCCTGCCTCTTCACATTCTTCCCTACCTGTCTTCAAGTTGTTGCATTTTTTTTTTCTCTCCTCTCTTAATCAAAATTAGAAAGAGATTGTGTGTCTGATAAAGAAAAAAAAAAAAAAAAGAAAAGAGGTGGTTGGCTAAAAATAGTTCCCCAAGCCAGGATATATTACAGCAAACTGCTGTTTTTGCCTCTGGATGTTAGTGGAGTTTCCTTTGTTGTCTTCTTTGATTGTTTCATTTATATGGCAGGTTAGACAACAGCAGACTCCTGTTATTGCCTTCTCTCGCCGGTGAATTTTTATTTATTTATTTATTTATTTATTTTTAAGGCTGGGAGCCCCTGAGGACAGTCACTCCCTAACCACGGCTGGTGACAGGAGGAGGGATCTCGGGTGGTCGATACTTCGAGCTGAGAGCTGACTGGTGAGAAGATTAACAGCAAGGCTATTAAGTGGGATGCCGTCTCCATTTTTAAATTGCCTGGGCCTTTAATAAAAGGAGGAGAGAGAGGGAAAGGGAGGCAGAGAGAAGTCTTACAGTGTAACATCCTCTGTATACTCACCATCCATTTCACCAGATGCTAAATTACTTCCCTTCCCTTCCCCCTTCCTTGCACCCACCCCACTTTCTCCACGTCTGGTGTCTAATGCTGGTTCTCATTGCTGGGAAAGGAGCCCTGGAATACAATTGTGGAGGTGCTCTGCTAAAAGGGAAGATTAGTGACCCAGGATTCTGCACTGGAGCATGTCTACATGACTCCAAATTTCTCGGTCCCCAGGCTGTTTTATAAAGTTTTTGGTTTGGTTTTTTATTGTTGTTGGTTTTTTGTGTTGTTTTTTTTTTTTTTCATCCTGGAAACTTTGCACCATTAGCTGCTTTCTGGCCTCCCATTACTCTTCTGGCTGATGCTGTCAGAGCAGGAAATGAGGATGAGCAGATCTCTAAGACAGAGAGGAATAATTTGAGGTTAAACTTTCTCAGGGCAGTCAAATAGATTATTCAGGAAAATATATAGGAAGCTGGGTGCCAGGACTGGAGTTAGAATATGGGAGGGATTGGAAAAGGTGACTTCTTTCTTGCTGTGCACTGAGTAGTGATCTGTGCTCCAAAACACAGGACTTTCCTAAATCCGACATTTGTCTTTATGCTTATGCCATCCTGACAGGGTTATGCACGATTTCTGAGTTGGTCAGATACCCAGACATCAGAAATGCTGGTGTTAAGGAAATCTGGGAAAGGAGGATCTGGTTCCTTGCTCTATGAGAGACCTTAAAAGTTGAATAGCACAAGATGCCCAGTTCCCTCCTTGTTACAGGGCACTTCTGGTTTTCAAACACTGAAATACCATGGAAAATCTGGCTACATTCACATTAACAGATTCCTGGGCATGCTCCTCAACCCTAGGCCTTGGTCATGTATATTGCTTAATTGTTATGCTTCCTCTGGTTACGTGTGACCTTTTTTGCTTAAGGGGGACCAAAACTAAACACAGGATTCCACGTGTGGCCTAACGGGTGCTGAGAAGGTTAGGATAATGATTTCTTTATCTCTATCTCTTTGTTAGTGCAGCCCAACATCCTCTTGGCTTTCTGTGCTTCAGCAACACACTGGTCACTCCTTTTGGGCTTGGTGCCCACCAGGACCCACACATGACCCTTTACACAGAACTGTTCCCCAGATGAGTAGATCCCAGCCTGTGCTGCACTCCTGGATTATGTTTTCCCACGTTCAAGACTTTACACTTGTCCTTGTTGAGCTTCACAAGGTTCTTGTCAGCACACTCTTCCAGCCTATCCAGGTCTTCCTGCAGGGTGGCTCTTCTGAAGTGTTCAATTCCCCACTCAGTTTGGTATCATCAGCAAACCTTATGAGGTTACTCTCCATCCCATCATCCATGTCACTTATGGAGATATTACACAGCTTTGAGCTCAGTATTGATTCCTGGGGCACCCCACTTGTGAAAGTCGCCTGCTTGAAAGGAGCTGTTTGCCAACACCCTTTGGGAGCTGCCTGTTAGACAGTTCCCCACCCACCACACAGACCATAACGCATCAGTTTCTCTAGCAGGAAACTGTGGGAAACCATATCAAAAGCCTTGGAGAAATCCAGGTATTCGACATCCACCCACATGAACCAAGCATGTTACTTTGTCATAAAAGGCAAAGTTTGCCAGACATGATTTATTCTTGGTGAATCCAGGATGGATTTTCTCAATCATATGCTTCATCTGACTTGTGGTAGTTCTCAGAAGGATTCCTTCCACTACTTTCCTTGGGACTGAAGTAAGACCTATAATTCCCTGGACCCTCCTGTAAGCCCATCTAGCACATGGGGCTGACATAAACTTTCTTTTAATCTTCTGGAATTCCTCATGGTTGATTGGATATTAAGGAGAAGTTCTTGGCTGTGTGGGTGATAAGGCAATGTGGAACAAATGACCCAGAGAAGCTGTGGCTGCCCCATCCCTGAAAGTGTTCAAGGCCAGGTTGGAGAGGGCTTGGAGCAACCTGGAATAGGGGGAGGTGTCCCTGCCCATGGCAGGGAGGTGGAACCAGATGGCTTTAAGATCCCTTCCCACCCAAACCATTGTGCATTTCTATGATTCTGTGATCTCCACAACTATCTCAAAGATAATGAAGAGTGGCCTCAAAACTATGTCAGCCAGTTTTCTCCACACCCTCGGGTGGATGTTGTCAGGGCCCGTCCATTTGGAAGGGTTAAGCTCCTCTAATAAGTCTTGACATAGTTACTGGCAACAATCCTGAGCATCTATTTAACCATCTACAGAACAGAGACATCAAAAGAGGTTTAGGAAAGACTCCAAATTTGCAAATAGGCATCCTTCCTTCCACAAGGAAGGTGTCCTCTCTCTCTCTCTCTCTCCAGTTTCATCCTTATGTTTTATTACCTGTTCCTTGAGATTTTCAATGATAGATATTCCATGGCTTTCCCAGATACTCCTTTCCAGTGTGTCATTGTGCTTATATTCAGAATGACTTTGAGTTCATTTCTGGGGGGACGAATGGGGGGCCAATTCTTAACCTAGATCTCCTTGCCAAAGCTTTAGTGCACAATTTCTTTCCCATTGGATATGGAAAAAACTAAATTACTCTTTAAAATTGCAGAGTTCTTGATTATTTTTTAATAAGATCTCTATTTTTGAAAGAAGCACATGGATTTTTCTTGGTGTGAGTCCATTTCAGAATGCTGCCACTCTGAAAATTTGAATGAAAAATACATTTATTTTGCTTTCCTTATCTTTGTTGTTTTAATGACAGTTGGAAAATAGAAAAAAGAGGCTTCTATATTTATTTATATACCAACATTTGCCCACAGAAAGAAATCCTGATGATACAGCCAGGATTTCTGAAGTGGAAATTTCAAAGGGGGATGCTCCAACAGAAACCATTCCTCCTTTCTCTCTGGCTTTACTACAAACCAATGTGCAGTCACACCCCAGCCCTGCAAGTACTGACACATATATGCCTGCTTTCAAAAAGGATGGAGATCATGTGTTTCAAAAGGGGTGACTCTCAGGCACACAATAAAGCACATTCAAAGTCTGAACAGGATAAAAAACTTGAGCAGTTGCATCCTGGCATCCCTTTAGGACCAAATTTGATCATCTTCACTTCCGTTTACTAAGTGCTTTGCTCAGCAAGAAACATTACAGGTATGCTAGTCAGGTCTAGTCTCATCACAGTATATTTGAAAGCCTTCCAGTATTCCTTGGTGCAACAGGAATAACATCAATCAATTTTTGTTCTCTCGAAACTCTTCTTCTGGAAGAGGCCTTGAGTGTAGGGTGTGTTTTGTTTTGCAATTTTTCAAAAATACTGTGCACGTGCAGACACCTACAGGTTTGTGTTACAGGGCACAAAACAGTGCCTGCCAGTGGAAGAGATGTGAAGATGGGCTGTTACTCAGGACTGATGGAATTGTGTCTATGTGTCTGTTTAGAAGAGAGCAAAACAGCATTTAATTTTGAAACGTCTGTTTTCTCCTGAATCTGATCTCACGTTTTAAGCAGGAAGAACAACACTGTCTCTACTCAGCTGCTCCTACTGGCAATAACAACCAACAGACAGGGTAATGCTGATCAGGTTTGGTCCAGGAGGTGGATAGTTGCCAAATTCTGTCCTGAGTCAAGCAGCAGCCCAAAGTCTATTGTCAGGGTCTGTGCACTGGGGAGCCAGCCCTGTGTCATGACTTCCTCAGAGAAAGGTTTTAACACATAAGGAAAAATAGAAGGGACCACCTAATCATGGAATCATAGACTGGTTTGAGTTGGAAGAGATTTAAAGACCATCTCCTTCCAATCCCCCTTCACAAGCAGGGACACCTTCCCCTATTCCAGGGTACTCCAAGCCCTGTCCAACCTGGCCTTGAACACTTCAGAGATGGGGCAGCCACAGCTCCTCTGGGCGGTCTGTGCCAGGGCCTCACCACTCTCACAGCAAGGAATTTCTCCCTAATTCTCTCCTTCTGGCAGTGGGAAGTCATTCACCCTTGTCCTGTTCTTCCAGGCCCTTGTCCAAAGTGCCTATCCAGGTCTTTTGGAACCCCTTTAGGCACTGGAAGGGGCTCAAAGGTCTCCTCAGAGCCTTCTTTTCTCCAAGTTGAAGAACCTCAGCGCTCTCAACCTGTCTCCAGAGCAGAGGTAAAATTCCTGTGCTATGGGCTGCAATAGAAAGCAGCATGGGCCAGTCCTGGGAGAGTGACTTAATGCCACAATGTTGGCTTAGCATCTATATCTCAGTATGAACTGGGCAGGAGATCCCATTTTCTCACCATAGATGCAAAGACAGACAGAGAAAGGAAGACTGACTCAGATCTCCAAGGAACCTTCTAGGGAATGGTAGGATTTCATCCCGTAGATGCTGGGATATCACCCCTCAGCACCACCCTTTAGTCCACACCTGAAGTGGATTTAACAGCACTGCAAATTTACGCCTTTAAGGTGTTGTGTGCCGTTAGTGAAAATTCGATCAACATAATAGCTTTTCAAAACAAAGTCACAGATAGAAAGGAGTCTAGACAAAGTTGCTCCTCAGAGGGCTCAGCAGAAGCTGATGAAGCCCAGCCTGCTTGAAATGACAGAAGTTGGGGGATCTATCAACCAGAAGCGGGGTCCCGGCGCTGGCAGCGGGGATTGAGCCTCTTCCCCTTAGTCAGCGCAGAGCCTTTGTCCTCTGGCCAGAAGCCTGCCCGCAGGCAAGAGCCAGCTTTCTAATAACGCGGCTCCTTTGTCACTGACAGCGATGATTATCTCCTACAGCTGCCCGTGGTGGTGCATTTTGTAACACAATTTGGCCGCCTTTGGCCCCGGTTAGTTCTATTTAACGTACTGCAGGGGGTTCACTGTTTGATCTCTAATTGATATAATTGACTGGGAATAATCAGGGCAGCTTTATAGATTTTTATTGATAGCTAATTTTCCTTCATCCATTGTTTAATTTGATAAGACTATAACCTAATTTATTGCCACTCTGATAGGGATCCATTACCCTTTTGACAAATGCTTCTGGGGCCCACTTGTCAGCAACTGATTTGAAAGAGCTGTTAAGCCTACAGAGCCCATCATTAGTTAATGGCAGTTTAGAAAGCTAATGGCATTATAAATTAAGATCAATAAGTACATGGAAATTACAGTTGTTCAGCAAGACACCACTATATTATTAAACAAACATAATCCTGTACCTTTGGTTAATGCACACACAGGGAGCTTCCAAGTGAGTTTCAGAGCCAAATAAAGCCAGGTGATTAGCAAAGGAAGAGCCCTTCTCTGGTGCTGGAATTGCCAGATTAATTCCTAAAGGATCTTTTCAAGAAAAGAAAGAAGGCAGCTCTGCTTTATTTTGCTGTATAAGCAACCTGAGGCCTCAAAACACCCTCGCACGAAACAATACCCCTCTCGCTTCCCCAGGTTTTGATCTACTCCAACAACACTTTCAAATGCATAATACAAAATCAGCAAAGGAGAGGCTCCTGGAATTATCCCAGGGATAAAGAAAAGCAAACATAGCATCTCTTGATACTTTTACATAGCTTCCTCTTAATTCCTCACAAGGCTTGATTGGCATTGAGTGATGTTTGATCACTTTGGGCCAAAGCAGGATGATGTGCATGTGGAGATTTTTTTTTTCCCCAGCAAGGCACTTTGTTCTAATGAACACAACAAAGAACAGGATGTCAGAAAGCCTGGCTTTACCACTGACTAGGTACAGGGCATTGGAGAAATGACTTAGTCTTCTAACCCTTTTTACAAGCTCACTCTCATCTGCCTAGTCTGTTTGGCACTTAAGACCAAGGCTGTCTCCTTCTGGGTTCAGTACAAATAAACTTTAACCTCAGTCATGTCTCCAGACCTTGATGGAATATAAATAACTAGGGCTGAAGCAAGCATGGGGACAAACAGATGAGAGAGGCGTGAAAAAAGAGAGAAACATAAGAAGTCCAGCAGTAATTTAAGATCTGGGGGACTTGCAGAAAACAGTATCTTCTCACTGACCAACTGGGGCATTTGTGCCAAATGCATTGCTCTTTTAGAGGAGTCACTGAATGTTCTTGTGGGCTCTGACTACAGACTGGAAGTGGAAAACTGAGGTTGTAACTTATCTGAACATCTCTCCTGCCCTCTGAGAGGGTCTGGCATTTTCAACATAGGGATACTGGATTCTGTCTTGGAGCAGGCACTCCCTTGAAGCAGATCCTGTGTGACTATTTATCACAGTATTTATCACAGTATTTCCAGCCCAGCTGGCACAAACTTTGCTTTGCTTAATATGCATGATGTAAACAACAGAAGCTCATAAGAGAATCCAATGTCCTTTCCTTTGGTAGGGCAATCTCTGTTAAAGGAATGGGACACACAGCTGAGGGCAGCTTGCAGCCTCTGACAGCCACTTCTCATCTTCAGCTACAGGACTGGCAGGGTCTTCAGGCACCTCAGGTTATGTGGGGGTCAGGTTTTTGACATGGTCCTCAATTCAGCTATAGCACTTTCCATGTGGAAAGAGTGGGGTGCACCAGCAGATATTCCAGGATTTGAGTCAGCAGCAGCCAAGGTTTTGCAAGAGAGGGGAAAGTATGTCAGTGCTACTCAACCCAGTCTAACATATGCCTAGAATCCACTTTGAATCCAAGGTTAGCCTGGAGACTGGTCTGATGATGGTTTAAATGTCTCTGATACCCACCAATCTTTGCAAGAGCTCCACCAGCAGTGGATTGATCTCATGAACTGCTACTTAACTTCATGTCCCACTTTAGTCCTAACTGGATGCTTTGGGGCTTTTATAAGTCTGAAGTCTCTTTTCATGATTGTTCAATGCTGATGAAAATCTGAAGGCCTGTCTGGAACAAACTTCTCATTTGCTTCAGAGAAGTGAGGACAGAATCAGTCTCCCTTGCTGCACCACAGCCTTTGTCCTGATCACTGTCCCCTCCTTTGTCATCCCAACCTCACTCAGCCATGACAGATAGGTAAATCTCAGCGGTCCAGATAAAAACTCCTGATTTATCAAGCTCCTTCTGATTGTATAATTTCATTTTTAAGAGGTTAAAGATAAGACAAACTACTAAATTTGTCAGCAGCTCATCCATGTTGACAGGAAGTTTGGCTGATTTACAGATAATGAGTTTATTGGTTAGGAAGACTATTGGGAATTTTAGTTGTTTCCTTAATGGAAAAAATGGCTTTTCAGTCAGAAGTTATTTATAGTGGCTGAATTCCTTGCAATAGGGATGAATTATTATAATTCTGTTTGTCCTGTGATTACTTTGCACAAGTTAATGTTGTGTTGCATCAGGGTTGACCCAGAACTAAAATGTACTTTCTAATTTGAGATTCAGGTGAACCTCAAAATTCAGAATAAGCTCTAGACAAATCTGTGAGGCAGAAAGCAAACATGGGCAATACCTTTATTAATATATAGTCTGAGCACAGAGGATGGGATTTGTATCTTGAAGCAATCCATGCTGCAGTCCTAACACCAGTGCTGTAGCCATTTCAGAGGGATTTGGCTTTGGTCTTGTTTGTTCCCATTCTTGGAAAATATGAGGATCACTTCTAGAGATTTCTGTTTTGAAAATGGGCCTGTTCGTGCACTTGGGGACCAAATGAACCAATGAATTGTAAGCGGACATGACCAAGAGAATCACAGCAGAAGGGTACTCCAAATTCTCATATATATATAATTATATATACTGAGATATGCTGCTATTTTAGGTACTGCCAGATCTGCTTCAAAATTATGCTCTTAAAAAGGTTTCTTCCCATTGACTAAAGTAAGAGCTTAGATAACTTGATCAGGCTTAGGTGTGTAATTCTTTGACTCCTGCATTATAGCAGATAAATATCCTTATTTATGTGATAGAAATGGTGGACACAAATCTTCTGCAGCATTTTCTTTGGTCAAAGAACCCTAAAACATATGTAGTGAGATATAGATGTGCTCTTGATGCTAAACATGCAAGTCAGAGCAGGAATAGGTGAGGAAGGGGGAAAATTAAATAACTCTGTCACTCCATACAAATTAAAATATACCAAATAAACAGTGAGACTTCAGGGCTGGCAGCTACTTTTGAAACATGCTCTTCCCTCCCTTGATGTTATGAATTGACACATATGTTATAAATAAATATATATGGAAAATATCTAAGTATTGATAAATAAATAAATAAAATATTATTTGAGACCACTTCAGTGAATCTAAAAAGATTAAACACAATGAGGATCTAATTGCTGCTCCTGAAAATTGCTCAGTGTAAAACTGCAACTTTGATATGTGGATTTGCTCTTGATGGATCTCACAGCAAGCAGCAGGGGAGTTTTCACCACTGACTCTTAGAATCATGGAATCATTAAGGCTGGCAAAGCCCTCAAGTTAACCATTAACCCAGCACTGCCGGGTCCACCACTATCCCATGTCCCCAAGTGCCACATCTCAATGTGCAAATAGTGCAAAGCCATGACCTTATTGTGACCTTTCAGTGTCTAAAGGGGGTTAAGAAGAAGGATGGAGACAAACTTTTTGGCAGGACATGTTACAAAAGGACAAGGAGTGATGGTTTTAAGCTAAAAGAGAGTGGATTTAGTCTAGGCATAAAGAAGGATACAATGACTTGGGGAAACACTGGCATAGTTTGCCCAGAGATGTGGTGGATGACTCATCCCTGGAAACATTCAAGGTCAGGTTGGAAGGGACTCTGAGCAGCCTGATCTAGTGGAAGGTGTCCCTGCCCATGCCAGGGGGGTTGGACTACATGACCCTTAAATGCCCCTTCCAACCCAAACCATTCTATGATTCCATGATTCTTGCTTCTCCCAGTCAGTGTCACAGCAGTAAAATGCAAAGCCAGAAAACCTCCATCCGATGATGCTTCTCTTGTACCCAAGGCAATAAACTGGCCCCAAGACAATAAAAATATTACTGTCTATTTATCCCCTAATGAAACAGTGCCAAGGCAAGAGCCACAGAGAGAAGCAGGGCATGGTGGTGGAGGGAGGAACTAAACTGTCTGTTCACTTGAAATAAAGCAGGCAAGATTACGAGACTCGTGTACAATTCTCCACGGTCCCTAAAGTCTCTTGCAAAAAGGTAGAAATGAACTAATTTATTAGTAAAATCACATCAGGGGCAGTAATTTCATGTTAGTGAATTTACATGTAATAACATTAGATTTCCAGCCCTCCATATCAGCACACTGTGGCCCTCTTGGATGATGAATGAGCTGCCTAAAGAAAGATGATAGTTTGATTGTTTTCACAGTGTACGGATGAGCATTTTAATTTCTTGCCTCTGTGTTTATTGCTTATTTGGCCCCTTGCTCAGCTTGTAAAAACTTGGCTAAATGGAAATGAATAAATGTAATTACTGCGGGTGACAGTGGTAATCTGTGTGGGTTTTTCATATTGCCTTTGCCAACGTTAATCTAATCACTAGAGAATATGTGTCACTGCACAAATACACTGACAGAAAGCAGAGTCCTCTGTCAGTGCCAAGGATATGGAGGCTGGAAGGAGTTTTTGGTGGTGAGGGTTTGTTGCTGAGATGAGACTCTGGTGCACTGGCCTATAGAAGATAAATATCACCTTTGTATACTACTCAACCTGCCCAGGAGAAACAGCAGTGACACAAACCAGTGCTGGAACTGAAAGCAAGCTTTTCCCTAAGCATTATTGCTTTTTGGATCTCTTCAAGAGGTTTGACAGTGTCTCTGGGTGTTATGGTCACCTATCAGATGGCATCTGCCTCCCTCTTCTCTGTCCGTAGACTCTGTTAGGGGTAAGTCTGTCTTATCCCATGGATGGATGGCACAGGCTTAGCAGAACCATGTCTCTAGAACTGGGACACCAGGGTTTTTCATAGTAACATGTGAAAAAAGGTGCATCAAAACATCAGTCATGTTGCCAAAGACTTTGGTGGGAAGTGGTCTGAGGAAACAGACCCAGTACCTGACCACGTGTGTAGATGTTAATTTGTAGATGTAATATCTCTGTTTTATTATTGGGCAACAGAAACTCAGAAGGATTAATTGATTTTCCAGACATCACACAAGAAGTGAGATTCAGCTCCAAGTCCAGACACCTGCATTTGAACACAGGTATATAGATACGATGTATGTGTTGAAGATCTTATTCTAGTCAATGGAAATCACTATGAAATTCCACAAATGGAATTCAACTGCCTTTGTAGTTACTTCCATAGTGCCATTTTAAGTAGTCAAGAGATATTTTTATGGACCTGGAAGATACAACACAGAACTTAAGAATCACTTTTACTTGTCTCATGAGACAGCTGGAAGTCTGTAAGAATAATGTGCACCTTCATTTAGACAGCAGAAGATTGGATTATTCAACTTTTGAAAAATTGATGTCAGTTTTGGTACAAGCTGAACTGTTCTCCATTCTTCATATCTGGATCTTCAAAGACTGCAATGAGTGCATAGATATGGCAATTGACTCTTAACTAAGCCATTTGGGATACCTCAAAGTACCTCAACTGGCATCTAGCTGATGGCCCCAAAGAGTGGGATGGATAAAAGTGAGAAAGCTCATAGGTTAAGATAAAGAGTCAAAAGTAGAAACTTTGCTCTCAAGCAAATCAAAACAAGGCATTCATTCACTTCTTCCCATTAGCAGGCAGGTGTTTAGACATTTCGAGGAAAGCAGAGCTCCATCACACTTGGAAAGAAAAGCACCACAACTCTGAACATCCCCCACCCTTCCTCCTTCTTCACCCAGGTTTTATTGCTAAACATGACAACATGTGGTCTGGAATATCCCTTGGGTCAATTGGTGTCAGTTGTCCCATCTGTGTCCCTTTCTTACACCTTGACTATTCACTGGTGGTGCATCTGAGAAGCAGTAAATGCACTTACTGTCTTTAAAGTGATGACTAGCACTAAACTGAAACATCTCTGTATTATCAATTCTGTTTAGATGACAAATCCAAAACACAGCCCCATGCCTGCTCTTATGAAGACAACTAATTTCATCACAGCCAAACCCAGCAGAGATAAAGAGCTCTCTGTCTGAGTACTAACAAACTCATGTCAGTTCTATCTGCTCCATATGTGTTCTTGGTGACTTTGATCATCCCTCAGTCTCATGTTAAGCCATCTGAGAAGCTTTGGTTACCTGCCAGCTGTAGGAAGCAGCTGAATGTCCAAACAGTGAGTGCTTTCATCTGTGGTCATTTATGACTGGGCTTAGCTCTGTGTGTGTCCAGTACAGTGGATTGAAGGAAGTTGACTTGCACAGGAAGCAAGAAGACCCAAATATGTTCATGGGTACTTTCAGTATGCCAACTAGAGGATTTATGGGGGTTGAACAGAGAAGAAATAGTATTGGTCATGTGAATGCAACCTCAAAACATCAGCAAACATCAGGAAGTTTCATGCTGTGCATAATTCCTCTCCTTCCCGTCATCATAAAAACTGATAATGTGCTCAGTGTTGTCCAAAAATTGTATGAAAACTGGGCACATGTCCAGGAAGAATATAATTAGAAAAGTAATGGAAAGAAAGAATATTGGCACTTATTGCAAGCATAATGCCATTTGCAAAGCCAAGGGTGGTTTGATGAAGCAGCTCTGGGAGTTGACAATACAGAGTGCCATTAATAACTTCTTCATCTCCTTGCTTAACTCAATTGAGATGAGTAACATAACACTCTATAAAAACTCATTCGCAAGAACATGATCTGTGACTGATTCTTTCCTTGGTGCGAGAGGACAGGGAGTCAAAATTAATGTAACAGGTCTTTGACATCCCATCTTCAATTGGCTCTCCAACCTCCTATTTCCCAAATTTACACATGTACACAAAACACATACAAGAAAATTCCCATTTTAAAGATGGATAACTGAGGCACAAAGGCCATATCTGTACTAGTAACTCAAACACTTCCAGGACACTCTACCTCAAAGCCATCTGACATTGTCTGGGTGTGACTCTGCGATTAAACCCTCTTAACCTTCAGAATAATGTGATCACACCCAAACTGCCCACTGGGAATCACAGAATGGTTTGGGTTGGAAGTGTCCTTAAAGATCATCTAGTCCTCACCCATGGGCAGGGAAATAGTCCACAGATGATATTAACTCCTAAAATTGGCTCCAGAAATTGGCTAAGAAGAGGCTCAGTTCATTTGTCTAAGCTATAGTGACAGCAGTTACAGCTCCACTGTCCTGATGGCAACTGCGGATGGACTGAGAAAGGTACACAAGATGATTTCTTTACTGTCCAAGAAGAAGAATCAACAACAGCTCTAAGATCTGAACACTGACTGTTTAGGAGTACTTTTAGCCATGAGATCACTTCGTTATACTAAAGTTCAACCCTGCATAGCTCTTGTCTTTGCCTCTACTCTATTACACCTGACACCTGCAAATGTGCATCGCTCACCCACTCTCTCTGAATACAACCATTTCACAACTTTAAGCCAAAAGAAGGTAGATTTTGGTTGAATATTACGAAGAAATTCTTTGAGAATGTTGAGGACCTGGCCCAGGCTGTCCAGTGAAGTTGTTGATGTCCCATTCCTGGAAATGTTCAAGGCCAGGCTGACTGGGACTTTGAGCAATCTGGTCTAGTGGAAGGTGTCCCTGACCATGGCAGGGAATTTGGAATGAGATGATCCAAGCTTTCTGTGTTCAATGATTATACACTTCTGCCACTGTCTTCTTGTTTTCCATAGGTCTGCACTGCATAGATGAGTCTCCAGGTACATCAGCATCTGCACTGTCACCACTTTGGACCTTTCGGAACGTGTACCTCAAATTTCTAGGTTCAGTTCTTCACTTCCCAGTGCTTTGAGGCTGACAGCCAGTGTAGACAGAGACAGAAGTTCACATCTTTGTCAGAACTACAGCTGTGCTCAGAATCCCTCCACATAACCACTAAAGGTTATGCTGTCACTTAATCTCTTCCCCAATTCTTTCACTGCACCTCTTATCCTCACTTGGATTTCTTTGACTTACTTAGGCTCTTTTGTACTTACTTCTGGCTGTTCTGCACGCAGTTTATGCACCAATTTAACTAAATCAGTTTAGAAACCAATTTAGTTAAATCAGTACAAACCCCTTGGGTACAACCAGATGGAGAATACCTTTAATTGATTTAATGTGAGTCAGAGTTGATATGCCCTATTTTCTTGTTGACTCATACCAACAATACCCCACCGTCAACATAAACGAGGTCTCTCACATCTACAAAGTGGGGATTTGTCTGTGAGGAGCTAGATCTGTGTTCATAAGGTAGCAAAATATGAGAACAAGGTTCCTCTTTTGCTCCTCCCACTCCTGGTGAGTAGCTGTCTGCTTAAAATAGCCTTTTTTTCTTTTTTTTTTTTTTTCCCTTTAAATAAAGTAATTCATCTGAAGAGGAGACAGGAGCAGAAGGCTCTGGAGAATCGTGATGGGATGGAAAGCCAACACTACAAACACAGTGCACGTCTCTAGTGACTTGGAAAATGTAACTATTCTCTGAATAAAAAACCTTGAAAAAATGAGTGAATTTCACATTTTATAAACTCTTCCATCACTGAGGTTGAGAGGGCTGCCTAGGAGAGACTATATAACAGGGCTGAGAAGTCCTTCCTGCAGGTTCCTTCTGAGCAGAGAGACTTGAGAGGAAGAGGAATCCACCACGCTGACCATGTTTCCTCTGCTGACAGAGATCTTTGGATCCCATGTTTTATCTTTCACAGACATAAAGTTATTGCATATGAAGAAACTTTTCATCAAAATAGCTCCAAAATAATAGAAGATGGGAATTCAAATTACTTTCAGTTGGACCGCAGACTAAAGGAACTTAAACTTTGTTGTTTCATCCAATGTTAAACTGA
The DNA here is from genome assembly GCA_013399695.1 of Formicarius rufipectus. NCBI lineage: Eukaryota > Metazoa > Chordata > Aves > Passeriformes > Formicariidae > Formicarius > Formicarius rufipectus. The sequence continues at coordinate 672,070 of VXAU01002543.1, forward strand.
GTGAAACAAAACTAAATTAAGGCCACTTTAATTCTGAACAAGAGAGTCCACACGGTGTTTTAATTTAGTCGAACTAATCCAGTTCAAAAATTAATTCAGATTAATTTTCCTCAGTATCCCTGAGCAGATCTGCAAAGCTGCCGGAGGGAGTTGGGAGCAATTTCCCTGTACATGGAAATTGAACGGAATAGGCTTCAGTCCAATGGTAACTCCACAATAGTGCCTTGTGTCAGCACTGTTGTTCCACAATTAAATAGAGAATCATTTCAGATTATCTCTTGTGCTCTGTGCCCTCGTCCTGCCTTCCTTCACAACAATTTCCTTAATCCCAACGACATGAGAATTGAACCGTGAGGTATCCAAATCGCATAATAAATTCTCTTCCACAAAATTAAATGACAACACGGAAGAGCAATTTCGGTTCTAGTTATTTTTATGGGAAGCATTCCTTCCAAAATGAAAATAAACATCCCTTCAGTCCTGCTTGGAAGGGCTTTGGATTTCAAGAGATCTGGGGCTCGTTGGAACCCTGCAAACCAGCCAAAGTCAAAGTGAAACTCCTCAGTGTAACTTACGCTGAGCTAAATGTAGTAAGACAAGTATGTGTTGAAGACAAGCAAATACAAAAGAAATCACACGGACTTTCAAAAGTTGTAATCTTCTGGTTTTTATTAGTACAAGAGAGACTTTGGGTATATTCTCCAAAGAAGTAGCACATTGACAGGATCATTTTCTTTGTATATAAAGTTGCAATTAAGTCCGTGTTTTTATTGCAATTATGGTTCTTCCTCATTTCTTAAACTTTTTCTTTTCCTTTTTATTAGAAAAATAAATAGGCAATTTGCTTTTTTGTGCTTTTATAGTATTAAAAAAAAGTCAACTTTATTTTTCTCATGATATTCTCTTTTTGAGACAACTAAGCTATTTAAATTTTGGGGGTTAAACTTTGACATCAACCTGTAAAAATCCTAAAGCACGTGAAAAACAGTGTTCAGCACTTTGTACTAACATGGTGCTGCAACTTGTGAACTCCTGATAACATTCTCACTTTAAGGCAGCCAGTTTTGGAAAATCAATAATCAGGCAGCAGCTCTTGCAGAAGGACTTGCAGGCACAACACAGGAATTTTTTTGGGGAAACATATTTTATTGATAAACTTCAGTAAAAAGAGTGAATTTAGATTGTAGTCATTGATAAATGAGGTAAAAGTGTTTATTGTGTTTCTTTCATTGCTTCTTTCTCTTAGCATCCTTACTTTTCTTTGTGCATTGTATAAAATGGACATATTTAAAATACAAAGGTTTCAGATGCCTCTTGAAATCTGGATGAGAAAAAACTTCATGTTCCACTTGGATCATCTGGAGGGACAGTTGCGAGGGAGACTGAGCAGAAGGGAGCTTGTTACCACAAATAAACTGCTATTAGAATGTGAATTTTTCTTCTATTCATTTTCTTTTTCTGAGGCCGAGCTGTTAGAGCAATGGGTGGAAAAATGTCTGGTTTTGTTAAATGTCCTGTTGGTGGCAGCAGTTACAGTACATTTAACCCAGCAGCAAAAGTAAGAACCTGTTCTGGCCAGGTAACATGACACTTTCTTTGCAGGCAGAAAGGTGATCTCAGGTGAGCTCTGAAAACTGATGATTTGGCCCTGGCTTCAGCAGTTCAGTTTACACTAAAAAGAAACAAATGAAGGAAGGGGGAAAATACCCTAAAATAAAAAGCAGTTCCAGGAGCACTGTGAAGCAAATCTATGTGTGAGAGTAGGATTTGGCAGAGATAAAACGAGAGCTTGGTCTGGTCTCTGTGGCTGAGGAAAGTGATGGACAGTGAAAATTCAATGGGAGAAAAGGAGGGAGGCAGAGACGGGGACAGACATCACCACTTTGGTGATTAAGGAGGAAAACTGAAAGCTCACTGCTCTCAAAGTCACTTGTTTGTTGTCCGACTCATGAGGATGACAAGGAAGAGAACAGAGAAAACAGATTGGAGGAGGACAGGAATATCTGAGTAGGAGCTGCAGTTTTCCAGGCAGAACCAAATCATTACATCCTCTCCTTTTATCTCTCTTTCAAGCAGAGAAGAAAAAAATAAACAAACAAAACAAACAAACAAACAAAAAACATACAAAAACTTACGTAAAACATCCTTTTCTCCTTTCTGTTTTTATTGAGAGATCGGGTTCTAGAAACAGATTTTTTCATATTTTTCTGTTGATTTTGGATGTTTCTGGTTTTAGCTGCCCAACTCTTAAGAGTGTCTGCCTTTTTCAGGATTTGTTGGGGACACCCAGTCTGGAAATGCAGCATCTTGAAGTCAGATGGGAATAGAGTTGCTGAAGCTGAGGGAGATCCTGAAAATTATGGAGAGATGGAGAGAAATACTTTATCAAAACCTGCAGTGGCAGGGCAAGAGATAGGGGTTTTAAACTGAAACAGGGTGGGTTTAGATTGGAGAATGAAGGTGGTGAGACCCTGGCACAGGTTGCCCAGAGAAGCTGCGGCTGCCCTGTCCTTGGAAGTGTCCAAGGCCAGGTTGGACGGGGCTTGAAGCAACCTGGGCTAATGGAAGGTGTCCCTGCCCATGGCAGGGACTTGGAATGAGGTAATCTTTAAAGTTGCTTCCCACCCAAACCGTTCTGTTCTTTTATGATCTGTAATACAGGAATAAAAATCTGTCTTAAGAGAAGTAATTCAATTAGCATATGTCCCTCCTACAAATTTTGAGACCATTGATGGTGGGTTTGATTTACTGGCCTCAGTCATTGTAAAAGGGATTGAGTAGTCCAGTTACAACTTTTTTCTGCCATAAAGAGATCTTCCATCAGCATCTCTTCTCTGAGGCCTGGGACTTCCCCCTGCAATGGGGAGACTGGATGGTGCATGGATAAAGAGGGTGTCTGGAGGAAAAAACACAGGATCTTGCACTGCAGGCAGTCATGAAATAGTCTACACTATTTTATTGATTAGGAGTGGATCCTGATCCTTTACTGGACTGCTGACAAAAATTCCTGTAGATTAGATTTCTAATGCCAGTTTCTGCCTTGTAGGGGAAGAGTCCACACACTGAGGATGGTCCTGAAGCTCTGGGAGAGAGAGTGAGGAGGTATTTTGTACCTGCAAGGTGTGAATCCTCTTGTGCAGCAAACACTCAGTGCAAGTAGTGTAAAGTGACTTTTCTTCAGCAAACATTCAGGAACTCAGAGAATTTTCAACATTTTTCAGGGACCCTCTGAGCTCCCCTTGCCAGTGAAACCACATTTTCTCCCTTACAGGCAGCAGTAAAGTCGCTTGGAAGAAAATGAGAAGAGAAGAAAACAAAACAGACAAACCTCAAAGTCCCCAAGGGAATGTACAGAAATAAACACAGTCAATGTGGAAATCACTGTTGATTCCTGCCATCAGATTCTCACTCTGTCTGACCTCAGGAACAGCACTGACATGGACCAGAGGGCAGGGAGTAGGAAAAAAAAGGTGGGACACGTGACGTGTGTAGTGGGGACATCTGATGTGTTTTAAGAAGCACTGTGACTAGAAATTATTAATATAAACCATCTCCTAATAGTTATACTTAGCTATTATTTAGATAAGGAAAAGCAGTGGATTATTTTCCAGTGTGCAAAGCATTTAATAAACCAAGAGCTTAAGGGAGCGTGCATGTTTTTTCATTCAGAGACTTTACCCCCTGTTAAATTACCAGACATTGATGGCACCAGATTGCAGATCATTGCCCAACTTTGATAGAACTAAAAAATGAAGGCTCAAATTAATATAATCAAATTATATCTGCATTGAACTCAGTCATCTGGTCTCGACTTGTTGCCAAAGAGGACACAGTTATATCCAACTGGTAACTTGTGTCACCTGTGCCTGACATCTCTCTCAGGAGAGAAAAACTTGAGACCAGAATCAACTGCAGCTGCCATTATCTGGTTGTCACCTGGTTTCAGGGTCTTATTATTCCTCCCCACTGCATATTTCACCTTGTGTGGCCTCATTATTACATGACACTGTCCCTTACAGAGTCCAGGTTGCTCTCTCTTCCTTCTCTAACTCCAAGCTGGATCTCCTACGTCTGCTGCTGGTGGAACTTCCATGTGCACTTTTTACTTTTCCAGGAGAGATGTTTGCAGTGCATTCAGAGATGCAGGTATTCCTACAATCGCTGAGAGAGAAAGGCGCATCTCACTTAATTTTGAAAAGCTTTGTCTCTTCATTTGCAAGGCAAAATACTTCAGATTTCAAGTTTTGGTGAAAAATCGATGTTTTCAAAAGGTCAGGAGAAAATATCCTCCCAGTTTGACCAAGAATACAAACAGAAGTTTAAAATGTCAAAGTGTGGGTCAAGGCACATAGACATTCTTGTGTCTTAAACAAGCAGCTAAATGGATGAACTGCGAAGAGGAGCATCATCTGTCCCATTAGCCATCAGCTGCTTATCCCCCCAGGCCAAGACAACATATTGGGGGACTTTGTTATATTTTCTTTTTCACTTGGCTAGTTCTGTTTGAGTCAGTGGTTCAGACTAATTACTAGAAAATAAATAATAAAACATGTAAGAGCCTCAGCAGGAGTGAATCTCTTTACTTGCAGAAATAACCAGTCCAGGTCTCAGAAAACACAGTACAGAGCCAGGAAATTCAGCAATAAAATAAACAACAGGAACAATGAAAATGTACTTAAGTTTGTTTTGTTTTTATTCACTTGATCAATGTCTGGACATCCTTAGAATTACCACCTTGAATTTCAAAGGCAAGTGGTGGTTGTTCTGCCTTGGGCTTCAGTCCTTGTTTTTCCACAGGTGGTAGAACATTGCTGTGATAGTAAAAGAACTAAAGGTATTCAGAATAACAGAGTGATGGCATTGAACTTGACTGGGTTTAGTTTGTTCTTAATATTAGGATGTCAGGCTAGATTTCTCCTCCAGCATCCCTTTATGGCCAATGGAAAGAAACAGGGCACTTTCTCAGAGCAATTTTTCTAACCCATCTTTGATACATATTTTAAAATAAGATCAGTCATTGTGTCCAAGAACTTTTATTTCTCATTATTGATTTTAGGTGAAACCCCAGAGAATAAAATTCTGATTTAAACACCATAGCTACTTGGTTTTAAATCAGGGAAAGAAATCTATGTGTTCAGAATTTAAGAAGGACAATGTTTTGGAGTAAGATTTTGTTGCCTAGGGCTCGATTCCATCCTGACACCCATTACCACCTGGAACAGCAATGGAATTCACCTCCTGTCACTGTATAATGCAGTCAGCTATGGCTGAGCAAGGCAACCAAGGCTCTCCTCATACCCAGTGAGGAGGAAAATGTGGTTCATCTGATATATTTTAGAAATACTTCAGTACAGAAGGAAATACGAGCTCTTCCCTCTCTGCCCTGACTTTCAAGGCATTTGGGATACAGCTACAGCCAAACAAAGATGTCTGATCCACAGAAACACAACTGTGGGCAGATGAACCCCACCTGAGATGCCATGTAGGACTTAACTGTTCCTTTCCACTTTAAAGCTCCTGGTGGAACTCGAAGACTGTAAATTCAGGTTGAATTCAGGTTCAGTCTTCTGTTGCCCACAAGAAGTAGCAAGAAATCTTGGTTGTTGACTATGATGGACCCATAAAAATATCATTCAAGCAGAAAAACCAGCTTGAGAAATCAAGAGTTTCTCTCTGCTCTTCCAACTTTTACTTGAAACTGCCTGGCAACAGAGACCAAAAGTTCATTATGCAAGATTTTCATTAAAACAAATCTTTCAGTGAAAAATGGAAATCTCCTTTAATCTGTGTATCAATTTTCTATCAGAATAAGGAAAGAATATATGGAAAAGTGGCCTCTGTGGGAGAAAAATGGGTAGGGGGAAGCACTGAGAGAGGAACTTCCACGTTAAGATAATTTTTTGAAAATGGGCGATACCATTTTTAACATCTTTTTGCTCTTCTCACCCGAGGTCTAATTTTTCAACCATATATTTCAGATGTGGATTTATAAATGAGACAAATCAATGCAATGAAGATGAGGATGATTGCAAACCTCAGAAGCCTTTGTATTTGATCACGAATATATTACATAAAGCCATAAGGTATCAAAAAGCTTTAAGATGAAGGAGAGTAGGTTTAGGTTGGATATCAGGAATACATTTTTCCCTATGAGGGTGGTGAGGTCCTGTCACAGGTTGTCCAGAGGAGCTGTGGCTGCCCCACCCCTAGAGGTGTTCAAGACCAGATTAGATGGAGCCTGTAGTAACCCTATCTAGTGGAAGGTGTCCCTGCCCATGGCAAAGGGGTTGGAATGAGATGAGCTTTAAGGTCACTTGCTAACCTAAATAATTCTGTGATTCTATGGAGAAAAAAAAATGGCAAAGCTATACCAAAAATATTATTTGTAAAGCTTTTGAACCCTTTTTTTTACAAGAGGCTATCAAATGGAGGCAGGAAAGAGGCAAGAGTCAATGAGAGTTTGGGCTGCTAAGGCTGTATTTCTTCTAATAAACTAAATCCAACTGGTATCCCACGAAGACATCTGTGATTCCAGTCACAGTCACTGTGTAAAGTGCTGTCAGGTAGCAATTTAGCCCAGGCTAGATGTCCACCACCCTCCAGAGAAGCCTTTCTCTTCCCATGGATTATGGAGGGAACCCAGGGCAGCTCTGCATCTAACAGAGAACCTCTGTGAATGAGGACCAGGACAGCCTGAGCGCCAGAAAGCTGCAGTCTTTGAAGGCTTAGTCCTGCCACCATCATCAGAATCAATTATATTTCTGAATAAATCAATTAAATGCTGTTTAACCCCAATCAAAATAGAGAAAAAGGTCCTTTGTGAGAAGGAAACTGGACTTAAGTTGTTGGGGGTTTTTTATTTTCCATAGGAAAATCATGGCTGGACTCCAAGACCTTTTAAAAGTCTGATTTGTTTTTCCTCACGTGTTCTTCTGGCACATTCATCTGCTTATTTGTTTAACCAATGTGGTGCTGGTGAGAGGTACTGGATTGATGCCTTGGGGAGAGCAAAGTCTTTTATTTGTCCCCAGGCAGGTTCTACTCATGCTCCACACCCACGTGGCTTCCCTCTGACCTGAAAGGACCACCTTTAAGGGTGAAGAAGTAGTTTAGTTTCCCGGGACTTTTTAAACTTGCCCTTTCCTCTGGAGCTGCCAGCAACAGACAGAGGGTCATTGGTGCTTATTTTTATAGACAAGGGCACACTGTCAAGGGTTTCATTTCACATCCAAGGCTTGCTCGTAAATTTTGTCGTCCTTGAAACTTCACAATAGCAGGATTTTAATGTTTTTAAAGGCAGCTGCTGGCTAGACTGGCAACACTGTTTCTCTCAGAGTCTTCACTGACCCCATTTCAATTCAGAAAATTCTAAAGGCCATGAAAATAGTAATAATGAGAGGGGGAAAATAGTGGCAAGAATGTTCAAACTCACTCCACAACTCTCTAGACCATATTTCCTCAGACAATTTGACTGCAAACCCTAATCAAAAATAAAATATTGTATGCCATGCTTTACTCTTAGCAAGACCCCTTTCTCCTTTGTGTCTCTGCACAGTTGATTGTCCTGAAGATGTTTTGCCAAAGTTACCACTTCTGGGTGTTCCCCTCCATCCTCTCTGTCACCGCTGGCATTGGAAACCTAATGTCGTGATGCTGAGAATCAGCACATCATTTTTCAGGCAAAAATTAATATTTGACAACATCCCAACACTCCCCACCAAGGCCTTGGAAAAGCTTCTGAATGAGAAAGGGAGTGAGAAAAGAAGGGTGGAGAAGGGGAAAGTGAAGGAAAGAAGGAGAAAAAAAGAGAAGAGGGTAAACAAGCTTCTTAAACCATCCCTGATGATTTTTAGGAAAATAAGCATATTTTAAAATTTTCTTTATGATAGGTTAAAGATGGTTGAAACATGGAACACTGTCTTTGTCTGAAGTATCTGTGGGTTAAACTACTTTTCTGATCACGTGTCCTAGGTTCTGCTTTGTAATTTGGCTTGATAAAGGGCTTTGATCTTGAGATTTGGAGACAGTCCCCATTACATCTGAAAGACACAATCCCAACAGTGGAAAGCAGGAGCAGAGTCCTAAACATTTTCTTTCTTGACTGAGAACTGCCTATGCTCCACCAATGTGGCTCATCCTCCTCCTGCATCTCTCCATCAAAGCAGAAGAGGTTTCTTTAAAAACAATATCCCAAATCTCACACTGGTTATGAGATAAACACACTCCCCATGGGGGTTTTGCAGTACTTTGGGCTTCTGAGGAACTTCCGATTTCAAGGATGTGTTAGTTCCTTTTCTCTCTGTACGAACAGGTCTGAGGGTTTAGAAATTCAGAACTCCATGGGTAAATCTGTTGCAAATGGTATCTGCAATATCTCATTATAAAAACTGCAAAATCAGGGCTGCTGTGCATTCCCCTCTTAATGTACTTCTTCATTGAAAGTGTCAGGAAGCATCTCCCATTTGATAAATGAAAAGACATGGTGCCACAAAATATTTGATACCACTCATTAACAGATCTAGAGCATTATCAGTGTGCCTTCCCTTCACCTTTTCTCTTTCCACAACCCACCCCCCCCCAAAAAAAANACCAGGAAACCCACACCAGCAAATGGCTATTATTTCTGTTACCATTACTGTTATTTCTTCCCCCTTCCCTCCCTCCACCCAGTCAGGAGTGAAAAGCTCAAGGACAGCAAGGAGCAATTTGCCTTGGGAAATGCAACATTTTGGGTGTTCTGCCATTGATGGTGCATTTTTTTAATGCCCACCCTTCTCAATGTGTTGTCATTAAAACTTTATGGCCATCATTTTATTTATCTATTTATTTATTTGTTTCTGAGCAGCACCACCCCCCTCTACTCAGCAGCGCTTCCTGCCTTCCCCATTTCAGCAGCTCCTGACCCCATTTCAGTCAATTTTCCATATCCTGCCTGACTCGTACCCGCCGAGGGAACACACTGATGCTGTGTTTATGCTAATTTTATGCTCTCTGAGTTGTGTCTGTTATTCAAAGCAGTTGAAGCAGTTATTGCCAGTAATCTTATTTCTGCGAGAGGCCCCGGGGCAGAGCAAGCCTCGGAGCCGGTCCTGCAGACCGTGTCAGAGCCATCACAGCCTGCTGGTAAATGGCAGCTCTTTCCTGCAGAATCTGATATCAGTTACTTCGCAAACACAGTAATAAAATGAAACAAATCAGATTTTCAAGTAAATAAACCAGACTTCAATGGCAGCAACAATGGTCAGGACAACAGGATTTTAATAAGTGACGCTATACGGGGGGAAACGTTGCAGTGCTGCATCCCTTCTTCTTCCTGCTCTCCTTCTGCTCCAACCCCAAATTATCTGCCTGAACCCTTTTGTACTGAAAGCAAACAAACCCAAAATTACTACCAGAGGAGAGTCTGCTCTTCCAGTTGGTAAAATGGGAATTCACTGGTGGCATGTAAGGAAATTCCCAAGCCAAAGTGCTGAGCTGTTACATTGGGCGGCAGCAGCAGAAGGAAATGTAATATTATTCCTGGTTTGCTGCTCCATAATATCCATGGGAAGTTCAATGAGACCATCTGCATAAAGGGGCAGATGGATGGTACCTACCAAAGGAAAGTTGGTGACCTTTTGTTTGGAAGATCCAAGTGTAATTAATGGGTTTGCCCCCATTTTCTTGGGCACCATGAGCGTGTAATTTAAGGATGGGTCTGGCAGTGCCCATCACCTTTTCAATAAACAAATAAATTCACCCACTTCCTTGGTGCTTTCCTAAAAGGAGAATAATCAGCAAACAGAAAAGGTGTTTTATTCTAAAACAGCATTTAAAGAAAAACTTGAAATTCTGCATTTTCAGATAGCCTTGCCTTGGAAAGTGTTTAAAATGTTGTCAGAAAGCCAATAGCTGGAGAAAAAAAATTGAATTCTGGCCAATTTTCAGTTCCTAAAAATGTAAGCCATTTTTCTCATAAGAATCATTTCCTATAGAAAACTCCAGTTTAAGAAGCATTTTTCAACAAGAAGACATTTCAAATGGAACATTTTCATGTTTTTCTACTGCCATCAACAGCACTCAGCTTTTATTGTGCAGCTTAAGGCCATGTTTGCAGCACACTGTGCTCTTCAGAAACTTGCCCAGTTACACTGAGTCCTCTATAGCAGCAGGAGCTCCCATATATAAATTTATATATGTATATATACATAATTGAAGCTCAAAATTCTGGATTTAATCTCCCTGTACTGTAGTTTCTCATCTGCCAAAACTGATTAATAATGCTTCTATTTCATTACTCAAATAATTTTTAATTTTTTCTGAAAGTGTCTATCTGTTCTCTACTAAACTTCCTGAAGAGCTGAACTTTTACTCTGATATCACTTTCCTTGCAGTTTGTAAATCAGATGAAAGCATTTTGAACTTTATTTTCTCTTTGAAATCATAGAAGACCAAAGGAAACATTCAGATCACTCACATGCTCCTCCTGGAGCAATCTGGGTGACCTATCTGGTGGCAAATTAAATATGCGCTGAGTGGTCACTGTCCCTAAAGCAAATTCATGATGTTTGGACACATCCATCAGAAAAGTTCTTGGTCCCCAAAACACTGCATGGCCCCTCATAAAATGCGTTCTGGAAATTACTCCAAGTCTAGAAACTGTGGAGTTTCAAGGCACTTCCTTGAACAATGCCATCTTACAGCACATACAGAACATGTGTGTTAAGGTCTTCTCTGACCAAAAGATGAGCAAAATTTGTGAGGGTATTTTTCTGTTGTCAATAATATTTGCATCATTTTTTTATTGAGGCAACAGGATTGGCGTGTCCAGAGAAGGGCAGTGGAGATGGTGAAGGGTCTGGAGCAAAAGTCTGATGAGGAGTGACTGAGGGAGCTGGGGGGCTCAGCCTGGAGAAAATAAGGCTTAAAGGTGGGACTTTTCCATGATTCCCTGAAAGGAGTTTGTAGCCAGGTGGAGGTCAGTCTTCTTCCAGGGAACAAGTGACAGGAGAAGAGGAAAAGGTCTCAAGTTGTGCCAGGGAAGGTTTAGGTTGGATATTAGGAACAATTTCTTCTCCAAAAGTTTTGTTCAGCCCAGGCACAGCTGCCCAGGGCAGTGGTGAAGTCCCATCCCTGGAGGGATTTAAAAGACATGTGGATGTGGCACTAGGGGAGATGGGTTAGTGGTGGGCTTGGCAGTCCTGGGGGAATAGTTGGACTTTATGTAAATAAGAGTAGAAATGAGAACAGGGCATGGAATATATGGCTATTTTTTTGTTTTCCCCCACTGAATTATTTTCTCTACAGGCTTT
>VXAU01002543.1:683388-698654 GCA_013399695.1 Formicarius rufipectus
TTTTTTGGGTGGCCTTGGTTTTGGTGGTTTTTTTCAATACACACACTTTAGATCTCTACCAGTAGAAATCTGGGAAACATTTTATAATATGTTCATTAAAAAAAAAAATTAGTATAAGCATCGAGTTTTATTGCTTAAGAATAGAAATGTTTAGCAAAATGATTTTTTAAAAACATTTGCAAATGAAAATAATATAACTGTTAAAGATATGCAGACAGTATTCTGCTCACTTCAAGACAGATTTTCCCTGAAATAGTTACATTTGATAAGAAGGTATTTCTCCATTTATGAAATAAACGTCAGTTGACTGGATTATTCTATAGATTTATTAGTTCAGGAAAATATTCAGACTATATATATGTATGTATAAATCTAGATTAAAATTAATTATCATAACTTTGGTAAGAGCAGAATTGAGCCACTTAAACTTTTTACATCAGTCTCTTTTACATCATTCTTGAAGGAGGTGAAGTCTGAGAACAAGCATATGTGTCTAATGTCCTTCATGCAATATCATTTTTATGTTTTGTCAATTCATGTAATTCATAATGAAATGTAGAGAAAAATGCCTTTTGAATTTTCTTTTTTTTCATTAATATCATTTACATATGTAAATACAAATATAAATACAAATACAACATAGATCCGTAAAGCTTTGACAGTACTTTCAAGTATCTGTTGGCAGGAAACTACTTTTTAATATTAATGGAAAATTGCTAGATTTAGGGATATCCAAAAAAACAGTTTTATGTTTCTTTATATATTTGTTTTACATGTTTGGAAGCATTTGGGGATTGAAAGATGGGTATTTATTCTCATAGTTCAAGCTGAAGGGCCCTGTTAAGCAGTGTTGAGGAAAGTGGTGAATGGCCACCTGACAGGCAATTCCAGCACGGGGCTTTTGGGCACTTAGCACCTCAACTGAGGGACACATCTCCAAAATTCCTAGAATCCTAGGATGGTTTGGATAGGAGGGACCTTAAAGATCATCCTGTTCCAGTTCCTCCACCATGGGCAGGGGCTACTTTCACTAGATCCATACAACCTGAAAGGTGCTCCAGTGGGACAGAGGACCTCAGTGAGCTTGAGGTAACTGGGCTGATGCCAACAGCTGTCAGGATAGTCTGTAAAACACCAGGATGTTCAGGATTTTTCCTTTCCTGATGAGACAATATTTAACTTTTTGACTAACCAAAGCAGCACTAAGAACAGAAAAGGAAGGATCAAGTCCTGTACACAAGTCCTAAAGCCCTAAATTGCTTCTGCAGCTAATGGAGAGAAACAGGTGTCACTTGGGCTCCAGTGGGAAATATTGCCTAAGCTTCGTGGGATAAGTAACCTCCTGGAGATGTCCTGTGCAGCATCTTCATAGTGCAACCCCAGCTTGAGATATAGAAGACAATCACTCTGTCTGATGCCAATCCAATTCTTTTTTTTTGTCAGCTGACAAAGTTGAGCCTTGTAATTTCAAAGATAAATGGGTTAATTTTCCTATTACCGCTCAGTTACTTGTTGCATCAAAGATATCACCTTATTTTAAACAGATGGTTTAAATTGTATATATCTTTTACTTTTCTTTTTCCTATTTTTTTTTTGTCAGCTGACTCCTTTTTCTTGTATTATTTATTTCCATGGCAGAAAGGAGGTTTTTAGATCATAGAATATACTGAGTTTGAAGGGACCCACAAGGGTCATTAAGTCCAAGTCCTGGCCCTGCACAGGATAACGCAACAATCCCAGCATGTTTTTAAGAGTATCATCCAAAAACTCCTTGAGCTCTGGCAGCCTTGGTGCTGTGACCACTGCACTGGGGAGTCTGTCCAGTGCCTCACCACCCTTTGGGTATGAATTGTTTCTCATTAGAGAGAGTAATATGCTGCATAACACAATGACAGGACAGTCAGCTTCATTATTTTCAAAAACTAGTTTCTTCAGAGCATAATTTCCTTGCCCCAAAGATATTTAGGGCAGTTGTCTTTGAAGAACTTTTTCTTCCACCCATTGTGGATGACCCATCATAACCTAAGCTTTCACAACTGGAATAAATAAACTGAATTGCACCACCAGTGTGACCATTATTACAGTCTAACAAAGAGGAAAAACAAATAATTCCCAAGCCCGAAATTTTAACTCATCCTTTCGTGTGGAATCTGGGTTAACACTCCTTGATTACTCCAAAGAATCTCAGTTCTTTCCATTGCACAGACAACAGTGAGAACATTGTTCATTGCTTTATGAACATGGACCAGGGCCCTGAGAAGCCTGGTGTAGGGGAAGGTGGCCCTGCCCATGGCATGGGCTTAGAATGAGATGATCTGTAAGGTCCTTTCCAACTCAAACCATTCTGCACTCGCAGAATTCTAATATGAGAGCCTTAAAAATCAGCTCTTCACCTTTAGATCCAAATAGCTGCATGTCCTTTTCAGCAACAGGAAAATGAGAAATGAAGAAGATAAACTACCCATTCTTATACAGGACATCTGCTAATGTTAAAAAATCTAATAGATTAAAGAGAGTCAGAGATGTTGTGTTTTATTGAACCCAATAAAAATACACAGTATTCCTCACTCTCTTCCTCTCCGAAGGGTTCATTATTTGCCACCGACTGAATGTTACTAGTTAGAGGATTTTCAGATATTGTTTCCTTCCTATTTCTCTTATTTTGGCTGGAGGTGCAATGATCCAAGTGAATTGGAGCATTAAATTCCTAAAAAAGAAAGTACATCCCTTATTTCCCTCTGATGAAGCAGAGTGCACGCACACAGATGTCTACACACATGCACATGTGCACATAGACACACCATTTTAAGCCCCAAATATTGTGCTGAAACATTTCTCCCTCACATATAGGCTTGGGAAGAATTTAGTGCTAAATAAATGCTGCCTCAAACCAGGCAAGATAAAACATAAATCATTGCATTAAAAACCTCTAACAAGTCTATCTGCTTTTTGAAATGACTGGGAGATGAAAGAGAGGAGTCTCATTTAAGAAGGCCCAGCGGAACAGTTCTGCATTTATATAGCTGTTATCAAAAGCAATTCATTTGGAGATCAAATAGACTGACAGATAGGACAAGCAGGGGATCACTACTGCCTTCAGGCAGCCAAAAGCAAGGCTGGTTTCCCAGTACCATCACTAATATTGGGTCTAGTCAATGCTTGTGTCTATTATGGCTTGCAGTAACAGCCAGCTGAATGTTAATATACACTTCTTACACTCCAATTCGATGCCCATTTGTAGCTGAGGGAGTAAATAGTCTGCGTCCCTTTCTCTGAGTTGTTTTCTTTTTTTTCCCTTTCATTTTTCTGGTAGGAGAAGCTCCTTTTGCAATCATGATGTGTCTGCTACAGGTTTAGCAATGCCATTGTAGACAAAGGCAAGAGAATAGACTTTCCTGTGTCCCATTAGGACAGCACCTCTCTTCCTTGTGTGCTGGAGACCTGCTGCTGTTTAATTACAGAAGAGTCTCAATTCTGTTTGCTTCTTTCAAAATAAAAAGCCCTGCATCAGCCCAAGGCTGGCTGCAATTTCTCCAGTGCAGCAATTCAGCACATCATAATGAAAACTTATTATTTCCTCTCCAAAAACACTGTGTTTACCAGTGGGGCAAGCAAAAAGACTTATTTATGCTGCTTTTAGCCATCTAAAATACATTTACAGTGTTAAATAAGACAGGGTGAGGGAGTGATCCCTGATTTTGAGCTCAGGTAACAGGAATGGCTTGTGTTGACACAGTCTAGGACAATTTTTTTGGTCTAGTCCATGGCAGGGAGTTGAAACTAGATGAGATTTAACATCCTTTCTAAACCAAATAATTTTATAATTCTATGAATTCTCCTTGAAATGAAGCTATCTAATCCACACTGCATCACAGTTACAGCTTCTCAGGATCCCAAGAGATGCCTCCATGGCCCTGAAACATGAATATTATTTTCTGTTGGGTTTGTTGATTCTTTTAATGGGAGGTCTGCCTTATGGCCACAGTGATGTTTTTATTGCATCACGCTGAGAATATATGTTGTGTGCCTTGGGGTGCAGTGGGAAAGGAATTTTGGATGTTGCAGGGTATAAACTGCTTAGGATACTCTTAGCAGATTCCTCCCAACAAACATGGCCATAATTATAACCCAACCATCTTAGGATATTTCTGAACAAGAGACTTAGGAACCACACAGACTGGATTTCTAATTGTTTACAGAAATCAGTGCTCTGGGAGATGCAATTTCCTTGGAAAAGTGAGCTCTCAGCTTTCTGATTTGAGTGAAATAACAAGTCAGAAACAGCACAAACGCAAGAAAAATTAGAACATGGAATAAGAGAGAATAGAGCATGTGGGAATGATGCTTATCAACTTATTTGCTACATATTTTTGTATTATTTTATAATGATTTTCTCTTTAATTGCTTATTTTACATTGCCAGATGCAGCTGTAGCTGTATGGAGAGCACTGGAGGCTTGCTTAAGAGACAATTCACTGGGTGCTGTAGGAGGAAAGCAGCAAACAGGCAAGCTGGATAATTTTTCCAGGATAAAAGAGAACTGGGAGTTGTGGTAGAAGAAGGAGACAAGGATTAAAAACTAAGAGAAAAATATGGGGTAGAAAATATGTGAAATGGAGTACAACAGGTAAAAGTAGAGAGACTACACTGATTAAGGATGCATGCACCATATGTGCAAGATGTTCATCAGAGGCACTGAACCAGCCCTAAAAATTTAGCTCTTAAGTCTTACAGAATGTTCTGCTTCCAGTGCATAGTCCCCTTTTCTTCAGTGCAGAACTGCAAAGACCAGCTTAACCTGGAAAGGGATACACAGGGGGCAAAGCAGGAACAAGACAGACAGGGAATGACCATTCACTCTCTCTTCCAGTAAAAGGACTGTGAAATGAAATAAATACCCCAAGAGACAACTTTCAAGACAGAACATTCAAAAGGACTGTTTGTTCAAAGAATGCTTCAGTAAACTTATATATTCCTTGCTGTATAATGACAAGAGGATACTTAAAACTTACATGGGCTAAAAAAACCAACAGGAGAAATAAATGGCAAGAAATCATAAGGGAATGTTAAAGAGAAATGAACTTCCTCTGAGATGCAAGTCACAGGAGTATGGCAACACACCAGAGAAATATCAGTCTTTGCTGCCCTGCTTCCTGTTATTCCCTTGGCCCTTTGGACAATTTTAGTCACTAGGCTAAATGGATCTTTGATGTGGACCAGCCAAATTGTTGTGTCCCCATCACAAGACTTTCCAGTTCTTTGCTGGGTCTTACTCTTTGTTCCACAGCCCAACTTCCCTGCAGGTGGTTTTCCTGCAGAATTCTTGATCTGCTGACCTGAGAACTTATTCATGAGGTAGAAAAAAAAAACCAGCAAAGAGCACTATCAACAAAATAAAGTCATGGTGGGTCTACTGCAGCCAGATCCATTGTAAGGAAATCCAGTGCAACACTTGGATGCCAAACAAGATGGGATGAAATACTAATTATGTCAAGACTTTACAAAAAAGGCTATTTGTCCCCGTGAGAGCCCAAGCCTCCAAGCTAGTCTCTCATGGAACAAAAGTAAGTTGTCAGATTTGAATAATTTCCCTGCATGTAGATAAATCCTCACATTTCTACACCCCCTCCCCCTCCTCCCTGCTTTCCTCCTCCCCCCTCTCTTCAGTTTTGCAAACAAGAAAAGAAACACTGGGAGCTATTTCACTGGATAACCATGCAAATGAAACAGGAGATTTAAATGTCTTAGCAAGGAGATCAGAGACACAGTTGGAAACAGCTGTAAGGGGCATTGGGATGATTATAAGGGAATATAGGATGGGTGCGTTATTTGGCTTGGTGACTTTATTAGTGATATTGGGCATCAGATGCTCAGCTGGTGTGAATCCGAAGAGCTCCTCTGTGCCTGCTTAACCCCTCTGAGGATTCACTTATTTGTCCTGAATATGGATTTCAATATTATTCTACTTTATTTTTTCTCCACTGCACTGGTCTCCAGGCAGTGGTTTTAAAATAGGAATTTAAACCATGAGAAGACACTTTGTGAGATGGAGCAAAACTCAGGGTTTGCCTGTTGCCTTGAAGATTCTGAGGACTTGCTAGAGACAAAATCCTGGGGTTTGAATCAATTTACCCACCAGTAAATTGAATGTGGGGATACAGCATCCTTGCAGGACCTAAATCCCCAAATTTCCAATCTCTTGTCATTCAAAATTATTCCTGAAAATGTACCAGCTGTGGCTTTTTGCCCACACAGCAATTTCAAATACTTGTGCAATATTCAATAGGAATTGCAACTCATAAGTTTCTGGTCTCTTTTAAATATTTCCTGGAAACAAAACAAAACAAAACAAAACAAAACAAAAAACCAAAACAAAAACAAACAAACAAACAAACAAAAACAGAAAAAAAACCATAAGAATTTTCTTTGGTTTTAGTTATTATTCCAACATATATGGAAGTATTGTTCTGCTCCAGAAGCTCTAAATTTACTGCTTTTAAAGTGGAAGGACCTTTCTCAAAAATAGAATGTGGTTCCTCCTGAAAGAACTTTTAGTGTTCTGGGTCTTTCTTTCTAATTGGGGAAGGTGGGGAGAAATAAGCAACCACTTGAGACATATCCAGAAATTCAACCATTTCTGTCCCTGGAAGTGTTCAAAAAACCATGTAGATGTGTTGTGTATGGACATGGGTTAGTGGTGAACTTGGAAGTGCTGGATTAACAGTTGGACTTGATCGTCTTAGAGGGTTTTTCCAACACTAATGATTCTGTGATCCAGAGAGGGAATGGGTAAGGAAGACAGACAAAGCACTTCTTTTCACGCACATGCTGGACAGACAAACTTCAGACTAAGTAATGGAAGCAATGGCACCTGCATTCATCAGGGTGGAAATACTCCTATGAATAACAGCAAACCTTTAATTCTTTCATAAAAGGAGGTGCCTCCCCCTTTCCCAGTCAAGCCATTGGGTTCATGTCCTAGACAGTGCTTCCCATGCCCACCCATCCATGTGGAAAGTTATCGAGCACAGGGAGGAATTTTTTTGTCTGTGAAATGCTGGCAAACAGACATCTTTGGTCAATGCCCTCAAAAAAATAGCAGTATTCAGAGGATCATTGAAATATTGGGATATTTCATTTTCCAAAGAAAATTTTAAAACAAAGATGTTTGAGGAAGACAGACAGTGTCTATGAAACTTGAAAATCTAACTTACCACAAAACCCTGTCCCCAAATGTCACATCTGCATGTTTTTTGAACACTTCCAGGGATGGTCACACCACCACTTCTCTGGGCAGTATTCCAGTGCCTGATCACCCTTTCAGTGCAGAAATGATTCCTAATATCCAATCTGAATGCCCCATGGTGAAACTTGAGGCCATTTCCTCTCATCCTATTGCTTGTTCCTTGGGAGAAGAGGCTGACCTTCACCTGGCTACAAACTCACAACCCCATTTCCCTCAGTCTCTGCTCATAAGGCTTGTTCTTTGCACCCTTCACAAGCTGTATAGGCAGATGTCTAACACTAAAACCTCTCTCCTACAGGGCAATTTAAATAACTTGGGTGTTAAGCAAAAAGTCTGAAGTTCTGCTTAATGCTCTGACCCCATAACTTCTGGGTTTTTATGCCCTTCTTCTGTGTGTCTGTAAGAAAGGGATGCACTTCATATTTGGTTTGGAAAGCACATTAGAAAAGCAGAGTTGCATTGTCAGTGCTGAGAAACTGTACAGGGCAGCATTAAAGGTCTTCTTGGCTAGCAGAGCTTGGTCCAAGCAGCCAAGATGTGAATGGGGCAAGTTGTTTGAACTTTCAAAGGTGTTCTCTCATGGAGGTGCAAGCTCAAGTAGCATCACTGCAGTGGTCAATAAAATTATCCACCAAATGGTGCAACCCCCAGAGCAGCATGTATAAGCAGAGGGTATATAAAGCATGCAGTCCTCAAGATAATGGTGCTACTAGAAGGTTTTTCATGGATGAGGTCTGGGGACTCTTGTTAGTCCAAATGAATCCACTTTCACCATTGCAAAGTGCAGAGGAGTCTTTCATGTGGTGTCAGAAAGACAAAATTTTATCTCTGTGAATACCTTGATCAGTCACCTCAGGAGCAGCGCCAGCAAGTCCTTGTAATGTATCTCAGCCTCCTGTATGTGAAGAAAACTTCCATGTTTTAAGCCCTCAGTGCTGTTGTATCACAAAATACAGTTCACAAGATAACTGCAGGCTGGAGCCATGAATCCATTTTCCCTTATTTACATGAATTTTCCACAGAGTCCTTCAGGAGGTATCATACTCAGCACTTCCCAAAGGAAATTATGTGTATAAAATTCATGAGAAATCCCTCTTTCTCTAGAGTATTAGTAGACATCTCTCTATTATGCAACCCAGGAATATTATAAACCAATAAATAAACCTTGAGATGAAGGATATTTGCCTCACTGAAGCAAACATCCTGAGAGGTGTGAGGAGAATATGTGCAGTGGTTTAAAAGGATATACTTGATTTTCTTTTTTTTATTATTTCTGAATGATCCATGGTGATTAAGATCAGAGCAGCACTGGCTGAACCTCTGCAGCAATCCTAACATAGGAATGTGATTCTAATCTGTAATCATCCTTGTAATACGCCTATTTTATTAAGCAATATTAATGAGCTTTATATAAGTCATATCTTGGTAGAGCAGAGGAGGAATTTGGTGGCTTAGTGCAAGTTATTCTTTTTAATATTTGTCCATTTGAACAGAGTAGGGCTGGAACTCACCTGAAAAGGAAGTTTATACCTGAGCTCAAGGTTTCCAAATCTGCCCATTAAAATGATCAGTGCAGAATACACTGTCCTTGTAAACTTTGAAAAAGTGAAAAGTTATTTGAGGCTGAATTTCTGGAGTTACTAAACTGTACTCCATAGATGCGGGAAGGAACTAATCTAGGGGATGACCTTCCAGTACTTAAAGGGGGCTTGTAAGAAAACTGGGGCCAATTTTTTTTGCAGAGCTTATAGAGATTAGATAAGGGGGGATGGCTTTTAAAGAGGGTCAATTTAGATTAGATATAAGGGAGAAGGTTTTTTACAATGAGGGTGGTGAAAACACTGGCACAGGTAGCCCAGAAGGATTCTGTAGCTTTGAAAGAGGGTTTGTATAGACATAAGCAGTAAATTAAACACATTTATCTTTCAAACCTTGATAATGCAGTCAGAGCTTTCAAAGATTGCTTGCCAAAGATTTACAACATGACACAGACAGGAAAGATGAAATTTTATGGGAAATTTTTTAATATTAGAAGGTTGAAACAGCTCTGGATGAATAAAGAGGACTGGAAAGTGGTGTCAGGTGTTCCTTGCTGCCCTGCTTCCTTTCCTGATCTCTCTTCCCCTTGCTGATGTGGGATATGACATTGCCACCCTCAGCACACCTCTCTCCCAATGAAGGATGAGGTTGCACGCATTGTCTCTTCTGTCTTCCCATATGCCTCACCATTCATGTTGTAAGAAGGATCTTCCTTTTGTCCAGAAACTCTCCTGGGCTTTCTGCAGCTGTGGGAAAGTGGAGGGGGATGTGAAAAGGAAATGTGGTGGGCCAGTTTCTGAAAGACAAAAGGAGATTGTTGGACCAGTCCAGAGGCCAGAGGAAATCCTCAGGATCATGTTGTTCTCTCCTGCCTGCTGTTAGGGGTGATGGTGTGTGCTAAGATGACTACAGAGATCTTTGGCATGTGTGCCCAAAGGCAAAGGAAGAATGTGATAAAAAACATTTAGCTTTCTAGTCAAAACTGTGGCAAAGATCTAAAATCCCTTGCTTCTTTACTGAACTATTTGCTGATGTCCTCACCCCTTACACGCTAGTAGTTCCTCTTTGGATTTGCCTGATTTACAGGGGTTTGTCTGTGCAATAGGAAAGCTATTTTAAAAATTCAGTTTCAACTATTTTTAGGCTGTGACCAAGTCATAAGATCAGCATTTTCAGAGGTGTTTTATTCCACTGTGAATCTAAGATAAGAGATGCAAGGTGAGGCACCTTGTGCAGGTACCCACTGCTGGCTACAAGGAAAGTCCAAATTTACACTAAGCTTTTATTTTTCATCTGGTTTAAAATCTCTCCTTTTCTGCGTGCAGTGTTTTGCCATCTGTGTTTTCTTTGTGAACTCTGCAAAATTCTGAACTACTTTTTGCACTGCAGTAATCAAAATCAGTAGTATCAATCCTAGAATAAGAATAACCTCTTCTTATATAAAAAGCATGTGTCTGTGCAGCCAAATAATGTTAGCCTCTTTGTAAGATCTTTATCTTGAGAACAATAATCTTTAGTTATTATCTATCAGAAAGACAAGCTGTTCTCAGTCATCGGCTGTCAGAAGTAAACACAGCCACATCCTTAAGTACAGTTTTTCCATTGTAATAAAAATGTACCTCATTTCTTAGAATCACAGAATGGTTTGGGTTTGAAAGGATCTTAAAAATCATCTCATTCTAATCCTCTGCCATGGGAAGAGGCACCTTCCCCTTGACCAGGTTGCTCAGAGTCCCGTCCAACCTGGACTTGAACAATTTCAGGGATGGGGCTTCACATGTGGTTGATCCACAACAGAAAGGATCTGTCCCCCCACATTTTTTTATCATCCCCTGAGAGATGGACAATCAATCACCAATTGGGTGAATGGCAACTTTTAGTTAATCTTTTTATTTGTAGATAACCTGATCCCTCTGTGCCCAGACTAGAAGCAGACCTGCTCAGCAATGACTTCTGTAAACACCTTTTGACTCTCTCAGCCTGTTTTTAATCCACTTAAGGTGCACGATAATAATTTTATGCATTTTTCCCCCTAGTTTTGTAATCAAAAGGTTATGGTGTACCAAGCCAAAAGCCTCACAGAAACCTATTGCTTGAATACTGTTGCCCTTATTGACTGAACTTGTAATCTCATCAGAAAAAGAGCTATCAATTTAGTTTGACAGGACCTATTTTCCATAAGCCTGTGTTGACTGGCATTCCTTAGATGTCCCTTCTTTATTTCTGAGCATGGGGGGACTCCAGCGTACGAGGGAAGAGGGTTTGCCACAGCACACACATCTGCAGCTTCAAATCCAAGCCCCAATTGTCAGCCTGTCTCCCGGAGACTCCGGCAGCCTGAAATGGCCCTGGAGTTACATTATGCTTTGCTCTCTCCAAATCAAGACTGTCCTGTCTAGAAATCCAAGGAGGCCTTTCTCAGTCTCTATATAAATAATTCTTTCATACAGCCAACATTATTAGTCATAGTGTGCAATGGGTTCTGTATTAGAATAGTAAAGAAGCCCAGTGGCAGTGTGAAATGAGTGATCTCCGGTGTGGATGGGTCTGGAGCGCCGAGTCCCAACAGCCGCCTACCTGGAGGCACAAGAGAATTTAAGTTGGTGAGGCGGAGGAGGGATTGGTGCTATTAGGGAAGCTGACAATTTGTGTGACATGACAGCTCTTCTGCACAGACTGCACTTTTTTCCTCTTTTTTTTTTTTTTTCCCTTTAACCCTCAGCACCTTGCAAGTGAAACCAACTTGGGTGCACTTTTTATTTCTATTTCTATTTTTACCTTTATTTGTATTTCTAATTCTATTTCTATATTTATATCTATCTTTATAGCTTCCACTATTAATATTTCTATCCTTATCTCCAGCGCTATCACTATTAAAATTTCTATTTTTATTTTCATTTCTATTTTTATTTTTATTCCTATTTCTAATTCTACTTCTATCTCTATTTCTCTCTTATCTCTATTTCTGTCTATATTACTATCACTGCTGTTATCTTTAGCACTATCACTACCATTATTTCTATTATTGTTTCTTTTTCTATTTCTACTTCTACTTTTCTATTTATTTCCATTTCTAATTCTGTCTCTGTCACTATCACTACCTTTGTTACTATTGCTATTGTCACTATTACCCTTTTGTTTCAAAGCTGGTTTCAAAGACAACTGGGCTGCCAGGATGGACCTGCATTTTTGGAAAATAATTAATTAGGAACAGCCTCAGTGCAGAGGACCCTGAAGCCCGAGCGGGCCAAGTGGGCTGAGTTACAGAGCAAAGCTGTATTAGCATTCTCATTTTGCATGTGAGGAGCTGAGGGGCAGAGACATTAAATGAGTGGCCTGAGGTCAGAGAGGGGAATTGGTGGCAGGATGCAGACTTGAACTGAGGACAGCTCATCTCCAACCTAATTCATAAGCTGCAAGTCTCGTCCTGCATTAATTTCCCTTTTTATTTTGGTCTGTCTTCTTTTTCCTCCCTGAAACAACTCTAGATAACCAAAATGCTGTCATGAATACGTGTCAGGACAGACAGCCAAGGGAAAATGGGTGCTCTGATTTGTTTTCCACTTGCTCCTAGTGCAAGCTTTAGTGAGTCGCTTAACTTTTCCCTGCTTCATGTTCTCTATCCCTTATTCATGGACCAAAGCATAGCATTCTCTCCTAGACCTGTTAGGAACAGCAGGACTCTACTATTTCTCTTGGAAGGGAAACTCTGAATTTAAAACAGAACATCAGAGACGTAGAAAATTTAAAAAAAAAAAAAAAAAAAAAAAACAAACAACACCAAAAACCAGAAACAAAAACAAACAAAAAAAAACCTAATAATTTTGAAATCATTCTAATTTCTTTATAATTACTACCATTTTGTCCCAGAGTTTTGGGGACTGTAGAAACCCTCAGCCTCCTTGAAATGAAGTGCTGTAGGCAATTCTTGTAGGATGTGCAAGATGGGAACCTAGTCTGACCTAGTGCTCAAGTCCCAGGTTCATGAGATGGCTGAAGCCCTGAGTTCCTGTAAACTCTTAAGGCTGCTTTAGGTGGGGAAACCAGGCAATCCCAAGACCCTCAGCTCCAAGGTAAACTGGTACTGGATGAGTTACTGCTATGAGAGGCAATTAAAGAGCAGAGAGGGGAAAAAATGTCACAGAACATCTACTTTTCCAGTACTTCTGCATTCTTTTGTACCTTTTCATCAGAAAATAACTCATAGTGAGTTGGGAGCTGATCAATGCAAGACCCCACTGGAAGCAGGAAGTGCATAACCAGGTTAAGGTGAAATGCCTGCTTGACAAGTCTGCAAGTCAACCATCTCATGTAAGTTATTCAGATGACACCTGCAGAGAGACAGCCTCTTCCACGGGGGGATTCAGTCTGTCCAGCAATAGCTGTGTATGAAAAATGAAGTGCAGCACTCTTGTGAATCCATATGTGATGATATTACCCACACACCAGGGTGAATTAGGTCAGACTTTTAATAATTAAGGGCAATCAGTGTAGGTGAAAGGTAAGTAGTCTTGGTTTTGTTACTTCACTCTGTCTCAGATAGCAATGGATCAGTGCTTCCAGCATCACACACTAAAGTGGAGGGTTGGTTAATCAGTGATCTCAATAAAAATATTCACAGAATCACAGTATAATTAAATGTTTGACTTTGTAAGGGGCCTTAAAGCTTATTTGGTTCCAAACCCCCTGCCATGGGCAGAGATACCTTTCTAGACTAGGTTGCTCCAAGCCCCAGTCAGCCTGTCCTTGAACACTTCCAGGGATGAGGAGTCCACAATCCCTCTGGGCATATTGTCCAGTACCAGCTCTTGGGAGTAAAGGAAAATATGTCTTATGTTCAGGGTTTATCTCATATATTTATTGCCTCCATCCCAATTTAAAGCCCTACACAGCCTGGTTAATGTCTTCCCACTGCTACCAAAAGAAACCAATTATTTTATGTTTTGCCTGTGAATATTAAGAGCTAAATCAACCATGATTTTGCTCTGCAAAAGCTTTATTTTCTGACAATTTTGCCTCCCACAGTGAAGCAAAAGTCTCATTCTCCAAGAAATACAGGTATTAAGGCCCACAGCAAAGAACTTCTGATGCCTTTCACTTGGGAATAGTGTTTCAGTCTTCAGTGCATCATATAATTTACCATGCATCTGTACATTAAACAGTGGATACTGAATCATGTCTGGACTGAGAAGCTGCTAAGCCCAGTGGTGGACATGAAGATAAAAAGTCCCAATGGGCAAGTCTTAAAAGGGAGTCACAAATTCTGCTTCAGCTAATCATCGTTTCTGTGTCTGAAAACAGAAGAAAGCAGGAGGCATAACAGAACAAAATGTGGCATCCTTCTCCCTGCAAAGCACATCTTTTCTCTGGGATTAAAATAGGGTTTGCATTTTAAATTTTCATTTACTAAACAGAAAAATATTTTACTAGGAGGGAATGGTATTAAGGAGAAATGATTCTATGTGTGCCCTCAGGCCTGGTGAAGACAGGATTTGATTTGCTGTGTTAGGCTGGAATCTGGATTGATACACAGAGATGAGAAGGTGTTTAATAAAATTTACATTTCATTTTCTCACTTGACACCAGTCTCCTGTCACTCACCAAATGAAGGGAATACGACAAATAACTTTTGTCAGCACCTAGACACAGAGAGACAGTAGAGGGGGGGAGGGAGAACAGGGTGGGATATTTTTAGCATCATCGCCTTTGATGGCTGTGAGACTTGGCATGTCTTGGGCACCAGCTTTGTCTTTACTGTACTTTGGAACAGACAGATGCATCAGGAGGGGGAGCACAAATTAATCCAACCACACCAAACCCAGCCAGGGGTATGGACAAATGACCTCTGGGAAGTGAATGAGAAGACCTTCACCCACAGCAGCACAGAATCTGGTTGATGCTCTGTGCTGAGCTTGTGTGTAGCTCCTATCTCTGACACACAGGATCTGATCTGGCTTGAGTCAATCTCCCACAGAGCTGCTCCAGAGACCCTTTTCAACTTCAGTGTTTTGGCTATGTCACCTCTTCCTGTTCCTCTCTCCCCAGTGATCCCAAATTAAAGTGGAAGGTTTAAGTATTAAACCCTTTCATCCCCGTTTTTATACCACCTGAATTTAGATTTCTAATCGAGGACCAAAGATCAGGGTCCTAGTCCTACTCAGCATCTGCAGTCCCACAAGGTTTAACTACACAATTCCAGAGGGAGGGAGGTTTTTTTACAGGAGGACTGAGTGTATATTCTTCTCTTCTTTTCCTTTATTACCCTTTTTGTCTTCTGCTGAATTTTAAGCCAGGTTCCCATGTCCCACAGCACTCCCATACAACTTGGAAAAGTGATAAAGAATGTGTGGGACATCTGGAAATGCAAGGTGAATTACTCCCCATTTGTGATGCAACAAAATCTGGGAAACATCAGGCAGAAGACTTAAAACAAATGCATAAATACCTTTATCTCTCTCTTTTTTTTCTTTTTTTTTCTTTT
>VXAU01002543.1:698701-716692 GCA_013399695.1 Formicarius rufipectus
TTTTTTCTTTTTTTCTTTTTTTTTTTTTTCCCACCTAGGATATAGATAATTCAGTTTAACATGATGTTAATGCTACATTTCTATAAAATGTTCAGGTACAAATGGTCCATTTGCTCATTAGGAACAACCATCAATCTCAGAAATCTCTCTGACTTAAAATGAAATCCAGGAAAGGCTAATTTCATATTTGCCTTTTTCTTATATTCTTTCCAAAGCATCCAACATCAGCAGCCCTCAGTCTAACATAATATGGAAACTACTCAGAGGCTGACCTTGCTCATGTGCAATATTCTGCCATAGTCTCTATTCAAAACTACTTTTTTCCCCCCTCCTTGTTTGTTCTTCCCTACTGTTTTTCTCCTCTTTGTGAAAGAAAAGAGGAAATAAAAGAAAAATAAAGCAAAAGAGGTAAATACCTCCCCAAATGACCTTCCTTGAAAAGGCAATTCAACTTCCAGTTGAAAAGTAAAACTTCCTTTATGTCTGTCTTTCTTTTTGGAAAACTCATGAATGAAAGGGTCACTCCAGTTTCCTTTTGTTCTTTGGAAACTGAAAATTTTGAAGTGCTTTGATGAGGGAGGAGAAGATTGTTGGCAGCTTCTTGGCAGCTCCAGACCTGCACACACAGACACAGATATTTGAGTCACTGGTACCTCCCAAAGGCGCTTCTTTGATTGACCTCAAACTCCTTGGACCTTCCCTGTCCCTCCCTGCAGTTATGTCACCTACTATGTGAAGTCTTGCACCTCAGGTAGCACTGACCTCCTGTCCCCTAAAAACACATTCTTTTTATATACCATAGAAATCCCCCTTTGCTGGTGTGTTGCAGAATCCTGGAATGACCCTTTTGATCTTTCAATCATCTTTACAACACTGATCAACAAATTATCACCCAACATTTCCCACATTTCAGTAGGTAGAAAGCAGGAATTATGTCAAGCCCCGACAAGTGAACAATGATTGCACAAAAACTAAATCTGAAAACCCTGTGAATCTGTATATCTAAGTGCATGCCCATAATCACTCTTAGAGTATCATGCAGTTTTCCTCATCCAGTGAAGATTTCCTCTCACAGTTCCTAGTCCACTGAGGATTTTTTTTTAGTGTAATTCACCCTTAATAAGTCTATTCATTGCAGAATCAGAGGCTCAGAGAAAAACCTTCTGACCGGACACTTGCCTCCTTTATTTCCCATTTATACCTCTCATCCTGTAGAAATAAATGCCATAATAGATACCATAATAAATAGGGATTGGAAGTTATACCATATAGAGATGATGAAAGGCTTTATAATCTCATTGCTGTTATTTGGTTTTTCTTTTTTTTTTTTTTTTTTAATTTTGTCTTAGGCACACAATTCCTTCAACCCAGACTGTAATTAATTTTACTACATCACCAGTTATCTCTGTTCCCTAACCAGGCTTGTCATTTTAATTTTTCACAGGCTTTCTTTTTTTCTATCCATGTGCCTGTTCCCGTATCTCAGTGAAGTCTCATCAGCTCTGGCCCAAAGCCTTAGGCAAATTTTTCTGTAATGCAGTCCTCTACTTCAGACATAAGAGGGAAAAAATACCATTTTCACAAGATGGGAGGGGGGAAAAAAGGGGAAGAAGAATAACTTTGACTGTACATTGTCTCGCAATTCAGACAGGCCTGGAGAGCTTGGTTAAAAATAAAGTATCCTTTCAGCTACACTACTTATATCAATAAAGGAATTCAGTGCTATTGCCAATGGGACTGGAGAAAAAAGTTAGCAGGTGAAAACCCCAAATCCAGTAAACTTGATGAAAATTTTGCTGTTGGCTGCAGTGGAGCCAGACTTGTCAAATTTCACTGGCTTTTAACATGACTGTCCACAAGGATTTTGGACCTCAGAAGATGGATCTGCACAGGCAGATCCAGAGACCTTTACACTAATTTTTCCTGCTCTTTGAGGACTTCCTTGGTGTTCAGTGTGGGAAATCTGCACTTTGCTAAGCCTAAGTAGGTTTTCTGGGAGTGTTTGGTGTCACTCACAGAGTCCGTCTGAACATGGGCTGTGCTGGAGAATGATTCTGCCAAGACATGACCATGGGCTTCTTCCAAAATCCATGCTGAAATCCTGCTGCTGTCTCTTCATGTCCTCACAGAAGCTGGACTTTGAGAGCAGGAAAAAATTAAGTCTTTTCAGCTAAATTTCTTCAGCTGGGCTGGATGGCTTTAATATCCTCAAGTTTATCAAGTTTATCATAACACTCCAAGAGTTATTTATAACCCCCATGTCACATTGGAGGTTCTTCCTCTGACTCCTTTTATTCCATCTCTACCTTGCCCTGAACTCACACAGGTTTTTGGGATGTACAGTATCATAAATTTACCCATCACATCTATGCAAAGGTGGGAAACCTTTGTTGTCCTAATTACAGTATAAGGGTTAAGGAGAACTCAGTGATGCAAAGGCTAAGGGTCTTGAGCAGGGTCACCAAAAGCACCAATCACAAGACACTAAAGACATGTAGATGCCTCACAGGCCAAGCTGGAATTCAAATTATTGTAAAATAAGGCTTTTGGTCCAGGCCACAAGATGTGTGTTCTCTTGTCTTGCCTTGCCCTGGACATTCTGGAGCAGTTTGGGTGTGTCTGGATGTAGAATCATTGAAAGGTTTGCGTTGGAAGGGACCTTAAAGGTCATCTTGTTCCAACCCCCTGCCATGGGCAGGGACAACTTCCATTTGACCAGGTTGCTCCAAGCCCTGTCCAGCCTGATCTTGAACACTTCCAGGGATGGGGAATCCACAATTTATTTAGCCATACATTCCCTGTAAGAGGATGTTTTTCCCTTGGCTAGTCTAGATGGAAAAAAATTCAAAATAAACCTGGAACTCCATCAGCCACAAAGCAGAAGGATCCCATTTCATCCAAGGGAGGTTGCAGTCAGTCTAAACCCATTTATTTTTGGAAAAGATGCCATCTCATGTTCTTCAACCACTCACCCTCAGTCACATCTTTCTCTCTCACCACCACGTGTTGGTTTTTTTTTTCTGAAACACATCTCCTGAATTTATTACTTTTTGAGGATTCACTTCATGTTTGTGCTCATTTGTCACCTATTTTGTTCCACTTTCTCCCTACTTCTTTCCCATGCTTCACCACTCAGCACTTTAGGAAATCAAGATCAACATTGCTGCAATTAAAGTGTTTTTTAGGCCTGCTTGTATCATTAGAATTCTAATGCAAGACATTATTTATTCTGTAAACAAAGTATGGATAAACGCAAGGATTACAAACTAAAGGATTAATTAAAGCCCTTAACTGTGTCCAATAGATCTGATTTTTTTTCCTCCCAAAGAAGGTTGTGTAATATTTGCGTATAATTTACATTCAATACGATTTGCGCCCACACTGACATAGGTAATTATATATTCTTACTAGGAGTAGAACTACTGAAAGGGAGTTAATTTCAGGGAATGGAGGAATTGTATTTCTAAGAGAGAAAAGGATCTTTTGCCACATGAAAGCTTCTTAAACTGGGCATCAGCTGAGGAGGAAAGCAGTGGGCTCCAGATCATGTCTCATGAGATATATATCCATTTACTTGGACCCTGAATCAAGATCCTTAGAGATCTACCTTGTTGACTTGCATAAATGAATATTTTCACCTCTGTAGAAAATAATGTAATAAATTGCTTTTCTATACCAGGGAAGAGGCCAGAAAGGCTGATCCACTGCACTTAATAATATGAAACCCTGTCCTCAAATGTCTTGAGCCAGAAAAGCTCCTGAGCAGAGAGCCATAAGCCTAGCTCAGTGTGATTTCACCCCAAAATATGATTGCAAACACAATACAGTGCAGGAGCCAATGCTGGTGAGTCTATTTCTGTGCCTAGAAAACTTCAGTTTGCTGACCAGAATCCATAACTCCTGAAGCTGGAAATGAACTGTTTTGCGGTATGTTTGAATTTTTTTTAATGTTTTTTCAAATCAAGGTTTCTCAGCTTCTCTTCCACTGCTGATCCATTCAGAAATATCATCTCCCTGCTTAAATAATTTTTTTTTCTGCAAAGGAATATAAATTTTATTTGGTGCCACCAGGACACCTTGCAACCAAGAATTTTATGGTACAGAGAGGGTATAATAAAGTTCCTCATCTTCCAGCTCAGTAAAGCAAAGCACAGAGGAATTCTCTGAGCAACTGAAGAATGTCAGCCTTATTATCAGTATCCATAAAGAGTTGTATTCATAACAAGCCAGTGATTTAAAGGTGTCAGAAAACAATGCCATAGTGTAGATTTACTCAGTAAAACACTTTCATTACAATAAAAACAAGAAAACAAACAAACATACAGGTTTAAGTAGGGAGAAACAGAAGCACTTACTCAAGCCACAATGAAATGAAATTTGAATAAATATGTTTTTCCCCTCAGAAAAAGGAAAACACTTGTGCACATACTGAGATTCTTTGAAAGAAATTAAAAGCATGGTTGGAAGAAAGGGGGGAATCCCTATATATTTGTATATATGCATAAATACCAACCAGCATTGCTCCAGACACTAAGACTATATCCATGCTACTACATGAAAGTGTCAGAAATCGTGCTGAGTTGTTGGGCAAATGCCTAACTGCTTTCGAATACAACCTCAAAGCTGATCCAGCATGCCAAAAAAAAAACTTGGAGAGAGTTTTAGCGGTGTCAGAGGACTGTTCTGAACAGGCAATGTGGATGCACCACCCTGCTTTGAAAGCTAAGGAAAGTCAACATCAAGATTTGACCAGAGTGCCCCAGCTGGGGAGACTGGGAGATGCAGGTAACAGGTTCATATGTACATGTGACCATCTGGTTCCTCATCCAAACATGTGTATGGTTTTCTCTGGCCACAGAGACAGAAGACTGAACTCCGCATTGACTTCAAGCCAGAAAATCTTGCTTTGCCAGTGGTCCACCTGCTCACATCACTTCTTTACCCCTCTGCTGTCACCATGGCAACATGTTCTCCCACATCATTCTGATGTCTGGGCATCCTTTCAGTCTCCTCACTGTCCTGGTTGTAAACAGAAGAAGGTTTGGGAACTTCCTTGTGCCTGGAGCACCCTGGGGCCGTTAGCTGCTGATGTCCCACAGAGTCACCAGGAGCTGTTCCTCCACATGGCTGTCGCTTACTGTCACTTTTCCTGGCTGAAGAAAAGGTGTGTCTGTCACCTGTCATAAGATGGACATTGCTCATCTTTCTTTCTGACTTGGTTTCATGGGGTGGCAAGTTCAAATCCTCCAGTTGTCTTTTGGCATGTCCCACTGCTCCAGTTCCTTCCATACCTGTGAAATCAAGAATTATAAGACCCCCACCTTCATGTTCCTTACCCTTCTATGCCTTTACTGTGTGTTAAAGGCCCTTAATTATTTTTATTTTTATTTTTTTTTACCCCATTCCACATGGGCAGACAGTGATAGGGCAAGGGGTAAGAATTTTAAACTAAAAAAGGAGACCTTTGGATTAGAGGTCAGGAAGAAATTGTTTCCTGTGAGGGTGGGGACGCCCTGCCACAGGTTGCCCAGAGAAGCTGTGGCTGCCCCATCCCTGGAAGTGTTCAAGGCCAGGTTGGATGTGGCTTGGAGCAACCTGGGATAGGGGGAGATGTTGGAATTAGATGATTTTTTAAAATCCTTTCCAACACAAACCATTCTATGATTGTATGATTCAATGATTAAACAAAAAGAAGTTATTGCTAGAGACATAATTGCACTGGCCACATATTTTATCTTGACAGAAACAAGTTGTTAAAGCCAAACAACCATTAGCTATTTCCACTAATAAATAAAAACCAACAAAACCAGCTGGTTCATTCTTATTGCTACAGTAACAGCTCCTAGAGTGTCTTCAGTGGCTAGCAAATTTTTCAGTAAATGTTTAATAATTAAGTATATAAAGTTGGTTAGCAAGCTATGTAGTGCTAAGACTGATAATATTTTAATAATACACACCTATAAAACCCTTTCTAAATCAGGCTGTAACATAAGGTAAAACTTTTTATTTCTAACATTTGGGTCCTACTCAAGGCAGAGCCTGTAACCTGCAATGCTGTTTAAAAAATTATGTTGTAAAAATGCAGCAAAAGGAGAATATACATGATACATTTTTCATGTGGAAAAACGAAATGTTTACATCCTTAGAAACCAAAGGGCTATCAATGACAGAGGCAGAAGCACTTGTAGTGTCACAGCAGATTGCTGCTGAGTTTACAGGGCATGCTATCATTTCAGTGCAAGATTGGCAGCCTCATTTTTAGTATCATTTGGATGCTAAAAACATTTGTAATACTCTTGCAATCCTCTCCCCTGAATATGAAATGAAAACAGCCCAGACCCAAATCTTTTATACTCATTCCAAATCCAGAACAAGTCCTGGACCGTATGCCTTGTGTTACAACATCAGCTTTTACAGTCCATATATCTCCATATATTGTAGGTTTTTAGCACAAATAATACCAGAAAATGTGTTGTTACCACCCCTGATTTTTCAGGTTTGTCCTCCCATTTTGACCCTTAGCAGCCTGTGACGTCCAGCTCATGATTGCTCAGACTTTCTGCTCAGATTCATTCTTTTCTCCCTTCTCTGTAAATCATTAATTGGAATTATATTTGCTGAATCGTAGAACAACTCAGATTTGAGGTGACCCCTCAGGGTCATCAAGCCCAACCCCTGCTCCTCACAAAAACACCTAAAAGAAAATCATATAACTAGAACATTGTCCAGACACCCCTTGAACAACTGGAACTCTGACAGGGACAACAACTTCATGCTTGTACTCATTTCTCCCCTTAAAGGGTGTTGCTGCTTTTTTCAGCTTTTACACTCATAACTTTCAATTTCATGCTTGTACCTCTGGAAAATCCACTGGCAAGTTGTTAGCAAAATTTCAGTAGTCACATGTATTTCTGTGCTTAACACTTTTCCTTCTTAAGCTTGCTTAAATACTAGGTAGGTGCTGTTTTAAGGTACAAATTGCTTACACCACCAGGTTCAATTTCCTCCTTTATACACATAAAGAGCATAATCAGGTCATGGTCCCCTATACCAAATCTTCGTGTTAGTTCTTGAGATTTATTGACTCTCCCTTCATTTTTAAAGGTGCCATTTTCAACAGTGAAAATAGGCCTTTTCAAACAAGTTTGAATTAAGGAAGGAGAGTAAAAGTTGCCTGGTTATAAGCAGTTTCAAGGATGGAGCACTGCCTGGAGATTTATATGACATAGTAATATAAATATCCTGACTTTTTAAAAACTTAAATACAAACTACTCAATATCATTAAAGCACACGATTAACTGGATTAAATACCAGCTAACAGAGCTCAGACAATAATTATATGTGGGAAATAATTCTCAGAGGTGGGGATGTGTGGCAGTAACAGACATTCCCACTGAAATAGAGGATATTCAGCATTTCCACTGGTGATTTGGAATTAAAACTGAAATTGATTCTGATGAAATTTTGCGAAGCATGGAAAAAAGAACAAACTGGTAGAAAGGAAGAAGGAGGAGCTGATCTGAACAACCCTAAAGTGAGGGACATCCAATTTGCAGAGTAGGAGAACAACCTCAGAAACACAACAGTGATTTTTGGGTGAAGGTGTCCAAGGAGTTCAGGATGAGAATCAGTCAGGTACCACATCTTAAAGGAAAGAAAATTAAAGCCTGAAAATGTAAGCTTTTAGAGGATACAAGTTCTCAATGGGCAAGATGATGAACCACAAGAATAAACTGTAAAAAGCAAAAAACCAAAGAATATGTTCCTCCACCTCCAGGTGTTAACTGCTTTAGTAAATCAAAAGTTCTTTAATTCAACAGAGAGAATTACATGAAGCTGAGGAGATTCTTTTGTTACACCAAGGTTAGCCAAGGTAGTGTCTCTATCCCTTCACACTGCAGTGCTACTTGACTGGTTTTCCTCATCTTCATCCTCAGTTGCCCATTTTGGTACAACATCCAGGGCCCCTGATCCACTGGACTTCACACTCTATAAGCACCTTCCAAAGAGAAAGGCTCTGTTTTGCAAGTCTTACTGTAGTGATTAATAAATAAAGGCTCTGAACACTTAACAGTGTTAGAAAAGTGGCATTTCTTATGAGGGCACAGGCTATAAAGCAGAAACAAAACACAAAGAGTTCAGCTTTGATTTCCTTTCTCTCTCTCTCTCTCTCTCTCTAAAACCAACAGCACTTTAAATAAGGGGGAATCAAACATTAGACATTTCCAAGTCATAAGTATTAAATTCACTTAAGATATTGTTATCCTTGCTTAGATTTGAACGTATCAGGGAATCTTTTTTTTGTTTTGCAACTATTCCTAAAAGACTTTAAGTGGCTGGATTGCCTTTTTTCTGATTAAAAAAAAAAAATAATAAAATCTTTCCATGAATTATTTACACGATGGCTCCAATCAACGCTCTACCTGTCAGCCTCCCCAGCCAAAATGAAAGTTCACTATGTAAAGGTGCCAAGGGAGAGTGGCAGCCTCCCACTGCGAGTTTATAGACAGAACTAAGTCAGCACGCATTATGTGTCAGAGCCAACATCAGACAGAATCAGATCCTTTGATCTCAGACCTCCACAGGAAGCTTAGATCTCAGACAAATTAGATAAAAAATGAATTTATAGCAGATATGTATCCTAAGGCACACAGCTGAATGCTGTGTTTTGGAGGAGTACAGCAAATATCAAAACACATAAACTGCAGAATTTCCTCTCTCCTTCCCTCTCTCCCTCTGCCTTTGTGATAGACGCTAATTAAAAGGAGATAAAAACTCCAGCTCACCTCATCCTGCCTCTTATGTAATCCACAGGCTTCGGGAAGGAGGAGAAAGAAATTCCCAAACCGAAGTAAATGGGGGGTTCAGTGGGGCTACCCGGATGCCCTCAGATCTGTGCTGTTGGCAGGTGAGATAAAACAAGCCCTCAGTTCCTGCAAGAACATCTCACCCTTGCAGAGAGGGAAGCCAGTGCTTTGTGCTGCCAGCCCCCGGGGCTGTCTGCTTCCCTGTGACCTCAGAAGAAGTCATGTTTGATCAGCTTAGGACGAAAAGAGGAGTTCTGGAGGAGGGGTGTGGAAAGGGGTTGTTTGTGGCAGGACCCTGGGGAGTGAAGGGGGACGTGGAGTGGACTGGGTGGGAATGGAGCTGCTTTGGGTGCTGGGTTTGACTCACAGACACACCGTGCAAATGAACACTGGATGTTTTTTTTTCTACCTCCAGTGTACCTCACTGAGGTCCTTCAGAGCCTGCAAACCTGTCCAGAGCTTTTTGATCCCTCTGCAGTTACTGCTGCAGCACTTGAACACTGGGGAAGGAGGAGCCCTGCTTTTCCAGGGAGAAGGGACTGACTCCCAGCTGGCTCCGACCTCTGGTCAGGGAGTTGCAGTGAGTGAGAAGGTCCCCCCTGAGCATCCTTTTCTTCAGGCTGAGCTCCCCCAGCTCCCTCAGCTGCTCCTCATCAGACTTGTGCTCCAGACCCTTTCCCAGCTTATGGAACAGGCATTTATGTGCATTTACTCCTCCTCTAGAGGTTACCTGCACATTTGGCAGAGGTCCCAAATTCAGCTGGAATGTCTTAAAGGCATTGGTAACTTCCAACATATCCAGCAGTATGAGCTGGTTCTTCAGCAACTGAACCATCAGTGCTGAGGACACTGGGGGTGTTGGTCCCAGCTCTACTTCAAAAATATTGTGTGAAATCATGGACTCACTGAATCACAGAATATCCTAAATTGTGAGGAAAGGACACACAAGAATCATTGCTGTCCAGATCCAGGACCTGCACAGGACCACCCCAAGGATCACACCATATGGAGGATTGCTCTGATGCCTTCACTGTAGCTGGAAACTCACTCTATATGCAGGAAAGAAGATGAAATGGCAAATAGAAAAATACCAGGGAGCAGAAGGAGGAGGCAATAAAGACATAGACCTTCTGAGAACTGTGCCACTGATCCTGTTCAAACCTATGGAATCATGGAATCATTAAGGTTGGAAAAAACCTTTAAGATCATCGAGTCCAACCACCAACCCAGCAGCACCGTGTTCAGTAAACTAAACCATATCCCCATGCATCACATCCCACATGTTTTTTGAACACTTCCAGTGATGGTGAGTCCGTCCCTTCCCTGGGGAGCCTCTTCCAACACCTGAATTTTTTAGAAGACATAAACCAACTCTTTTGATGTTCAACTGTTTATGAATTTGAATTGTTGTCACCTCCTTCTACAGGCACTCCTCTCTTATTTTCTCCTTGATTGTAGCCAGGCTTGATGGGAGCAGCAGGAGGCTGTGCTTGTTTACTTGGTCTCTTAGTGTTGGCCCCTGGCACATCAGACTGTCCAGTCCTTTTTTCTGTAATGAAACACACAGTCACAACACACTCAATACATCCTCAGCTCAGCAGAAATAATTAATTTAAGCAGAAATTGAAGATATAGTTGATTATTTCTTGAATATTTACATACAACACCAAATGCCACGTTCACATA
This sequence comes from Formicarius rufipectus, assembly GCA_013399695.1. Classification (NCBI taxonomy): domain Eukaryota; kingdom Metazoa; phylum Chordata; class Aves; order Passeriformes; family Formicariidae; genus Formicarius; species Formicarius rufipectus. Next base: position 709,196 of record VXAU01002543.1, read on the forward strand.
CCTTTGGAGCACTTCCAGGGATGGTGTCCACCACTTCCCTGGGCAACCTGTGCCAGCGTTGGACAACCCTTAAAACATTTTTTAATATCCAATCTAAACCTCCTCTGATGCAACTTGAGGCTACTTCTTTTATCCTATCACTTGTTCCCTGGAAGAAGAGACCGAACCCCACCTGGTTCCACCCTCCTGTCATGGACTGGAGAGCAAGAAGATCCCCTCTGAGCCTCTTTTTCCCCAGGCTGAGATCCCCCCATCTCCCTCAGCCAATCCTTCTGCTCTAGACCCTTCACCAGCATATGAACCAGGAATTTATGTGCATTTACTCCTGCACCACAGGTTCCCTGTCCATTTGGTCAAGTCCCACTTTCAGCTGGAATATCTGGAAGGCCAAGTCATTGGTAACTTCCAACACATCCAGCAGTATGAGGTGCTTGTTCAGCAATTGAACCACCAACAGTTGTGATCACATCCTTTTATCTTCAGTGCTTACACAAATACCCTCATGCTTTCTGTAGTAGGACAGCCTCCTTGAGGTCGCTGTATTTGTTCTAAGAACAACACTAAAAAGAAACCCACCTTAGGGTAAATTTGTAGAGGTATGGATTTGTTTGGGGAGGACTCCAGAGGAGCTGTAGCCCTCCTAGTATCACTTGGATTCACATGCTGCTGACAGTGTGATGTGAGCCTGGCTGTGACATCCCTCATCAAGAAAATGCAGTGGCTGAACAGACCATTGTAATCATAACAAATATTTTCTGTGTCACAGCTCCTTGTCTGCGTGATAGAAGTTTGATTTTCATCATAGAGTCATTTAGTTTGGAAAAAAACCTTTGAGGTCATTAAGTTAAACTGTAAACCACTGTTTGTGTTGAAACAAAACCAATATTAAAACTGTTTCCAGTCAGGACTCAGACATCTTTCATAGGCAGAAAATTGTATAACCTGGAACTACCATAGAATCATAGAACGTCCTGAGTTGAATGGGGCCTCCATGGATTATCAAAGTCCAACTCTTGTCGCTGCACTAACTACAAAATTTATTGTTAATAGTGACCTTCTCAAGGCTTTTTGAGTTCCATTGGCTAAAAAATATTTTGGCCATTCTGGGAATTTTTAAAATAAAATAAGGAGCTTGCAAGTATAAATTTTAGTGGGTATTTCCAACTTACTATTGGTTTTGCTCTTCTTGAACCAGCAGAATGCAAGGACAATGGTGAATGCAGCTGCTGCTGAGCTCAGTATGACAACAAGGATCATGCTGGCCTTCGCTGCCACGGGGACAGGGAAGATGGTAAATGGCTGAGACAGCACAGTGAACTTCGCCCCTGGAATTTAAACAGTCAGTTCATTACAAAGAAGGAATCCTGGTTTTACAGCTAAAACACCACCCCACAAACTTTCAGCAGGGATGCCATGGTTGAAAAGGCATGCAGGAACAAACCATAAGTTCATCTATGTCCAGATCCAACATTAGGCAACAATATTTAGGATTGAGTACCAGGACAACCCAAATACATAACAATACTTCTACAAGGCAAGTTTCAAGCTTCCTGAAGCATATGCAGCTTTTTTACATTCAACAATCCTTAATATTTCTTCCATGAATTTGTCTAGCTGACTGACAAACCCAGAAAATACATACACAAAGCATCAATTTCTGAGGCCAAACAGATCAGGCCCAGACAGAAAACATGCACATTCTGCCTAGCAATATTGAGAAACTGGTTGTGACAAGAAAGGGGTTAAGAATAAATAGTTTTTATAGGCTATACCTGAATCATATGAATTTAAGTTAGAGGGAACCCAGAAACATGCACCAACATTAAGCTGAAATCCATGATGCAGAAAACACCCAGTGAACTTGTTAATATTTTCCACTACATTGGTAATGAGTATTCTAAATAAAAAATGTCAGTGTCCCTGCTGTTGGCACAGTAAATATTTAGTCTCTTGACACACACAAGCTTTGGGTAATGATCTTCACCCAGAGATTCTAAAGTTTTCTGTAAATAAAGCAGAATCAAACCAGCCACAACTCATAGTTTCTGTGTTCAGGAGTTCACAGCATCTGAGCTTCAAGGACTAGAAGACACCTAATACAGCCCCTTTAAAAAGCAGAAATATAGGTAGGTTTTGGTTCCCTAAATTATTTCCAAAATGCATTCTGAATGAAGATGGGCTGGGCAAGGACAGGAATTTAGCAAAACTGGCCCTGGTACTTTCTATAGACCAACTTGAAGGATGTGGGATATCACATCATCTCATTGCCCATCTTACTACCTGACTCACTAACTGATTGGTCCTAACCCAACAATTCTATTCATTTTGGTGGATGGATATTTCTTTTTCTTTTTTTGAGTTCCACTTTTAATAAAAATCTAAAAGCATTTTATTCATCAATTCATTTAAAAACAATCAGCAACACTGTATATGGAGGCTTGGAGACCAGGGTAAGTAGATGTAAGTTCTTTTAGCTGAAATTAGATTTATGTCAATATTGTCCACCTGAACAAAGCCAAGCTTCATCAGAACAATGCGGGAAGTATGTTCTAATTGGGAAAAATTTGCCTGCAAGTACAAATACATATGAACTTCAGCTGAGAGAAGTAACTTCACAAGTATCAAGAACTCTACACAGTGCTTTGCACCTCTCTAATAGTTTGTGAGTGGACTGCTGTTGGTTTAAATGGAAGTGGATGTATCAAATCCATTGGGATCCACATCAATTAAGTAAAAATTAATTTTTAAGTAAGACAAGGAGCAAGACTGTGCAGTGGTGCTATGAAGAGTCTACTCTCCCCAGGAACTACCACTAAAACATCTGGGATTGTTGCAGTCAACATCAACTGCACCTTCTGAACTCTTCAAACAACAAATTATGTCAGGGTAGGTACACAGAGAAACTGGATCATGAAGCTGTATCCCAAACATCTCCTATTTGATTAATTTTCATTGGTTTAGCTCAAACAGTAAGTAAATCTCTCCAGTAAGGATCTGGCACTTTAAAAGCGTTTATACTGTCTCCAGCATGGTTCCCAATTGCAACAAGTAAAAGGGACTGTTTCTTTGCTGTGTACTTTTGCAATGCACATTAAAAGTGTGTAATACTCTGATTTATAGATGTAACACCTGCACAGGTGCATCAGCTGCCCCCATTGTTGCCTGTAAACTCTAAGGGGGAGTGGCCTTAAGCTCAAAGTGGGCAGATTTAAATTAGGTATTAGGCACTGACACAGGTTGTGCAGAAAAACTGTGGCTGACCCATCCCAAGTGTTCAAGGCCAGGCTGGAGAGGGCTTAAAGTAACTTGGTAGTGTGGAAGGTATCCATGGTAGGTGGCTGGAACTGGATGACCTTTAAGGTCCCTTCCAACTCAAATCCTTCTATGATTCTATTATTAAATCTTAGTAAAACTATGAGTAAATGTTTCAGAAAAGGGATCTCTGTTTGAACTTTGTTCAGAGAAAAGATTTGGGGATTTCCCCGAGGCAGGTTTTGAAACACATTTAAGCTGTGTTTCCAGCCTAAAGAGTCAGATCCTCTGAAGTGCTGACTTTCCATCCACTCTCACTAAACCAAAGGCAGTGGGAAGGACAGATGTTTGGCAGCACACACCTCAAAATACACAGAAATGCTCTCTTTAAAGGGCCATCAACAAGTAGTCCCTGCACCCTAATTCTCCCTTTACAAAATCATGGGAGCACTCAGTGTGGATGAGCCACTTGTGGCAGTCTAAATGTTTGCAAACTTCTAACTTTTCAGCTTATATTTTTTATTAGCCACTTCCACTTGGCCACTCCACCAGTCAGATGTATTTGTCCCCTCTGTTTTGTTTTGTTTTCTGGCTGAGAAAAGATTATCTATCTATCTATCTATCTATCTATCTATCTATCTATCTATCTATCTATCTATCTATCTATCTATCTATCTAATATATCTAATATATCTATATACCTGTATCAACTGCATCTATATCTATCTATAGAGATATCCATATATGTAGACAGATGGATGGATGCAATACCACAATAGAGACTTTACATATGGTCTTTCAACATCTATATCTTAATAAGTTTTTGGACTTTGTGCCAGACAGCATGTTCCTGCTTCTCCATAGACTTCCCTCAGCAGTCATCCTGAGACAAAAAAAACCCAACACTTTGATCCCTATAAACTTTCAGAACTAGATTTATAGATAAATTCAGGCCCCCAAACTCTGCTACAGGTGCTTTTCTTGTGCCTTGAGTATTTTATGAGCTAGAGTTCTCTTGGTGCCTTGTCCCCAGTGCCCCCCTCAGCTGTATTTCCAAGCACATATAAGCACACCTGCCCCTTCACCATTACGGGGTTGCTCAGAGGCCTCGTGCCAGTTGTGTGACCCTGAAGGTGCCAACATCATCTCCATAAACTACCAGGAAACCCCTTGCAGAGTCCAGTCCTGAAGTCATGCTCTGAATGTGCATAACCTGTTGCACCCATAAAGATGACCAGGTGTAGGCAAACAGTGAAGAAAAGGCACTGTGAAAATAACTGGGAGCACAGATGGAAAAATTCTGAACATTCTCAGAAAAAATGAGTAGAAAAACTTTTACTCAGACAGCTTAGGTGACCTTAAGTACCAGATTCCTATAGGGACACATAGCTAGGGAATCCAGAGAGGAAGAAGCACCTTTCTTTGACTTCTTTGCACTAATTTGATTTGAGAGATCTTGCATGAACAGCACAGGAATCACCCAGCTCTCCTGCTGCCCGGGGAATGCCAACTTGGATGTGGAACAGAACTCAGGCTATTTAGAGGTTTGGCATTGCTCCACTCATTCAAACAAAGTTTAACTCCCTTTTTATAAATTCACACCACCTGTAGGGCTTTGATTTTACTAAATCAAAAATTATGCAGAATATGGAGCTTACCTGGAGGTGATGTGACAGTGAACACAAGTCTCCAGTTTGTACCAGTCCTGGAGACAGCCAGACTGGTAAACCTTGCACATCCATCTATGACCTGCACTTGGGTGAGGCCTAGAGAGCCAAAACCAAATATATGGCAATTAACAGCATCCAGGTAAGTACCACTTAAGAACCTCAGAGTCCTCATGACTTCAGGGAGACTTCAGAAAGCCTAAATTCATTGTCCATCCTGATTATAAACATTGTGTCTCATCCCAGAAATTTCACAATGGGTCAGGTCTTCAGAGAAATTTGTAAAACAAATTCCTGAGGGACTGAAGGACTTTAAATAATCTTCTTCTAAATATTAGTTCTTTGAAATGGCATTTACTGTAAGTCTTGAGGGTGTAACATGAAAACAAATGTTAAAGGGATCAAGCAACGATAATAGGAGCTGTACAGATGGCCTAGAAAGTTCCAGATGTTTGTATTTCTTATTTAACTCATGTTTTGTGTGATTAAGTACATCACCAAGGTTAGGAGAGGCTATTTTCTGTCCTGAAGGGATGGTCTCAAGGAGGCAGCCACTGTAACTAAGGGAAGAGCTGACTGTTTAACTCTTTCCTGATTTGTAGGAGTTTCACCTCATCATTGGGATATAATCCCTTCTGTCCTACTGGTAAATCTCTTAGAATTTTTCTCCAGCTCTGCCAGATGCTTTGAAAGGAATTTGACCATGAAAACTGTCTGTGGTGACTGCCCTGAAATAGAAACCTGGAAAGGGAAAACTCCATGGGGAGCATTAAAATGAAACCCAGAAGAGTGAGTTCCTCCATCACTTTACCTCTTGTTGTGAGCTATCAGAGAATGCATTCTGACCCAACACTTACACTTGCCATGGTTGTTATTTTTGTAGGCTCTTTTTAAAAGTTATAATTTACTTTGCAACTGGATCCCCATTTTATTGTGTGTATCTTTGAGCACCAGCCAAATCCAGGCCTTTGAGTGATGCTGGCCAGGTCTGGTCTGAATTCAGGCTCTTGGGGTGACAGAGGTGAAATCCTAAAGGCTGACAACTCTCCAAATGTTGGTTCAGGTGGGGGTGAGATGCCAGAACTTCCTTAGGATGCTGGATTTGCTCCAGTGATCACAAACACAGACTTTTGCCTGCTGAAAGACATGTCATAACTATTTGCTTTATGAAGCAGGTGGTTTGATATTTTATTGCAGCTAAGCAGCACAAATGAAGGTACATAAAGTTGCATGTGAGGAGGATATTTCTTCTCTGCCATTCTCATGTTCAGGATATTGAGTAATGTGGCGAAGTAGCAAACTCTGAAGTATGGCCAGAAATTGCCCAAGACAAGGTCTTAGGCAAAAGAATGCAGCATATTGATTATTTAGCAACCCAGATGATAAACTTTCCTCTCTATATGACTCTGATACTCTTTAAAGTGTAATTTTGGCAACATATACGGGTTTTTTTGTACAGCATCAAACACACCGAACCCCTAATTTCATTATATGTCTCCAGGATAAGCTGGAGTAAGATAGATATAGCAATATATAGGTATAGATAACAGTGATATATAAATAACCAGTAATTTATACTGTGAATGGACTTGGTGGAGATGTGGAAATCCAGATTTTTTTAACTGCTCCAGCCTAAACCTGGCTTGCCTGTCTATCACAGATATGATCCCCTTCTGACAGTATCTGCCTGGACTCCCAAGATTTTCTTGGCTCTGATACTCACTGTAATATGGATTTTACAGAGAGTCTTGTCAGCTGTGCTCAAATACTTTATAATTGCCATTTCTAGTCTGTGATGAAGCCTGGAGTACTGTACTGTACTTCTCCACAGACACCATCTCAGCTTTCGGGCACATATGCTTCAAAGCCCAGAATATTACAGATATATATGGGAGTCTTCACAAAGATCTCTCAGGCAAGCTGGTATTTAACATAGAAGAAGCTCATTTGGAGCTAAACTGCTTTGCACGAGGCAGTTTGGCTGCTGGCAGATGCAGCAGCCTCAGTGTGTTAGACGGGACCCATTTCCATTAAATGCTGCTTTCATGGGCCGCAAAAGACGGGAGCGATAAGGACGTTTGTCAAAGGAGAAACTGCAGCAAACTATTACACACAGAACATCTGTACTGTGCAGCTCTTTCTTTGCTGGAGTTTATTGACTATTAATTTGATGCATGTATCTTTTAAAGAATGTGAAGTGCACTTCTCTTCAGTGACTTTTCTTTTGGTTTTCCCCCCTCTTCCTTCCCTCCTTCCTTCCCTCCTTCCTTCCTTCCTTCCTTCCTTCCCTCCTTCCCTCCTTCCTTCCTTCGCTCCTTCCCTCCTTCCCTCCTTCCTTCGCTCCCTCCTTCCCTCCCTCCTTCCTTCCCTCCTTCCCTCCCTCCTTCCCTCCCTCCCTCCTTCCCTCCCTTCCCTCCTTCCCTCCCTTCNCTTGGATTTTTCTAACCTGTAAACCTGGAACTATGATGGGAAGGGAAGAATTTAAATATAACAGAAGCATGGCCTGAAAGGGTGAGAAGCTCTGATCTGTAACATGAATGCCCCTTCTCCTAATGTAAACTTTGCTAGTCAAAACTAA
>VXAU01002543.1:716732-900495 GCA_013399695.1 Formicarius rufipectus
CTAGTCAAAACTAACACAAAAATGGCTTTTCTACGAACAAAATGCTTTATCTGCAACAAGAAACCTCACTTCTCATGGTGTGTGTTTCTTGCCTGTATTTAAATATTTCAGCAATTAAAACTAGGTTGTGTTTTAATCAACATCATTTCCACTTTCTAGTTTACCAGCATATGATCATCCCCAGGTTTTTGGTTCAGCATTCTGCTTAAACAAGGTTCTATATCTAAGCATGTTCATATAACCTCGAGGGAAATACTCACATGCTTAGAGTTAATCCTGAGTTCAGGTCTTTCTATAAATGAGGACCAGAAGGGAAACATTTAGATCCCTCATGAAAAAAAAAAAAAAAAAAAAGGCACATTTTCACATTAAAATATGCTAATGACAAATAATAGGCAGTTGTTTCTGTCTCTGTTTGGCCAGATCCTTTCTTGGGATAAATAGGTTTTCGTGGACTCCAAAGAAATTGCCTCAATCAACATAAACTGAAAATCAGGTGTTAGACTTTGTAAGCCTTCATTCTTTCCTTTTTGATCCCAGATAAATCTTTTCGAGCCAAACTACTGGATGCACTCCCTTTAAACTACCAGAGCACAAAAATACTTTGTATAAGCTTTTTTTTTTTTTTTTCCTCTTTTCTGTAGCATATGACTGGGCAGTTCACCAAATTCCCACTGCAACCTTCTGTTTCCAGCCCAAAGACTGGGTTTCAAATTCAGTATTTCTCAGGGAGGACTAAACTCATCCCCATCATTGTTAACAGCTGCTTTGCCATAACCCCTGCTATAAGAAAACACATCCAAACCTTTCAGCACAGCCTCAGAGGAGCCCTTGAGGTGAGCTGATACAACCCAGGGCTCTGAAGGAGGCCCCAGTTTGTCAACTCTTTGACCCTGGGAAGAAGAACAAAACAGAAGAATTAAGCTCTTGTCTCCTCAGCAAGAGGAAAGAAAGTTTTGGTGGTTATAGCAACTATAATAACTTTTTAATGACTGGTTGGAGGGCAGTTTGCAGCTGTAACATGTCATGTGTTACAAACATCATAAAGTTCACCATAACTCTTTAAGATGAAGTCACAACACAGACTGATTAGACTGATCAGGTTGGAAGGGACCACAGTGGGTCATCTGGTCCAACCTCCCTGCTCCAGCAGGGCCATCCCAGAGCACATGGCACAGGATTGTGTGCACATGGTTCTGGAATATCTCCAGTGAGGGAGACTCCACGCCCTCTGGACAATCTGTTCAGTGCTCGGTCACTGCATAGCAAAGAAGTTCTTCCTCATGTTCAGGTGGAACTTCCAGGGTATCAGTTCCTGCCCATTCCTCTTGTCCCATTGCTGGCCCACCCCAAGCAGAACCTGGCTCTGTGTCAAAAATGTCAACTATCAAGACAGTACAGAGTTGACAGAAGTATTCTTCCAGTGAGGGGTAAATCCTACCTTTCTGTCCAGGAAAATGATTTTTGGCTGTACAGGAAGCTGCTTCTCGATTTCTCCATCTGAGGGCTGAACCTGAACAGAGATTTTGTAAGGTCTCACATACAAGCATGTTTCTGAATGTTGTCTGCTTCCATTTCTTTCATATGCAAAGGAATGTTAAAAAAAAAAAGAAAAAGAAAATCAAATGTGAAAATTAATGTTATGAAAACACCCAAATCTGGTCCCAGAGCTAATTCCCATCTTGCATAGGAATGGCATGTTATCTACTCTTCTTGTGATTTTCTACCTTGGTAATTCAGGTGTCAATATTCTGTTATGAATAGGAAGGAGCACTATACCAAATGCATACTAATCTACCTTATCACAGCACTTAAATTCCTTGGAAGTGAGCGGGATGTATGGAAATAGGAAACAGCCATGTTTTCCAAGCAGAAAACAGCATCAAAGTAATAGAATGCATTTTAGTTTTAATCCCCATTTTACAAATGGAAAAGTGAGAAATGAACAAAATGATTTATGTCCCTGGTATCACATTGGAAGTATGGGTCAGAGACAGGGGATTTCATGGATCCATGATACCTGAGCCCCAAAGTTCTCATGGCAATGCACCAAAAGCAATGGAGCCTGCAAGTGTTTCCTATCCAACAGAAGGATTTCTAGTGAAAACCTTTGAGCTCCCTAAGAACAAAGTTTTGGTTGTTCTACACAAGAACAGCACTTCCAGGGCTTTTCTGCACATCTTTATCCTGCCATCACCTTCATCATCTGCAAAGTCTGCAGACTGAAATACGGCAGTTACACACACCCCCTTGAAAGACAGCGGTTTTTCCAAGGCTGAAATTGAAATTAGAGCGTCCCAGGAGAGTGATTTTGCATTTGAATAAAGAATCATCTTTTTTTTCTGAGCCTGGATCGTTTCATTCCCTCTCCCAGTGCTTTGTATCATTTAGCATCTCATATATATATATATATATATATATAATTTAAACAGATATAAAATGCTCTAACTGCAATTGCAAAGAAGTGGCTGGGAGTTTGGTATTGTCTTGAAAGAAAAAAAGCTATTCTAGTGTTTGCTTAAAGGTGTTTACAAACACAAGATATATAGAGCATAAGTTTCCTTTGGTTTTAACTCATTTTTTTTTCTAGTTTGGATGTTGGTTGTGGATTTTTTTCAGGATATTACTCTGCATTACAAACCAGAAACTGTTCATACTGCAGCTGATGGGAAATGCTGATCAGAACCACAGATGCTGGAAAGATCAACTAAGGTTTCAGGGTCATGTGCAGGCTCAAGAGGTAGCTCAAGGACTGAAGATTCAGTTCTTATCTCCGCTCTTTTATTTTTTGAGGCAGGGGAAAGTCTGAAAGGCAGTGTTAGGTTTGAAATTCGTGTCAAGGGTATCAATATGGTGCTCTTACCCACCTTCTTCCAAAAATGTGCATTCAACTCTGCGACCAAAATTCACTGCAGGAACACACCAAGTCACTCCTGCTTCCTGCATTTTCTGCGAGCTCCCTGGCTCCACCTCAGCTCAGACAAGTTTAGGTGAGTCTTGTCATGGTTTCTCTAAGCCCCAAATAATTTTGTTTCTCTCCTCAGTTTCTATAAAACTGACAATAAACAGGAAAAATGCCCTGACTCTAAACTCCAGGCTCATCTTGCAGGTAAAGTAGTTCTGACACGCTGGGGTGAGTAGAATCACAGAATCATAGAAAGATCGGGTTAAAAGGGACCTTAAAGATCATCTCGTTCCAAATGTACAGGGAAAGGGACACCTACCCCTAGATCAGATTGCTCCAGAGCCCCATCTGACCTGGCCTTGAACAATTCCATGGAAGAGTCATCCACAACTTTTCTGGACAACTTGTGCCACCTTCAAAGTGAGAATCTAGTCCCAATATCTTTTTTAGTTTAAACATTCTTATTCTATCCCTATCTGGCAAACATAAAGGCAAAGAAAAAACAAAGCGAGAGTAGACACGGATGCTTAAAAATGGAAGCTTAAAAACGTTTGCAGGTAATTTGCACCCGGCTGACACAGCAGGGTATGTGGTGTTTATATCCCACATGTCCAACCTGACCCGTGCTGTGAGGGAGCCCCTCCCTTCGGGTTCTACCCTGCACACAGTAGGTTATATCCTTGCAAGGGGTGTCAGTGTGGAGGAGGAGAAAGGAGCAGCTTGCTGCTCCCCTGGCGATTTGTGCTGCGAGGAAAACAGGCTTTTCCTGGCATAGCTTTTCCAAACGGAGGAGGGGACAGACAAGTATGCCCATAGACCAGCAAGGACAGGAGGAAGGACCTGCCTTCCTCCTGTGGGCATGAAGGGTGTGATGTTTATCACTACTCCGGAGTCTCATGCTGGGCAGGAGCAGGTTGTTCTGTAATTCCCTGCTGACAGGGAGCAGCTTTGATGCTCAGTGCCTTGCAGCTCTTCTAAATGTGGGCACAGCAGGCTGCTGGTGATACCTGAGTCAGCAGGGACATCAGGGATCCCAGATCCCATCACCATCAATGCCAACATGTGTCTGCTGAACGTGCTGAGGCTCCACGGGAGAGCAAGTGCCTGTCCTTTGGCAGCAGGGAAGTTACAGGACACATAGAGTAGAGGGTCTGCTGCAGGTATTAAGGCTTGATTGAGAAACTCAGTGGAGAGATTTGGGGCAGAGGAAAGGAAGAACTCTTGAAAACAAGGAGAACTTGTCATTTTAATTATACTTACAATAATGACTATAAACGTAAAATTACAGAATTACAGAATGAACTGGGCTGGAAAGGAGCTTAAAAATCATCTGGTTCCACCTCTCACTATCCCAGATTGCTCCTAGGTCCATCCAACTTGCCCTTGAACAGTCCCAGGGATGGGGCAACCACACCTTCTTGGGGCAACCTGTGCCAGGGCCTCACCACCCTCACAGTGAAACATTTCTTCCTAATATCTAATATAAAATCATAATATCATGTCATCACAATAATGATAACAACAGTAATAGTAATGATAATGATGATGTTGACATAATAATTATCAATCGACTTAAAGGGAAAAGAAATCAGGCTGAGAGCCTGAGTCAAAGGTCCATTAACACTGATGAATATGTGTCTACTAGAAAACTAAATAATGCCAAACCCCAAGTCTTGGCACTGACGTGATCACCTCTACCATTAAACTGTCAGTCCATCATAAACGCTGGTCTAAATCCAATGGTAAAGTCCAGAACAACTCCTAAATGGTGTAGGAGCTCATAGAGTCAGAGTATACTCTATCTTGGGAGTTTGGATGAGGCCACCCTGAAATATACCAGCTGTCCCTGTTGCCAAAGAACAGTCCTGACATATTTTATTTCCTGATAAACATAGACATTGAAACTAATTGAACAGTTATCAGGGTATGTCTGCCTTGCTCATGTTGCAAAATCAGTATATCCTCATGGAAGGGGAAGGAAATTAGGAAGAATTTAAGTATTAAATAATATGTCAAAATGAATCATGATCCAGCCAAAGAGATATTTTCCTTAGATTTTGAAAAGGTGGAGATTACTGGTGAATTCAAGACAGGCTACAAGAAAGAAGATGCTGCAGCAAGGACAGGGAATATGCAAGCTGAGGACTCATGGAAGGCAAAGTAGGTAAAGATTCACTGGAAGGACTGAGAGAACTGTTGGTATCTTTGGGTGGGAGTGGGCTCTAATGTCACGTGATGAAGTAAAACAGACACCAGGTACCTCTACACTTTCAGCTGCACATTAGAGCTTTGTCTCCCCCTGGAGATCTTGTAATTGATTAATAGAGACAGGGAAAGAAACATGAGCATTCAGAAGACAATGAGGAGTCTGAGGTCATTCATATTTTAAGCAAAAAAGATATCGGAAGGATGATTTTTATTTCTACCAATACCCATATTTTCCCATATTACAGAAAGAAATCAATGACAATTACCAAGTTCAGCTCCTGGCCCTGCGGAGGACAGACACAAGGATCACACCATGTGCCTGAGAGCCTTGTCCTAATGCTTCTTGAGCTTTTGCAGGCTTGGTAATGTGATCACTTCCCTGGTGAGCCTGTTCCAGTGCCCAGCCATATTCTGGGTGAAGCACATTTTCCTAATATCTGACCTAAACCCCTCACAATACATTTTCATTGCATTCCTTTGGGTCTTTTTCCTGGTCATCAGAGAGAAGAGATCAGTGCCTGCCCCTCCACTTCCCCTCATGAGGAAGCTACAGATTACAGAGAGGCCTCCCCTCAGTCTCCTCTTCTCCAGGCTGAGTGAACCAAATGACCTCAACAAATCCTTGTATGACTTCTTCTCTAAGCCCTTCTTTAGGGCAACAAAGCTGCTGAAAGGTGTGATGTGAGATCATCAGAAACCTATAGAAGGAGGGGGACAGAGAGGATGCCTCAGATAGGAGAGAAAAATCCCTCAGATTCATTAATTACTTTCATTAATTGCTGTAGGTGAGTGGAAATGTTCCTATTTAGAAAGCCAGTAGTGAAGAGCTAAGCCAGGCCTCCTCCATAACACACTCCCCAAGTTTACTGTCAGAGAAAGGTCTTTTATTAAATGTAAACAGCATCACACCGGAGGTCAGAGCTTTGCCACTGCTGTGTATCCCAAGGTAATACCACTTTAAGCTCCACATAAACTCTTAAACAGTTTCTATCCTAAAACCAGACCGTAGGTGGTACAGTTTTTTACGATATGTTATAATAGTGCAATAAATCTGTTAGCTTAAAATCGAATCTCCGTGGCCTTTTAGAGAAATCATCATTAAATGCAAGGCCCTGTTAATGATGCCATCCCAGTGAAATTGTTTAATCTGCTAGGGGGGTGGAAGGTCACCAAATGAATTTTTTATAATACATCAACTTGACACGCAATAGGGAAAACTGTAATAGATAAAAGCAAAGGAAAAGGGCACTGTCTTCTTCTGATAGGTCAATAGCAGCCAAGAGAGTCACTCATCCACTTTTCCTTCACTACCGTGCTCCTTTTCCATTTAATATGGACACCCAATTAATACCTCAGCACCATAGACAACCTCATTTTAGGTGAATTATAGCAATTTCTTCCCCCTTCTCCGAAATGAAAGTGATCACAATACATCATAGCATTGTGCGAATTAACGTTAATTGATTCGAGTTACCAAGCATTGATGGGCCACTTCTCTAATCTGGTCCTTATTGGGAGCTGGAAGGGATGGAGGGAAGATTAGATTGCATCCCCCGTTGCTTTGACGACGGCAGTCACCTGATGGCTTGTTAGACAGTTGTAGGCTTCTATTGCCGGCCCCAGTGGGGTCGTCAGTAAACTGGAGTGATGTCCAAACATCATTACACGCTGCTCCGATATTAAAGCAAAGGGATTAGCACCTTATTGCAAGCAACCTGGATTTGTCATTGTGCTGTCGTTATCCAATTTCCAGATGATAATGTGACTGTGGCCTGCGGGCACAAGGTCCTACAGCCAAACCAAGGTGCCTCTGTGTGTGTGTGTGTGTGTGTGTGTGTGTGTGTGTGTGTGTGTGTGTGTGTTGTGTGTGTGTGTGTGTGTGTGTGTGTATGTGTGTGTGTGTGTGTGTGTGCGCGCGCGCGCGTGTGCATGTATATACATACACACATACTCGCATACATACATACACATGCACAGTTCCCCAAAAAGACGCAGCACCCCAAGCCATTTAACAGTTTGTTCACCAGATTCCTGCTAGCAAGGCGTGTGAAAGAATTTTTCTCCCTTTCCCACCTGACACACAGCAGTGGTCAAGAGCATGATTGAACAGCAAAGTGTCCTGACCTGAGAGCTGACACGGCTGTCACTCACCAGAATGTCACAGTAGACAAGCTCTGCTGAGAGAGGTGACACCACTCACATGTTAAATAAGGCGGAGTGGGGAAAGGATGGGTCCCTGAGAGATGTGGCTGGCAGCTCCTCTCTGCTGAGTGCATGTGTTGTGTAAATCATCCCTGGTACTGCAGGTCCTGTTCATTGTTAAGGGGGAAAACAGATGCATACATGACACGAGCAAGGCAGGTTTTGTTCCACAGCACTGGGGTACCAGTGCCAGGGCCAGATGTCTTTCCAGTGCTTAAGGGAGTTGAGGGAGACACTTCTGCACATGTCAGAACAGCCACAACTTCTGAAGGAACACTGGAATTGGGAATAGCTTCTCTTGAGCTGACCCGCTTCACTTTTAACTGAGATGTAATAACATACACCCTTCAAATTCAAAGACCCTCACTGATGAGGGGAACATAGAGTAACATACCCCTCCTTCCTCCCATAGAGATGTGCAAAGTTCCACACTCCTTTTCCCTAGTATCTCCTACCCTCTGCACATTCCTCCTTCTCTGCTCTCTCCTACTCTACTTTCACTTTTCCTACTTCATGCTGTGTTCCTGCAGAGGAACTGACTGAGTTTTGGAATCTCATTTTCAGAGAAAGTTGTGGTTTTCAGCACAGTTACCTGATGGGCAGGACTTCCAACCGCCTGAATCTGGTAACTTAGAGGTGTCACCTTTGAGTGGGAATGACAAAGTTTTAGATAGGTTTACCATGTACAAGTAGATATTAACAGAAATTTAGTTTAAAATTAAGGCTCAGAGGTGAAATGTATCCTGGTAACAGATCTTTTCACCCCTACAGTTTCAGGAGGGTTCCAGTCCAGGAAAGCAGTGGTGAAAACATTTCTGCTTGACTTGCAGGTAAATTCCTCTACTGATCATGGATGCAGGTCCTCTCGGTTTTCCCTCTCTGAATTCAATTTAAAGTAAAAATGCTAAAATAATAGATCTGTGGCCTACCACCTATATAGTTCAAGACCTTGTGTAGCATCATCTCTGGTATGATTGTGCCTTCTTGACAATGATAATTCAGCTTTGATGTCCAATTTCAGTTCCACCAGAAGAAAACAATTAGCAAAAGGTTGTGTGATGAAGAAAAATTTCACTTCTGGGACACAACACAGCTTTCTGTAAAGTCTTCCCATGTGCAATGAGGGAAGATGAATCTGACTCTCTGGGCTGATAATCAAGAATCCCTTGTTGACCCAACTTGCAACTACTCGGTTTCATAAGAATTCATAAGAATTATGAATTGACAACAAAATACCAAAATTCATCTTGATTCCTAAAATACAATTTGATCAGTCAGTTTTACATGGTGTAACACTGTTTGTACATGCATTAACCTCCTCTTTATTTTCACAAAGCTTCTTATCCCATCACTCCTATAAAGAACCCATTGAAGAAACCCATTCCTCTGGTGAGAAACCCTCACAGTTATTCATAGGTACTTTTCCACAGTTTTACTAGACTGCTAAATGAGATGTTAGCCACCTTAACTATCCCCACACTATTAATAAAAAAATAAAATTCAGAATATAGCTTTGGCCACATGGGGAAAAACTCATGAAAATATTATTGAATGGGAAATGGGAAATGGTCTTTTTCCAGTTCTATTGCAAGGTCTTTCCAGTTTATTATCTGAGAAGAAACCTACTTCTAGTTTTAAATGCCAGTTTACCTCTCAATACCTTACACCAAATTTGTTCCTGTCCATCAGTGTCTAGAGATTCCCCTCTGGTATTTACTCTTCCAACATATTTTCACAGATAAATCTGTATCTCCCCAGATTTGTTTGCCATTTAAACAAACCCTTTCCTAAATGGTTTTAAGATTCTATGCCTTACATCTTAAAATAAACTCCATTTTCATGATCATCTTAAATGTCCTTCCCTGTGCATACTTCAACTCTTTGTCCTTCTTGTACATCAACAGTGAGAGTGGCACATTCTCCATAAGAAAATGCCCCCTATACTGTCCCTATCTGACCTAACATTAAGTAAGTTTAATTTAAAGAAGATTTTAAAGTTAGTTTATGCTCCTGGATATCATCTTTTACATACCTTCACTTCAGGGGTGTGTGTCAGGTAAAACCTTCATAGAACCTCAAGAACTGCTATAGCTGTAGCTCTGACATCAGGATTTTTAGCATCCTGCCTTTGCCTGTTCACTGGAAGAAAAGTTGGATCCCTACACAGGAAAGACATTGTCATGCCCTTTTTGCAAAACCCTGTGCAATTCTATAGAGCAATGCTCCAATTCCCTGAAATATGCACAAAGGTTACCAAATCCAAGCACTTTGGGGCTGGAATGCGTCATAATTCGTCTAAGTTGAACCTCCAACCCTGCCTGCCTATGTAAGTGCTGTGTGACACTGAGAATTAGAAGCAATTTCTCATTTAGTGCTCTGTATGAGCATTGCTGTTGGAATGAGCAGTTCTTTGATTATTTGCTTCCTTTTATTCCTTGCTGTGAGTGTCAAACACTATTATGTCATGCACACACACTGTTTTTCACATGCTACCCCAAACCTAACTCTTAAAAAGAAATATTTCTGTTTCCAGCAGATTAAAAGTCCATCAAGAAGGAACAAAGTACCCTGCTGCAGTGCAGGGATATGGACTAAATGGTCTCTGGATGACTGTCCAGAATAATATTTCTTATTTTGTATAAAGGCACTCACACAAACATACACAATACATCCACTGTTGTGCTCTCTAGTTCTTTCACTTTTGTATTTATATGATTAGTAGTAAAATTTTGCAAAATAGAGATTTCTATCTGCAAATACATCACAATATATATTATATACAGACATTCACAGGAAGATAAACTATGTGATAAACATCTCTGACTCTCCAGCTGTGCAGGACTGTAGCAGTCACAGCAATCACCTCTGTCTTCTCCTGACAAATTAATGAACCATGCATGAAGTGACCCTAACAAAGGAGTTAAATTAAAACCATGTAAAAAACCACTTCAAATCATAAGAGACAAGTCATTTTTTTTAAAGGCTTGGCAGTGTGATATACAGAGTTACTGACTAGATACCTGGCAACAGCAGGGATTCCAAGGCTCGCTTCAGCCTTGCTCTCCCAGGCTGCAAAGATGAACATCCAGTCTGTGCTGATCAAACCTTTTTGTTGTTATCTTATAGAATCATTAAGGTTGGGAAATATCTCTAAGGTATTGAGTCCAACCATTAAACTGGCACTAGTAAACCATGTCCCCAGTGCCCCATTCACATGCCTTTTGAACACTGCCAGGGATGTGATTCTACCACTGCCCTGGGCAGCCTGTGCTAATGCCTGACCACCCTTTCAGTGAAGAGATTTTCCATAATATCCAATCTAAGCCTCTCCTGGATCTTGAGAGTGTTTTGTCTTGTGCTGTTACTTATTACTTGGGGAAAGATACAGAGCCCCAGCTCACTGCAACCTTCTTTCAGGTAGAGAGAGATAATGATTCCAGAGGAGTCACTAGTCTGAAACCATAGGGAGATGGGCCTGGCAGGAGTGCAGGTTCTGTGTATATCTGATAGCCCAAGTGGGTTTTGCTTGGCTCAGGGATAAAAACAGAAAAATACATTGGAATACTTATCCTGACTTGTAATCCCAGCCCCATTATCCTTGCCTGCACCAGCAAAAAGAGAGACAGGAAGAGAGTGGGGATAGTTCAAGTCCCAACAGGAAAACCCTGATTTCATTTCAGAAGTTATCTGTGGCTTTATTATGTCAGGAATGTCAGCCATGAGTAATTCTAGAAAAGCTATGACTGATGGAGAGCAATAAATAACACTGCAGAGGAGCCCGAGCAGCTAAGGGTGGATGAGTTCTGAGTGGTCCTATGATGTGGTGATGTGAGTGTTCTCTTCAGTACACATCCTAGGTCTTCCCCTAATTGGGGCACTGATTCTGTGGCTTTAAGCTAACACTACTCTTGTCCCTGTAGTAAAACAGACTTCTTCCTCGAGACCTCTCCTGATCCTTGCTGCTTGGAATTTTTTCACACAACATGCACAGATAGGAAGACAAATCCCAGCTGAGAGAGCAGACCCAGAGTGCAGATGTCCTTTGTGCCTGAAAAAAAGGCAGCCTTGAGGTTCTTTGATGGCACACAGCAGAGGGTGCTTCCCTTCTTCAGGTGATTTCTTAGGATCATGTCTTGGGATGGTGTAAATCATAGGATCACAGAATGGTTTGGGTTGGAAGGACCCTAAAGGTCATCTTATTCCATCCGTCTCGCCATGTGACACCTTCCACTATCCCAGGTTGCTCCAAGCCCTATCCAACCTGGCTTTGAACACTTCCAGGAATGGGGCAACCACAGCTTCTCCGGGCAGCCTGTGCCAGGGCCTCACAGTAAAACTTCCTATGTCACTTTTCTGCTGTCCAATTTTGCAGCATCCTGCAGTGCAACACAAACCACCCCACTAACCACAGTGATGTTAGTTCTGCTAATCAAAAGTACCGCATGTCCTCAGAATTTGGCCCTGATTTAAGATTTGATCTGGAAAATAGTATTTTCTCACTCTGCTTAAAACAATGCCACAACAAGAACCCACAGTAAAAAAAAAAAGGCACAAAACAAACAAACAAACACACAACTGGAACCAACAAAGCAAAACAAAGATTCCTCTGGTCACAGGCCAGGGTGATTCTCTACCACAAGCCACACAGTGTCTAGTAGAAAAGTTAAGCATGTGAATAGTAGTTTGTATCAGTGGCAGACATCAGGATGGTACAGGGGTCAGCAGCAAATGGTAGAGGATATGGTATTAATTAGAGAAAGCAAGTCTTAGACAAATCCAATTTCTTTCTCGCATAGATGGAATAGACTTATACGTGGGTAAGGCTCAGTAGTGCACAACATCAAAAAATAACATTATGCAATATCAAGAGAGTACACAATGAGGTTGCCAAACATCAAATCCCATGTCCCCTATTAAAAACAGATGGGATATTACCTTTTTTTCATATTACCCATATGTTTTTAATACAGATTCAGGATCTGAGGCTAAAATACTCTACTGTCTGCTCCCACCCCAGCCCTGCTCCTCACAACCTTCTCTGCAGACAAGAGCTCCTATCTGGGCTGTCCAGGTAGTGTCTGCAAGAGGCTGAAAAGAGCAAGATAGGGGCAGAAGAAGGAGGGAGAGAAAGGACTGCTTGTTGCTGTAGATGAGAGGGGGAAAATGACTGTCAAAAAGTTATTGTCAGTACAGAATATCATTAAAAAATTGGTATTTACCAAACTGACCAAGAACTTGGTAACTGGAAGAGCTCAAAAGGGAGCTCCAGGGGGAAGTTATTGTAAAGCAAAGAAGTATCCTGTGTTGTTGTGTCAAAATTAGCTGCAGGTTTGTTGCGGTATCTGCATCAAGATGAAAATATAAAGCCACTGCTGATAAAATACTTGGAAGAATTTGTGGGCTGATGAAATATGAACAGTCAAGCACGAGCTCCTAAATCATGTGGGCTGTAGGATCTGGACAAACAAACTTAGTTGATTGGGTCCTAGAAAGCTACAACTGAAAAGGAATTAGAGAATACAGTGAGCAAACAGAAGAGCATGAGCTCTCTTGTTTCTGTGGGAAAATAGGCCTATGGGATCATGGAACTGTGTCAGTAGAAAATGGGATTTAATACCCTTTTTCCATATGGCATTGATATCATAGAATACTAGATTAGAAGGGACATCAAGGATCATCTGGTCCAACCTTTCCTTGCAAAAGAAGGGTCTAGAAAAGGCCCAGCACCCTGTCCAGCTGAATCTCAAAAGTGCCCAACACTGAGAAGTCCATCAGGAAGGAAAACTGTGGACTTTTAATCACAGACACTTCCAAAAGGATTCAGAAAACAGAGATAGAGAAGGAAACACTCATCAGAACTCAAACTTTTCAAATTGTTTTTCAAAGTAAACAGTGATTTGATTACTCTGGAGGTGGAAGAGAAGGAGTCAGTGCCTGGAAACTCACTGATATAAAAGTGAAGGAAAGAACCTGTCATGGGAAGCTGAAGAGAGAGGCTAATGAGAGAAAGAGGATGAGTACTCATGAGGGCAAGAACAAGGATAGTATCCAACATCTGAACACACATCCAGGTAGTACTGGATGTGTCCAGCTCTTGTGTCTTCAAGACCAGGTGATTTTCTAGAATTTTTGCCAAAATGGAAGGTCAGCACTGAGGTATCAAGGTGAACAGCAGTATGTACAGGAGATTGAAGTATAAGATTAAACGGACTTTTCTGGCCTTAAATTTTAAAAGTACAGAAATGAAGGCTTAGACCTACAGATTAGATGAGGCAGCAACCCACCTTTAATAACACACCTCTGATGCTACATCAATTTGAAAACATTCAGAGAATGACTTTTTTAGAATTTAAGAGTTGTGATAGTCTGAACTTCTCTCAAGACATTGACTTTACCCAGTACTTTAATGTTTCAAGACAAACTTGCAGGAACTCAGTTCCTGGTTAAAAGCCTCATGGGCATCTCTGCACTACAGAGATTCATGAGCAGCAACAGAGTAACAGGGTAGTTCACACTCAGGAGTTCATCTAGTCCTTGGGAATAGCTCTGTCTTTGGGGAACCAGAGAATAAAAGAATGGGTTCGGTCAGAAGGGATCTTAAAATATATCTCACTCCAATCCCCTGCTGGGGCAGGGACACCGTCCACTAGCCCAGATGGCTCCAAGCCCTGTCCAACCTGGCCTTGGACATTTCCAGGGATGGGGCAGCCACAGCTTCTCTGGGAAAGTCATGGAAACTTTATAAGGTGTTTCAGCATGGGTGGTCACATTTCAGCCAATGGTCAAGTTACTTAGTAAGCAGATCAATTGGATAAATTGCCTCACTACGCTTAGATCAGGGTCTGGTGCTGATGTATCTGATACTTACCTACTGTTTCCTTCTGCTGGGGACAGCAAGGCAGACTGAGTCACCATCAAAGTATCAACTGGCAAGCCAAGGCCTCGCTGAAGGTCGCCAGTTTGATGACTATTGATAATTGTTCTCGCCAAAACCATTAAGCTGTCACTTGTGAACTCACTTCTTGGATGACCTGGTGGATCTCCAAGTTCAACAATCAGCACTCTTGATGGACCAGGACCATCAGTGGGCTGCAGAGCTTGGGTGCTCACTGGTGACCTCCTCACTTCCTGGGAGCCATACCTGCTATGAAAGGCTGTGCAAAAGGCCATGTTAGGGCAGTGATAGTTCTTTTTGCTGTCATGGGCTGAGATTACCTTCAACATGCTTTCACCTCCCAGCACATGGTGGACTATTCTGATTTGGTCATGACCAACCTCCAAGAGATTAGCCAATCGGCGTATTATAGTTGCCTCATCTTCTTTCCCAACAGCCTCAGTTACAGTGAAAGCCACAAGAAGGGAAAGGCCAGCAACTATTTCTACAGGTTCATTCTCATAGAGAAGAACATAGAGGAGGTTGTCCTCAAAGCTGAAGTAGTTGGCTCCTGCCCTTTCATTCAGTGAAAAAGAAGATGGAGTTGGAGAGATATATTTGCCTTGAATGAAAACACGAAGGCTGAGTGGCTCACTGTAGAATATGGCCAAGGGCAGCCTGGTGGTGTTTTGGCCACTGAGGACATAGAGTCTGAAAGCCAGAGGTGCGAGGTCTGGGAAGCAAATTGTGGTGAGTTTGGTGGATGGCAGCACAGAAAAGAAAGTAGAGCGATACTCTTCAGGGTGACACCAAGTGTGTGAAGTCACATCACTGAAGGTGTCCATAAAGCTGTCAGTAATTGCTACCACTGGGAACAGTCTCTGGCTGTCCACACTGGAGTCCAAACTTTCTAAGATGACAACTGCATGATCTGTCTGTTTGCATAAGTAGCCTTGTACTGAGGGCTTGAAGATGCACTTGCTGTCATCTCTGTAAATCCCTGGAAGAGAATATAGGGAAATGAGGGATAAAAACATTGTTTCAGACATCATATCAACATTTTGTTTTATAGCTGCTTATTTTCCCATTCAGAGATCAAAGTCACTTTTGTCAGGGCTAAAATTTTACATAGTTTTGAGAGAAACCTGGACATTAATGGATATTAAATAGGTAGAAACCACATCTAATTCTTTGAGGTGAAAATTGTTTAAGACTGCTAACAGTCAGGGAAGTATTATATACATTTACCTCATTCTTTAGATATCAAATTATGGCCACCATTGAAAAAATAAGCAGCTAGACCATCCTTTGATCCTTTCATCTGATCCAGTACTACATCCCTATGTCCTTGTGTCATCTACATTCTTCTGGTTCTAAGCCTGCACAGACAGCAAATCAGTGCTTGACTGCAATTCTTTGGGAAGATAATTTAACTCTACATGAAGCCATCTAATCCCACTCACAGGGATTGCATTTCAAACAAAGCAAAAACAAAAATGAGCAATTAAAATACCCCAAACAAAATCAAAACAAAGCCCAACAAAGACACAGCAAACAAAACCAAACCCAAACCAAACAACAACAACAAAAAACACCTAGAAAGGATCAGACAATATTAATCTACTCCAATGATGACCTCATCAAGTTTTAGAGCTACAAGAAAGCACCAGAGTCACATACCTAAAAAGAATGGAGATTCTTACATGTTCTCCGAGTGTCTAAACTCCCACTGCAGTCAGTGGAGATCTGGATTTAAACCATTTGCCCACAGGCAGGCATCTAGATTTCTACGGGATGCCCTAAGGTACCTGAGATATGAGACACAGGGTCTACAGGAGACTTCTGACCTGCAAGGATGGCAGCTGGAAGCCTGGTGGGACGCTCCACAGCAGCAGAAATTACACTAAACACACGTTTGTGGTAACTGGAACATCCCCAATTCCCCATCAGTCAATACAGACAAAACAGTTTAAAAACAATGAAGTTCACCCTAAAATACTTCTGTGCAGTCATCTGGATGACACTTGACTGTTCTATAACTTTATTGACCAGAGACAGGGCCTGTCACTTGAACACAAGTCACCTGGACTTCTTTTGGTATCTGCAACATCTGTAGATTATAACACACGATTGATGGGAGCGCAAAGGTCACTTTAGATAACATTTTATTCTTTCACTGAATATAACAGAAGCCAAGACTCTGACACATATGTCAGAATTTGACACTAAATCCCCTCTCAAGTGTCTCTGGACACATGTCAAGAAGACCCTTTTGTGGAATGCTCTGTACAGAAAAGACATAGCACACACAGTGTTCTGAGTTTGAATCACAGAACAATTTGAGTTGGAAGAGACCTTAAATATCACCTGATTCCAACCTCTCTGCCATGGTCAGGGACACCTTCCACTACCCCAAGTTGCTCCAAGCCCTGTCCAACCTGACCTTGGTCATTTCCAGGGATGGGGCAGCCACAGCTCCTCTGGGCCTCACCACTCCCACAGTAAAGTATTTCTTCCTAGTATCCAACAAAACCCTGCCCTCTGTCAGTGGCAAACCATTTCTTCTTGCCCTGTCACTCCACACCCTTGTCAAAAGTCCCTCTCCAGCTCTCTTGCAGCCCCTTTAGGTACCAAAAGGTGTTATAAGTTTATAGTGTGCTCCATCTCACCAAATATAGGTCTCTACTTTAAGATGAGAGAAATTGTGCCTCGGGCTGTAATGATGAGATCATCACTGATTATAGAGAGAGAATAAAATTAAATGAGTTCAGCTACAGGCACCAAAAACATAAACATTACTGCCTGGAGCACCTTAGGAAAAGATGTGTGTTTCTGTTTTTCCTTCCTCTCTTCAAAATAAAATCAAAGGAGGAATCTGCTGCTGTAGCCAGTCAGAATCCTCCTTCCCTCACCTAGTCTGCTCCTTCCTTAGTTAGCTGAGCTCACAAACATGTTGGGTAAAGCATGGCCAATGCCTCAATTAACTCTGTGCTCCTCATTCAGCACCTTCAGGGACATGTATTCAGATCAGATGAAAAACAAAGGACAACAACATCCTTGAGAGTTGCAAACTTTTGGATGAATAAAAGGACATTCCCCTTATCAAGGACACATCATGTGAAAACTTTTTGCTAGATAAAAATAGCAGACCCCTGGAAAAGATACAAGAAAAGTTGGATGGAGCTCTGAGCAAGGTGGTCTAGTGGAAGGTGTCCCTGCCCATGGCAGGGGGATTGGTACTGGATGATCTTTAAAGTCCCTTTCAACCCAAACCACCTTATGATTCTACTGAATCACTCTGGGCTCTGCCCTTAGTTGGATCACAATGCTGCATCCTGCAGACACTTACCTATTATCTATTTTGAGGGGAATCCTCATGTGCGGACTGTGGTCTGGGAGCGTTTACCAGAACGAGCTCTGGCTCTGCATGTCACCGAGGGGAGCAGTGAAACTACACAAATGTCAGGCTGTGCTCAGGGAGGATGTTCCACTGAGAGAGGATCTCTGCCAAAGCCCCTATTTTCAGACACCAGCTTACACTTTTGCTTCTCTTTTCTTTTTTTTTTTTTTTAATCAGTGTAAGTATTTTGCTATTGGTGTTTGTTGGAGGCAAAGGGAGAAGCAACTTCGTTCAGCAGTAGAAGTGGAAACGCTGCACTCGGAGATGCTCAGCATTGTGCTGGAGCACCGGGAGGATGCCCCAGCAGCCAGCCCACAAAGCCTGACAGATCCCACCCTCTGCTCTCCTGGAAACACCCCATCTTCCCCCAGGTGACATTTCTCATGTCTACAAATAGAATTTACTGATATTTAGTGATTTCCCAGGACTTTCCTTTGCCCTGCCTGCCTTGCAGGGCGGGTTGGCTTGTTTTCCTGAACACACACACACACGCCCATGCAGGCACACACATCATTGCTTGTCTCCTTCCAAATGGCCTTATCTGCCAGTCACAATTTCTGCAGCTTGCAATTTCGATCACTTTTAAATGAAACCCATGCTGGCCTTAGTAATCATAACGTCATTTACAATTTACCACAAAACACGTTTATTCAGTTAGTAGCACATTGGAGAAAGAGAACTCCATATGAACTTGCCACTGAAGCCCTAATCTGATTATTTCCTCATGAAAATCCAAGCAGGGGTGCTTGTAAGAGTGGGCTGAGAGGGGAAGGAAAAAAGTGAGTCCTGGCCACAGCTGACTCTCATAATCAATGTGAATAGATAAGTGACGTGGCGTGTCAGGGCCAGCAGCTAATCTGCCCCAGGGCTTTCCTCTAAAAAAGGCCAGAGTGGACAGGACTTAATAAATACTGAGTGACCACTGAATATTGAGCTGACATATGCTATTTACATTGGCGATGGACAATAAGGGTGATAAATTCCAGAAGCATCCCCCACAGTGAGTGAAATCAGATTAAACGTGTTCTGTTTGTGTGTGTGTTTGCACACACACATGTGAGAGGGAGGACAAAATGGGGGGAAAAAAAAGAGTCACCTAAAAATGAGTGGGAAATATGGAGAAGATGTTCATATTTACAGCAATGAGTGCATGGGTGAGGTTGAACGTTGCACTGGGATCTGGATGCACCAGACAGAGGATTAGGACATGAATATTTTGGGTGCATAGATGGGCATGTGGCCATCTGTGTGTCCTGCTCCATGCAAGGAGAGAAATGATGTGTGGAGAGTGTGTGTATTCACCCTCTGCAGATAATTCCTCAACTCCAGCAAGCAGACTTTGCTGTCTGCAGGTTCCCCCCATCATCAAGCCAAATGTATTATTTATTTATATTTATCTGCACACACGCAGAGACACACCAACATCTATATCGAGATGGGACTTTAGCTCTCAGGTTGCTTCTAGGGCTCCTGACAAATATTAACTTTGTGTCAATATTTGTCCTTCCTGTCGTGAAATGAGGATTTTTCCACCTCATTTCACATTTGAAAAGAAAAATGCGCCGAGGGGGTCCTCTTTGCTTAGGGAAAAAACCCACCACCACCACTGTCTCATATCCTTTATTTAGAAAAATGGAGAAAAGTGAAAGGACGGAAGAGCATTTTTTTAAATAGATATTTTCACTTAAAGGCACATAGAGTCCTTTGCAAGTCTCCTGCCTTTTCCCTACTTCCCTGACGCCAAATAAATAAAATAAAATAAATTCTACATTTAAAATTGAATGAAATATATCAACATTAATGATTTTCCCCTTCAGGTTAATGCCACCATTTGCTTCAATAATTTTTACCCATTTTGTGATAGATTTTACAATTCATGGTCCAAGGAAAAAAGGAAAAATAGGGGTTTTTTTATGAAAAGAAAAGGCAATGTCAATTTTTTATCAAAATAAAATAAATCTCTCGCAATTTTCTTTCCATCCCACTGGATTTTCCCGTCAGTTATTTCTAATTTAACTACAATTATAGCTACAAAAAACATAAAAGTGAGGAGAAGAGGAAGGGGGAGGGGAGAGATAAATGGGATGCTGTTTAGAAATTGCGATTCCTTGGCCTTGGGCTGGCCAGCACATATCTTTGCTGAGAGGGAAATATTCATCAGCATTAACTGTTCCTTTTGACCTGCTGACATTTAAATGGGAAATATTAAAAAAAACCAGGGCCCAGCAATAGCACCTCAGAAATCAAGAAAAGCTGAATTCTTCTTAGGTCAGTCGTTTTCCTTTTTATACAAAAAGTTTTTTGTGTCTCTTGAGTTCAGATGTTCCCTGTAAATAATTTGGCCTTGATTTTCCTGTATAATCCCTGCCACGAGGTTTTCATGCCTACACACTCATGCTCTGAGAGCAGTGGCTCTGGGGACCTTGATTTTACAAATCTTTATGGAGTAAAGTGAAAACAAACCCATCAGCTGCGGTGGATGCTGAAAGTCATCTCCCATTGTTTGCAGAAATCCCACCAGCTGTAAATTAGGGATATCATTCCACTGAGTTTATCAGCCTTGCACGAGGGATAAACACACTAATCTGCCATGTCAAGAAGCACTTGTGGCTGATTTCTTACAAGGGGTGTGTTGGGAACACATGAATAGGAAGGCACAGTGTGTGCCTTCTTGTGTGTTCAGGGACATAAGTGCTGGTTTTGGCTCAGGCAGAGTTAATTTTCTTCGTAGAGGCTGTTATAGGGCTGTGTTTTGGATTTGTGCTGGCAACAGTGTTGAAGACACAGGGATGTTTCATTATTGCCAAGCAGTGCTTACACAGACCTGAGACCTTTCCTGCTCCTCATCCCACCCCACCAGTGAGTGAGCTGGGGGTGCACAAGGAGTTAGGAGGGGGCACAGCAGGGACAGCTCATCCCAGCTGACACTGAGGATATCCCAGGAAATATGGCTTCATGCCCAGCATATATAAAGCTGGGGGAAGAGGAAGAAAGGAAGACACATTCACAGTAGTGGAGTGTGTCTTCCCAAGTCATTGTTCCATGTGATGGAGCCCTGCTATGCTGGAGATGGCTGAATATCTGCCCCACCTTGGGAAGTGGTGAAAGAATTCCTTACTTTGCTTTACTTGTTTATACAACTCTTACTTTATCTATTTAACTGTCTTTATCTCAGCCCACAAGTTTTCTCCCTGTTACCCTTCCAGTTCCCTCCCCCATCCCACCAGGAGACACTGAATGAGTGGCTGTGTGGGGCTGAGATGCCCCATGCTGGGGTTAAACCATGACAATACACACACACACATAAATATGTGCTCATAGCAGGGACCATGTAAATAAAAATAGAATGTTTGCTTTAGGCTGTTAATTCTTTCTTTTAAAGAAAATTATTTTGGAAGGAAATGAGTCTTACAGCATCACACTGTGTGGGGTTTTATGCTCTCCTATTTATCGTTCCTCTATAAAAAAACTTTGAACCCCCTGGCCAATTTCAGTCACTTTTGTGGACTCAACAATACTATGTTCCTGCAAGGTTTGTAAAAGTAGGTGCCCAAGTGGAGAAAACACAGCTATTAGTGCTACCAGTGAAGGAAGGTTTGTAGTAAAACTCTTTCTTATTACACGTCTCAGGTTCTGCATTCACCCTTCCCTTTCACACACAAATCCAAAGAAAAACAGGTGTAGGACATGAAATATTTGCTCTTGCAATCATTGCTTTCATGCTTTGATATGGTCACACACATTGCAATTATTTACTCGCCACAAAGTCAACTGTTATTTGCCTCTTTCATACAGTTATGTATTTATATGTTTGCACCAACCCTTCAGAGCTTCCCCATGTCTAAGAAGCAAGGCACATATATGTTACAGATGACAATATATCTCTCCAAGTCATGAACTAAAAAATTGCAGTTTTCCAATTCCCAGTGACTATACTAATAACTCATTTTTGACCTTAAAGCATCAGTGCACAAGTGAAGCCTAAGAAGAGAGACCAGAAACTATCTGAGGTCAGGATGCTCTCCAGTGGGGATCAAAAAGAGTATGGGAACAAAGCATGCATATAGCAATGTTCACTCAAAATGCTCCTCAAGTCTTCAGAGATTTACAGATCAGGAACCTCCTGAGTCAGAGAGATCACTGTTGGTCTTTGTAGCTGAGAGAGAAAAACCAAACCTGTCTCATAAAACTGCAAAAAGTTGGGGAGGATAATAGTCTAGCCAGGAGAATGTATTTTGAAGCCTCTCAAAGGAGGTGGGCCATTAAATCTGGAGATGCCCTTTAGTGAGGCTGTAAGACCAGGTTGTATTAAGACCTGTTCCTTATAGTGCCACAGATCTTCTGAAATGCCCTGCTGTCACTGCAAAGTGCCACACCTGGAAATACCTTGTCTGTCTGTGTCCAGAAGACTCATCTGGAACTGAGCTGCTAGAGCATTTTATCCACCAAGACTTATAAAATAACCAATGCCAAGTCCAAGCCCTTGTCCCTGAGACCAACTGGTGTGGCACTCCCATGGTATTAAAATCACTCACCCTCCAAAAGACATTGGCCACCTTCAAACTGTTCTTTTGAACTGGCTTCTGACTTGTGCCAATTTCTGGACAGTGTCCAGGAGTTATCTTGGACATTGCTAGGTTTCCTGGGATCAAACTGGGCTTGGAGCTGTTCCCCTGATGCAGCAGGAGTGACTGGGAAGCTCCAGCCTCCATACCCTAGTACTACTTGACTCCATAGAGGCTCATTCCTGCTGCTGTCAGCAGTGGCCCAGAGCAGCTAGTCCATCATTTTACTAAACTTAATCAGAAAGACACAATTAGGGAGGATTTTTGTCTGCATTTTCATTAATGATTAGGGGACTTTAGTCATTTTAGACATTCTGACAACACAAAGGTCCCTATAATGCTTATTTCAGGAATAAATCCAATATGATGACAAAAGAAATGTTACCTGATATTATATTTTGCATGGAGACTAGAAGTATTAAACAGCATAATTAATCTATACTTCATGATTCTGTGCATTTTCAGAGAGTCCTCCAAATGCCACAAATTAAGCATTCTTAAAATGCAACCCTGAATGAAGAGCAATGCAGAAGTCATTACTTTAAACCCTACTGTAATGCAGTCAGGAGTATTGCATGGAATGGGACAGAGCGAACCCTCGCGTGTGAGAGACAATTTGGGTCTTCATAGCTCTCCTGAGGGCCATCAATAGAGACCTAAAGGGTAGAAATAATGACTTTTTGTACAGCAATTAACAAAATAAGGTCCAAGGCCCTTGCTGGAGCTTTTAGGTGCTCTCAGGAAGCAGACAAAGCAAACAAACCTCATAGAGTCATTAACCATCACCCAAAGAGCCAATATCTGTGAGTAAGAGGGATTCTGTCTCCCAGGAAAGACAGTTAAAAGAGAAAAATGCAAATAAAGCCATCTTTTGGTCCAAATTATTTCAACTTTGGGAAAAACATGCTGTTCTGCAAGTATCATCTAATTTCTCATGTCACCACCAGAGCTTTTCCCATTTTCTTTCCCTTTAAGATAACTCTGGTTTCCCTTTGGGGTATTTAAAGGATTTTTCTCTCCTCCTGAGCAGCAACCTTGTTGACTGAAGCTTTAGTGAAAGTGGCACCTGTGTCTCAACAGAATGGTGAGGGAGGGGCAGTGAGTGGCAGAGCCTTTGCCAATGCAATTCCAGTCCCAGTCTCTCTGGCCCAGGAAGGATAAAACCCCCACCACCTGAAAACACAGCAGGAATTTTGTCAGATGCCAGACCTAAAAATGAATGTGGCCGTGCCATGCACTGCTCTGAGCTGTGGATATAATGAGTTTTGAATGGGAAGTCCCGGACACAATAAATCTGTGCCATATGTGACCATTTCCTGTGTCAGTTCCTTTCTCATAAGCAGGGGAGGCTTTGCCCTCCCCCCCTTGCTTTCCCTTTCATGACCCCACACCAGGGCTCTGAAATCTTTCAGGGTTGCTTATGGGCCCCAGGCCTTTCCACAGCAGTTGCATAAATAAATGAGTTTGACAGCAAACATCATAACGCTTAGTGGTAATGTGTGCTCCGCACAAGTGCTCGTGCAGCTCACTGGAGAAAAGGGGGAGCAAAGAGCTTGTTTTGTTACCACAAACAAGAGCATGTTCTCTGACAAGTGGTGAAAGAATTAGTCAAATAAACTTGAACTCCTCTCAGACCGTGGCTGCCAGGTTTTGTTGTGGACTTTCCCTCCTTGGCCTGCAAGTCACTGCAAAGACAAATCCTGCTTTCCTTCTGCGACAATAAAGTGAGGGGATAAAAGGAATGACCTCAAACTAAAATTTGCAGGGAACATCACTTTGTTGCTATTATTATTATTATTATTATTATTTCTTCCCAATGAGAATATCCTTTGGGCCCGGGAACAGACTCAGAAGGGGTTTGAATAGTTGGAAGTGGCCTAGAAGGAAAATGCTAAATACCTGCAGATTTTGGAAAGAGGTGGGTTAGAATTAAGCTTTTAAATGACAATGATTTTTTATAAGAAATAAGTGAAAGAGTGGACAGAATAGAATGAATGCTTTGTCTAATTTTTTGACTTTGCTATTCATTAACAAATCAAACATTTTGATTAAATAGCAAAATTTTACTAAGTTTTCAACTTTACCTGAGAAATTATACTATTTCTGGTCTATGTAAAAATTCTCTGTAAAACTATATTATCAGAAAACCCTTTTTCCCCCAGAAGTACTGTTTTAAAAAAATACTCATATATCCTAATTTCAGCCCAGAACGTTTGCAGACATTTCAGTTAGTATATTAAAGAGTATAATTACATAATAAAAGTTTTATAAAAAATTATTAGTAAGGAAGGTTATTTTCCCATGTCTNGAGGTTTAGGCTGGAAATTAGAAAAAATCTTTATAATAAAAATAAATAAATATATAAGTAACAAAGGCTTGTAAGGAAGTAATTAGAATCTGGTGGAATTAACATAAGTGAAGAATATTTTTAGCAGGTGATTTTATTTTATTATCTTTTGGGAGCATTTTAATTACAGATATCACTTTGGAGTCTTTCTTTCTTTCTTTCTTTCTTTCTTTCTTTCTTTCTTTCTTTCTTTCTTTCTTTCTTTCTTTCTTTCTTTCTTTCTTTCTTTCTTTCTTTCTTTCTTTCTTTCTTTCTTTCTTTCTTTCTTTCTTTCTTTCTTTCTTTCTTTCTTTCTTTCTTTCTTTCTTTCTTTCTTTCTTTCTTTCTTTCTTTCTTTCTTTCTTTCTTTCTTTCTTTCTTTCTTTCTTTCTTTTCTTTCATTCCTTTACTTCCTTTCCTTCCTTTTCTTTCTTTCCTTCTGTCTTTCCCCAGGTAAGTTATAAAAAATTACCAAAATCTTACTTGTAGCTGCCTTGGCTGAAGGTGCAGTCCCAGAGCTCCTGCTCGTGACTGAAAGGTTCACAAGCACAAGAGTCCCCATGACATTATTAGGGTGATTTTCAGCAATATTAGTCCTGTATGGGCTATGGACTTGAATCTTAAAGCAGAAGGATTTCATTATGGGTACAGACAGCTATATTATGCCATGACATATTTATGACAATGAACAGTAATGGGAGGCAAGTCTTTTAAGCCTTGGAAGCTGAAATTAATCTGAAAGCACAGCTCTGAGTCTGAACACCTATGAAAACATATTGAAGAGCTAAAATTTGAGATACAAAGGCTACAGTCATTATCTGAGCACATAGAATGGGATTCATCACATTAATTCTAGCTGCCTAAATGTTAAGCATCTAGTCTAAGCTAATTGTCTAGTCTGAGCTGTTCATCTAGACAATAATCATTAGGGAGAGAGAGAAGAGACTTTCAGAGGGTCATTCATTCCTGCTTTTCTTTGGATGGATTGGATCACATCTGGAGGTGTCAGCCTCTACTAGTTATGTGGGAAACTTAGATAGTTTGGATTCAAGGCCCTTATTTAGAATCATAGAACCACAGAACCATTAAGGCTGGAAAGTATCTCTGAGGTCGTTTAGCCCAAGCTTTGACCAAACATCAGCTTACAACTGAAGGGCTGCAGAACAGCCAGGCCAGTCAGGGTTCCTGTTCTGAAACAAGTGGGAAATGACAGCTCTGGACACACCTCTAAAGTAACCATCCTCTCCACTTCTGAACACAGGGAAACAGAGTAAGAAGGAAAAACAAAAGAATAAGAAAGACATTCCTCCTCTCCCTGAGAGGAATAAACAGGCTACAAACACATTTTTGAAGACCATGAGAAAGATCAAACTCTGCATTTGTTTTTTGTAGCTCTGATGGCCAAACCATTCAGGTGCTCCCACATGCGCCTGGTGCACTCACCCTACAGACCACAACTGTCTGCTCTTGAGCAAAGGGAGCACTGAGAAAAATACCTCAGAAAGCACAGAAATTGAGACTTTTTTTTTTTCTCAAAAGAGAGCAGAAAACAGAGTAAGTGCCTAAAAAATAAATTCTAATCTCTGGAACCAACACAGGGATAGGGACAGAAGGAGACTGGTTTCAAATACCACTGACAAGAAAATTGAATGTGTAGTCACAGTCTTAAAATACCATGTCTACCTCAAAGCTTATGAAAAAATAGGTCAGTAGATTTAGTTTTTTAAATCACAGTATATCTACAAGTTAGGCTTTTATATGTTTGCTAGGACAAAACTCCCAGGTTAGAGTATTTCCAGAGAAGCTGCCAGAGTTGAAAATGACTTGGAGAAGATTGTGATCCTAATGACACTTTCATCCATAACTTCATAAAATTGCAAGATTGAAGAAGCTTCAAGGGTTGGTTTTGCTAATAGTTCTTATACTCAGGTGTGCTTGTTTCAGGTGGTCCAAAGCCTGTTCCTTGTCTCATCAAAGGCTTCTGGACAGCTCCAACTGGGAAATAGCAGGTTGGGAAGTGGAAAATTTCTTGTACTTTACCAGATACCATTTTTCATCTTCATATAAATGTGACTGAACACAGAGTCACACTAATCCTGGTTGTGTGGTGTGGAGCCCACAGAGAAGAAGACCTACACTGGTGGAGCACTGCAAACACCCACCAGTCTGGATTGTCCTGCTCTAACGAGTAAGGATCACTCCTTTTGCTTTTTATTCTAGACTTACTAGTGAGCTGTTTGAAATTTCAGACAGCCCTTGGAGTTATTTTGGCCAGGGAGTATATTTAAAACTCATTGTGCCTAATGTTGTCTTTCCACAATTGAGAAGTAATCAGGAAAGACGTGAAAATAAATAGACAAGTGAGAGGCAAAATGAAATATGAAGTGGCTCGAAAGGAGTCTGCTCTCTAATGTATTTTCTCAGCTTATTATTGTAAAAGCCCAGAGCAAAAGAGTAGCTTTGAAGAGTCTTTAGTTAATAGTGGAAAGGTTGTCTTTGTATTTTTCTTAACTTTTTATTTATTAGCCATGCTGCACAGAGTACTTCCATAAGTGATGGCTGAGTTTCAGGTTACAAGGGCTTGTTTGGTCTGAAAACATCCCAAGCTGCAATGGGAAGCAGAAAAGAGAAGTGACAGCCTATTGTATGGAGCTTGAAGGAACTCACACCGAAGCCCATTTGTTCTCTGCTTTTCCCTGTAATTTCTGGTGGATGAACTTGTAAAGATTTGGATGTCTCTGTTTGGATGGTAAAAATGCATTCTCAGCAGGCCACTTCCTCAGGTGGTCTAGTTGATGACAGCATGATGCTTAGGTCAATATAAAACAGCTGATGTGTTGACCCTATCTGAGAATAAAATTATAAAGCTGCATTCCAACACAACAGTGTGGGAGAAAAGGGAAATAGATGTTATTGAGGGCACTTAGCTTATACTCAAGCCCAAAAGCATGACAGTCAACAGTTTTTTAGACTCTTGGTGTTGGGATATAGTATGTAGTCATTTATCATTTCCCTGATTATGGGGCTAAACATAAAAATATTCACTTTCTACAAAAATCTCATCAAAGATATCAGGTGAGAAAACATTATCTGGGCCCTGGAAAACAAACAGGTGCATTAAGCAGATTTGCTTCTTTGAGAGTTTTTAGTGCTTTAGTGCCAGGGAAAGAAAAAGGACTGCAACAAAGTTAGGATATGCAGAGCAATACAGGATTCTCCAAGGCTCCTTAGGTCAGGGATCCTGCTGGAATTTAAAAGATGTCCTTCATGAATAATAGTCTACATTAATCAACTTTTATGAAGAGAATTGTTAGTATGGACAATGTTGGTCTGGGATTTTTGGTATAACACCATCTTTGCAAGACATATACATAAGACAAGCACAAGCATGAGTTTTACTTATTTATTCCATGGCATAAAAAATATCAGAACACATTTTCTGGGGATAGTAATTGGAAAACTTAGCTGGAAAGCTCTCAGCAGGAACCTTCGCAGGCCTTTCTGCTGGTTTGGGACATCAGAGAACATCTTTCAGTTCCCAGAATGCCATGAAGAGCTCAGTCAGTTTGGAGAGTCTACAAAGAGCCCATCTTGAGGGTTTGCTCAGTTTCCACATCTCATCTGGCTCATAAGGGACAGCAAGATGAAGCCTTGTGGATCATATTTGTACCCCATTAGCACGGAAAGGCTCATTCCAGAGTCAGACAGCACTAAGAACTCAGTACTGAAACTAATCCAGCAGATAGAAAACTGGTCCAACCCACTTCCAAACCTGTGTTGCCTTATCAAGACAGTCTGGTTACAGTCACTGCCCACCAAATCCAGAAGAATTCTGTTTATGTGAAAGTTCCCTGGGGAAGAGCTTTCAGCAGAGATCTCACTTTCCAGCCCAAATCCTGCTCAAAAGTTTGGTACATTATGTCAAGCACATGTTGTCAGTTGTCAAAAATGGAGTCACATTTTCTTGCATGTTATATTTCCCTGAGGTTCCAAAAGGGTTAATAATTCTGGCAACACCACAGTCAGTAACTTGAATGCCCAACCAGAAGGATGTGCTGTGAAAAACACCCCTGTGCTGCCAACGACATTGAATAGAGGAGGAACATAAGGCAATCTTGACTTTTTTTTATTCCTTTTGCTCTACATGGCTCAGATGGAGCAGGAGCTCAGACACTGAGGCCTCAGAAGGAGAGATCTGAATTTAATAAAGCTGTCTGGGGAGAGGGAGACAGAGAAGAGAAGATCAGGGAGATAAGAGAGGCAGAGAAAGGAAGAGAGGAAAAGAAAAAAACATTACAGCTGAATGGTGATGGCAGAGCCCTTTCAGACTCAAGTGGGCGGAAGTGAAATGTTTGTTTAAGAGATGGGACACCAGTTCATTATGGAAAGAATAAAGAAGAAAAAAGGAATATTTTATGGTTAGAACATGTACTTCCATGCCACTGTAAAGAGGATAGGCAAAAGGCAAGGGAAGGCAAGGATAACGGGAAGATGTTGCAAGACAATAGAGCTGCTTGATTTCATTGCAGTTTTGGGGTGTATTGGAGTGACCTATTTAAATTCAGTGCAGCTACACCTACAGTATGCAAGCAGAGTTAGACCCCTGGTTAGGAATATTTTCTCTTTTGAGAAAACAATGTCACAGATTAAAAAAAGTGAGGGAGTTTGTTTGGTTCCCCACTTCTGCAATCTTTGCGTATTTCCTCTTGGAGAGTAAAAGTTAATTGAGGGGGAGAAGGGAGGAGGAGGAGGAGGCTCATCCAGTCCCCACTGACACTCACAGCCCTCTCCACTAAGGTACAAAGTTGACTTCCTAACAGAAAAATTAGAGAGCAAATGCCAAAGCTCTCATCTATGGATGTTTTTTCTTCTTTTCTTTTCCCTAAGATTCTGTTTGTTAGGGAAAAAAAAAAAAGAAAAAAAAAAGAAAAAGACACCGGAGGGAAAATAAATGCAGATACATTTTTAATGCATGCATTTAATTTTCAGAACATGGTGGGCACTTCAGTGCCGGGTGCTGGGACTGCAAGGGAGAATTTATCTGATCAGTCCTCCGTGTCCCTGCTCCATTGACATAATGTGGTCCTGCCGATTAAAGCACTGGAATCACAGCTCTGCCTTTTCCTTCTCTTTCATACTGAAATTATTGATGTGCTTTGTACAATGTGTAATTGCCATTATTGTATATGTGCCTGGAGCATGTGCAGAGCAGAAATTGAAATAAATAAGCAAATAAAAATCATAGGATAGCAAGTCTCTGATGGTATGGGGGGGTTGGTGCCACAGCATCACGAGCTGAAAATAGGATTTCATAGTGCTGTGACTGGTTTTGATAGAGTGAGATTTGATAAGACTGGAAGAAAGGCTGCTGTGATCCTTCAGTCTGATCTCAGCACAGACCCTCAGTAAACACCAAATCAAAGTACCTCTTTTAGCATCCTGAGTCTGATCCTCACTACCCAAGGATTTCACTGGAACAGTCCTGACTTACATCACCTGAGGATCTTGCCCAGTGTCATACACTCACTCTTGCTCCCTCTCTTTCTCCCTCTCTCATAGACACGCAGGAGATTTGTTCTTTACATTTAATTTATGCAAGTGAGGCACAGAATACATTTCAGCAATGCCAATTAGATACGCACTAATTTCTTCTCTGTGAAATAGCAGTAAGTAATTAATCAGAATTTTGATCACAACTCAGTTGGCAATTCTAATTGCACTTGTCATTTCCCCAGCAAATACGGAATCATTATCTTTTTTTTGCCGAGTCTTCTCTTCCTATTCAGCCAGGGTGCTAGAAGCAAAACATTTCCAAGAACTAGATATTGTCTCTATCAACCAGCAGCCCTAATACCTTTGGACTGAGGGTTAGTGGGTTCAGTCCATGGCTGTGTTTTATTTCAAGCTTCATCATAAATTTAAAGGGAATAGCTAGTGGCAGGCTGGCTGCTTGCCTGGGGGAGGGGGGATTCTGCCTCATAAAATTATGAGGAAGGATAAAAGCCAGCAGCTCGCTCCATTAAAAACCTTCTGGGAGGGCAGTGAAGACGCCTGACCTTTGCACAAGCATCCAGCAGGCATCTAAGGGACATACGGACATTGAGCAGATCTGGATCATCAAAGTCCATGCTGTTTCTCCACAGCCACGTTTTTTATCTCCAGGCACTTCCAGCCATCTGGGTAAGGAAGAGGATGCTCAGGGCAGATCAGTGCCCCGAGTTGCACTGAAACAGTGTGTCCATGACCATTTCAGGACCGTCCTGATGATCTGTGCAAGCTGACAGCGAGAAGGGGTTCAGATTATCTGCCTGGATAGTGTGATGGCCAGGGGTCTGTGGAGAAAGGGCTGCCCTTTGCTGTGCTTGAAAGAGCTGCCAGTGAGATGCTCCTCAAATGGCTTAGAGGAAGTAAAGAAGAGAGCAGGAAGAGAAAGGGAGGTTTACCGTTTAGGAACCAAGCCCTACAAGGTGCTGAGGGTGTGTTTACACCAGGTCCAGCCTTCAAACCCAGTGAGGCACTTCACCTGATGGAGAAAAGGGTTTCTGGGGACCTGACAGCCACAGTCCAGTTTAGTAATCAGATTTTTCACATAATTCAAGCCCA
Organism: Formicarius rufipectus; assembly: GCA_013399695.1. Taxonomy (NCBI): domain Eukaryota; kingdom Metazoa; phylum Chordata; class Aves; order Passeriformes; family Formicariidae; genus Formicarius; species Formicarius rufipectus. Next base: position 747,816 of record VXAU01002543.1, read on the forward strand.
GGGGATTAATATTTTCCCAGGTAATCTCAAATCATACACAGTAAGTTTGGGAACAACAACCAAAACTGAGATCTCAATTTCTGTCAGCTCTGTCAATCAGTGAAAAGGCATTTGAAAGAAGTGTAAAGACACTTTATACAAGAAGTCTCTGCAGAGGGTATATTGGGAATCAGAATAGTTCTGGTTCTGCCCTTACACACTACTTGAAAAAGTAACATCAATGCAAATGTTTGGTTTGAAGACTGTCCAAGCATCTCCTGTACTACCTAAGTCTGTCTCCTCACTGCCCTAAGCAACAGAAACCACTGAAAGTACAGGAAGGCATCACTTGGCCCTTTCCTTTGTTTCTCCAGAGCAATCTTGCTTTTGTTGGTTTGTTCTTGGTGGGTTTCTTTTGTGAATGTTCTTGCTTTCATTCCATATTTCAGAGGTCAATAGGAAGGATTTGAGGGGAAGTAACCTCTCAGAGTCCTTCTACTCCCAGACACCAAACCTCCCCCACAGGAAGGGGGAAAATACCCTCAACATTAGTGATGTCAAAGAGGACTGAAGAGGGACAAAACATCTCAGAACCCAGCTACAAACTCTGATGCCAGGAACAATGTCTGAGATTTCGGTGAGCTTTATTTTTTTCATAAAGGACAAAAAAGTACAAACAGAATAAATTTCTGAACTGCCACAGAGACTTTTTTTCTTCTGAGAATGGGGTAAGGATGGCATGTTAAACATGCTTTCCATGATGAAAAGTCTCAAACGTTTTCCTGGCTCAGCTCTACCTTCTGGAATGCTGACATTTTCCATCAGTCTTAAAAAGAGGTACGCTGAGGGAAGGGCTGAGTCCACACTTAGGAAGGGCTATTGCCTTAGCCTTAGTACTCAATCACACATATTTTACATTCCAGGAACAATGCTTGGCATGTTTTTTTTTTTGTCTAGGTCAACTAGCACTGGCAAAAAACAGTGTCTAGGAGCTGTCTGAGGCTTAATGTGATTTGTGATCATCCCAGTTTGGATGCAACCAGCATGGTCTGGAAGAAAAGGGATTTTAATAATTATACATATGATCCCACTAAGAGTTGGCCATAGGCAGAGACACCTTCCACTAGACCAGTTTTCTCAAAGTCCCATCCAACCTGGCCTTGAAGAATTCCAGAGATGAGGATATGTCCCACTTCAAGCCACTCAGGAGCATGGGAGGCACCGGGAGAGCTAAAAGTGACATTGCGATCATCAGTTTTTTCCTGAGCAGCTATCCACACTCTGTCAGACTCAGCAATGACCATGCCGACTATCTAGATATACATATAAATATATATATATATTTACCCTTAAAAAGTAGAAAAGAACAAAACCTGTTCAAAAATATATAACACCTAAGCTGTAAAAGAGAAAGGATACCTTTTAATTCACTATAGTCAGCGTTGCTTAATCACCTCAGAGTGGGAAAATGAAACAGATACAGCAGCTCTTGGAACCTGATCATCTTTGAAGACATAGTAAACCAACACAGCACAGATTTATGAAGACAGCAGAGCACATCCCAGATTAGTTACAGCAGCCAAAAGGGAAAAATAAGAGCTTTAAAAGCAGAGGCAGTGGGATACAATCAGACTAGTGCAAAAAACATCAGCTTCAACACAGACATATAAGTAATGGATGGTCCTGAAGAGACATTCTGGCTACATCTTCACTAGTAAATTAAATGTGCCCAGGAGTATTCCCAGACACCGAGGCCAACTGACGTGATCTGGTTGCATTCATCTATTGAACTATCTAAGCTTTAAAAACAGGATGGATTCATCCAATAGACCAAGTGGGAATGTTCCTTGGCACACATAAACTCTCGAACTGCACCAAATAACTTTTGGGGAGAGCATTAGTTGGCCCAGGACAAAAGCATGCCAGGGGCTGTGGTAAACATTTTTGCAGAGCAGAGGATTCTGTCCCCCATGTCTGTGGCCTAACACCAATTTATTTATCTTATCATGGGCGTGGCCCCTGCCCACAGGAACTTCTGCCCCTAGAGTGCTTCTGTGACCACAAATTCACCTGAAAAACTTCACGGAGTGCACAAGCCACAGTTAGAGAGGCATCCCAAGTCTAAGGAAATGAACAGGGAAACCTGCAGCCCAAAAAATTTCTGGGTTCCTTTGAGGGAAGAGTCAATACCCAGAGGAAAAAGTCAAGCAGATGTTGCATCAAATATTTGGCCTTCTTTTGTCATCATGCTTTGTAAGTTCGCAGAAGCACAGAATGGTTTGGGTTGGAAGGGACCTTAAAGGTCATCTAGTTCTACCACCCTGCCATGGGCAGGGACACCTTCCACTAGATCAGGTTTCTCCAAGCTCCATCCAACCTGGCCTTGGACACTTCCAGGGATGGGGCAGCCACAGCTTCTCTGGGCAACCAGTGCCAGGGCCTGCCCACCCTCACAGTAAAAATGTCTTCCTGTTTTTTCTGTATACTTGTAGCAAAGAAGCTACTGCTGTTCACTCTACAGTTTTTCTGACTTTTTCTTGTATTAGAAAAATATTTACAATGAAGGAAAACAATTGATGGTTATTATTAAAGCCATTATTAGTGAGACAGGAAACAAAATTGCTGTGTGACTTCTGTTTATTGCAAGAGCAGGCTTGGAACTCGAGTGGACGAGAAGGAAGGGGCAGCCTGGATGTTATGTCCCTGCTGGAAATGAGTGATAGATTGGCAACAGCTGAGGAGAGACACTACCCACTGCACCCTAATTAATACAGGAAGGATGGGTTTGGGAGGACTGGAGTCACCACAGGAGTAAACCTGGGAGTAATTTCCTGTCTCTACTCAGATAGTGTCTCTCTGGGTTGTTGCAGCTGGACCCAACTCTGATCTTCAACAGTCAGGCAAAAATGTTGAGTTCAGTGAGGTTATGGCTGCATTTAGTTGTGGGAAATGGCTGATGCATGATGTTGGCAAGTCAGACCTCTCCTCAGCTAGTCACACATGAGCACCATCCTAATGAAGACGTTCTGATAAACAGTGAATGAAATTTGTATGCACAAAGCCTCACAAACACAAATTGTGTAAATCCTCCTACAGACACAAAGCAAAAACATGGAAAGGAGAGTGGCTACACCACTAAGACTCTACTACCAGTCATTTTTAGAGAGAATACTCTGTTGTTTGCCCTTGCCTTGGATAAGAACTGTGAACCTCAGTAAATCTCTTGTTTCTTTTAATCATATGACATGGGTGCACATAAACTTTTACCCTGAGCACAAGCTCAGAGACACACAGGGCTGATCCAGCAATGCCAGGAGCCAGAAGCACAGGCTGGGGCTGTATTTAAATGCAGCCACACAGAGCAGGGTAACAGGACTGTGAGCTCAACCCTCTCAGCAGGACCCCAAGCAGGTCCAGTGTCATGAACATCACCTCAGTCAACACACATCTGTGCCCAAGAACACAAGCAACACAGCACAAACACATCATAGAAACATAGAATTGGAACAGTTAGGCTGGAAAAGACCTCCAAGATCATCAAGTCCAATCTTTGACCAATTACCACCATGTTCAGTAAACTATATTGTCCCAGCCAAGGTGGAGGCAGAGCTGTTCAAAGAGGCAGACACTGCTGCCCATCTGAGAGCATCTTCAACAAGGACCACGGAATTGTCTTGCCTCTTTGTTCCAAACTCCCTCCCTCTTTAAATGTTCCACCACCGGTTCTTTTGCTTTTTTGGACAGGAGTTCACTGCACACTCACAGCAGAGAAAACTGAAATTATTGTGGCTTTTCGTTTTCTCTTTGCATCTCCTAATTACTTTGCTCCAGAGTGCTCATGCCAGCATTTTGATTTTCGATGGAAAATCACCTAGATCAGGCTTACTATCGCCCTTTGCCCAGTGACTTGGGAGCAATACACACACCTGAAAAGTGAGTGGAGGGTTGAGCTGATGCCTCCTGGCCTGAAGACACGGGGGCATGAGGGGTTGGGTGACTCCAGAACATGGTGCCATTACAAACAGCACTTTGCCTGGAGGCCCATCCAGTTGAATTAGGAAAAAAAGAGAACCATTAATTAACTCGACTTAAGAGAAAGCTGATGCAGGGCAATGTGACCTTTTCTCTATGTCACATGCCACACGGATTTTAGCCTCCTTCTGATGCTTTGTCACCGCCAGTCCTTGTTTTTTAGATCACTGGATTGCGGGGGGGTTATGGTGACTGAAAGGATTGAGGCAGCAGGAGGAAAGAAATGACAGCTTCACTATTCCAATATCTGTACACCAAAGACAGCAGACTCATATCATGCATCTACCATATCTTACCTTGCAATGTGCGGATATATGTATAACCTTTATGTATGTATCTTTATGTATATATATATGTATGGATACTTCTGTCTCAGGTATTGCAAATACGTAACATCTCGTGTGCATTCAGTTCATATACACACATGAGGCAGTTTTGAGCAGTGTTGTACAGAAAAACTAACAATGGCATCAGTTCACAAAAATGCAGAATAGAATTATTTAATGCTGCTCAGTTTTTGCATAAATGTGATAGCAACAGAAGGAGTTTTATGCAGTTTTCTCTGATCAGCTCAATCCATTGCTGCAATAGCCTGAGCTACTTAAAATTTGATATTGTATTAGCTTATCTCAGGGTTTGGAGGGAAAGTGTAGTTAACAGTCTTTAAAATCATAGAATCATAGAATGGTTTGGATTGGAAGGGACCTTAAAGATCATCTCATTCCAACCACCCTGCCATGGGCAGGGACAACTCCCACTATCCCAGGTTGCTCCGAGCCCTATCCAATGCCTTGGACACTTCCAGGGATGGGGCAGCCACAGCTTCTCTGGGCAACCTGTGCCAGGGCCTCACCACTCTCCCAAGGAGGAATTTTCTCTTAATATACCTGACTCTTCAGCTTAAGGGTATTCCCCTTTGTCCTCTCACTACATGCTCTTGTTTCTTAGGTACCAATTTTAGGGAGAGAGGTAAATTATTTCAGTAAGGCAAGATGAATATTTTAACTTGAATCTCAGTTTGGAACAGCAAGTTACTCTAACCAAATCCATGACATGCAGGATACATCTCCACCTCTTCCTTAGTACTCCATAAGATCTCTCTCAAGACCTGACCCACAGCAGCAATAAACCAGGAATTACAGGTCCTAGGAACAAGGGAAAGCCAGGTTTCAGAGCATGTGTGACTCTCTGAGCCTTAGTCTACTGGAAAGCTTCACAGACTCTGAGGGACACCTGGACTGGTGGTCCATATGTGACTGCAGGTATTTCTACACTGTCATCTTCTAGCTGTGGTCTCTGTAGGGGGGAAAGGTGGATGGATCTTGGAGCTCATGGAGCCCTGAGTTTCTCCACAGATCTGTCTTTGAAAGTTGTGTCAACACAGACATTAAGATCACAAGTGCAGGGTTTTCATCCTCTGAATAGGAGAATTTTTTTGACCACATTGTTGAAAAAGAAAACACAAGGGAAAAATACTTCTCATATTCCATTAGATAATATTGGCAAGGAAAGACATGTCAATGGTACCCACATACATCTCATGTAGAGCAAAAAACCTCAGAATGGTTTAAAAAATGTTTTCCATGTCCCAGTAAATCACTGTGGCTTAAAGTATTGAAGGTTGGTTTTGAAACTTCTCTTGATGAAATCTGAGCTTTTATCTCAGTGAAAACACTCCCATCCTACTAAACAAACATGACTTGCTCAGCAGTGGACCTCAGAAAATCCTCTCACTTCTCATTATCCCACAGTTTAGATTAGGGCTTTTATAGCTTGACTTCCTAATTTAACCACAGGATCAGCTCTGCTCCCCTCTGCCTCAGCCTTTGCAGGGCTAATATATTATTTCTGTAACATGAAGAGCAAAGCAAAGGAATATAACATGTTCTTGAGGCAACAAGTTAATTTTGATTTAACCTTCCACTGCTTGACATTGTGGCCATTAACACTTTGGTTGTTTAAAGAGAAACACCAAGTGAGCAAGCAGTAAACTCTTACTCAAACAAAAAGGCCTCCCAGAGGTGCTGGCTGAACTGTTTCTTGCAACCCAAGGCATTCCTTTGTCATTCCTACTGGCAAGATGTCCTTTCCATGCCAAGATGGACCCTGTTGGACCCATGAAACACCTCACCTACGAAAAGGCATCTGAAACTGAGTTATGAGGATTTTCACCCTGAGAGCAGAGGAGGATGGAGAGGAAATTCCTGGGTGGAAGACCAGAGCAGTAAAGCTTCTGGCTCTGACATCGACCTGCTCAAATCCTACAGACTTGGCTATGCTTCAGTTTTCCCTCCTGCCCTTTCTTTTACCCATTTACATCTGGACATTCCTCACAACAGGAATCTCTGGCTGTATGATGGTGCCTAGAGGCTCCAGTCCCATTTACTATGGCATGAGGACACTTAAAGAGCTGCAAATACACACAGACTGAGGCTCTGATAGGGATTTTCAGATAAAGAAGAATGTCATGATAGACTTCTATTCTTGCAGTACAAACAATCCAGATTTAAGGTTGCTCAGCTGGTGGTACAATCCACTGTTATTTCTCATTTCAAAACTTTATTTCTCCTAGGCCCTCCATGAAAGAACCATAGAGTCATTTAAAGACCTGTAAGATCATGAAGTCCAACCATCAAGCCATCACCCATATCACGTTCACCATTAAACCTCTTACCTCCAAGCTCTTGGACACATCTCACTAGTGGGAAGAAGTGGCTTTACAGAGAAAGCACTAGAGACACTTCAAGGACTAAACCAAAATTATTTATTGCCCTTTGATCTTAGGCCTCACCTTTTTCCTTTGCAGATACCAGACACCTTCCCCACACACTCCAAGCCAGATAAGGAGCTTTCCAGTGTGACACAAGGAATTTGTTCCCTGGTGTCCAGCTCCTAATGAGGTTATTTAAGGCTTAGACATACCTTTTCTCAGGGAACATTCACACAGTCTTTTGCCAACAGACCCCAGGTCACAGAGACTTCACTTCTAGATGACCCCAACTGAAGAAGCTGGACTTCACTGATTCTCATGGGTCCCTTCCAACTCAGAATATTCTAATTCAGATTGGTCTAGATCCTAGCAAAGAGGTCACACTGAGGTAAATATGTGACACAACTGAGGTGAAATGGCCTCATGGCCACTGCATACTGGTAGCATGGACAAAGACACCAAGACAGCATGTTCTCCTTGCTAAGAATCCCATAGAAAACTCTGAGGAGAGATCTGGGTTGGCTTTGGGTTAGGTTTGTTGGGCTGGTTTGGAATATTTCTCTTTTGATTCCCTTCCCCTCCAAACTCTAACCTAACCCTCTCAAAGGAAGACACCTGAAAAAAGAGACCTTGCTTTTCAAAAGACCTTCAGCACATCTGCCTCCCACTGCAGTAATATTATTTTCCTAAGCAGCTCCCAGACTGTGAATATAAAAGCACACACATTCAAAACCCACAAAATCAGATCATAACCCTGGACAATGAGAAAATTATACAAGTCCACTTTCCATGTCAGGATGCATTTCCCTTTAAGAATTTTCATTTCCCTTTAAGCAATTCTATTATTCACACATAGCATTTCTAATCATTCTTTCAAGTGTTTCTGTGTAACTTATCAGGGTTTAATGAATGCCAGAATAAGCACTTGAGGGAATATCCACATAACTGGACACTAACCCAAAGGTTTTAACAAGACCTCTACATTTTTCTCTTTTTAATATAATCTTTAGTCAAGCATTTGCTGCTTTGATCAGAAATATGGCTGTTTTATTGGTATTATTATTGACTTTTTCCCACCCACCCTCCTGGCTAATCCCCCATCCCATAACCTGTGAGCCTTATAGGGTTGCAATGAAGAGTTATTAGTTACAAAGGGCTTCCTTGGAAACAACATCTACATAAAAACAGTCAAAATTAACAAGGAAACTTCTATATTGACTTCTACTGAATTGAGACCCACACTGACTTTGCAGAAAGAACACTAAAAAAACCAAAAAGCTACCCTACATAAATCCTTGAATATGTTAGAGAACAAGTGACTTGTTCAGTTTGCCATACATGGAGGGATTCACTATCAATAAGAATTCCTAAGGATGACCTTGTATCCAGTTAGTGTCAACCACACAAATTATGGGACACCTTGTCATTATAGGTTTGAATGACTAAAAAAGTGGATGAGACAAGATACATCAAGAAATAGTACAGGAATTGGATGCATTTTCAGGTGAAACTGTCCTTTGGAAGACAGGGATATGAGAAAAAGAATTCAGTCTCTAAATGTTGGATACTCTTCCCAAAGCAACCACTGCCTCCAACAATACACTAGAAACATGCTAAAACTTGATCCTGGCTTTTAAGTCAGTCTTGGAGCTCTGTAGGACTCGTTTTTGCATGACACTCTTGTGGGCAGCCCTGCACTTGTCCTTGAGCTCTGGCTGGTTTTGGGTTCTTTTCTCTGGGGTGCTGTTCAGACAGAAATAGAGTCGGAATTTTTTCCAGAGAGCCTCAGGCTTTCCAAGAGCAAGGGATGTTTTCAGTTACATGTAGTCACTGGTTTCCAGTGGTCTTCCTTAGACAGAAATTTGGGTGGCTGAGGAAGTTTGTATCCTCAGGTTCTGGAGAGGCAATGGAGGAAGCAGGTTTCCATCCCTGCATAAGGACACAGACCAGCTACCTGAGGCAGATAGCACAGGCAGCTGGGCAGAATAGTTTCTCTAAAGCTGACTTAGATGTCTTACCCCGTGGTTTCAAACAGTAAAGGGGAACATTATATAATTTTCCTATAAAGATAAAATTGTATTCAGTGGGTTTACTTATATCTCTAAAAATTTATAATAATAACATCAAGATTCAGGGAAACCAAATATATATATCCCAGTACTTAAAGGGGGCCTACAAGAAGGCTGGAGAGAGACTTTTAACAAGGATAAGCAGTGACAGGACAAGGGGGAATAGTTTTAAGCTGAATGAGGATAGATTTAGATTAGGTATCAGGGATAAATTATTTCCTGTGAGAGTGATGAGGCTCTGGCACAGGTTGCCCAGAGAAGCTGTGGCTGCCCCATCCCTGAAAATGTTCAAGGTCAGGTTGGATGGGGCTTTGAGCAACCTGGGATAGTGGGAGGTGTCCCTGCCCATGGCAGGGAGTTGGAATGAGATGATTTTCAAGGTCCCCTCCAACCCAAACCATTCTATGATTCAGAGAAGTGGAAAAGTCCTCAAGAACTGACAAGTTCTGTTCCTAACTCCACAGTAAGATACAGTCTGCCAGGCTTCATTCCTGACACATCCTGCTGGTATCTCTTAGTTCCCTGTCCAGAGATGAAAAGAAGGTATTTGTGCCCATCTCCAAAGGCACAGAGACCAGAGACACTCCAGCCCAGCCTTGCCCCAGTGTGAGGTGGGCTTTTAAACTGTGGTCATTCCTCAGAGTGAGACATGGACAGAAAATGTAAGTCATCATCATGGCTAGACTTAACAAACAAAGAGTTGGGAGAAAATGTACGTAATTTATCATCAATAGGTACAAAAAGATCCAAAGACTCTCTCAAGCTATTAATAAAATTTTAGTCAAGTGTTTCCTTCAACTGAAAATTTGTTCCATAGAGTTGTACCCCCTCTATTTCTTTCATTTTTATTTTTGATACAACCTTAAAACCAGTTGGTACTTTTGATCAGCTAATTCTATAATCTATCTCAGAGACAATTTCTTCACCAAAATATGGTCAGGCATTGGAAGAGGCTGCCCAGGACAGTAGTGGAATCACCATCCCTGGAAGTGTTCAGAAGACGTGTGGATGTAGCACTTGGGGACATGGGTTAGTGGTGGCCTTGGCAGTGCTGGGGTAACAGTTGGACTCAATGACCTTAGAGGGTTTTTCCATCCTAAAGGGTTCTATGATTCTATCAGTCCCACAGAGGGGGGAAAAATATTGCCCTTGCAACAGGGACCTTATGGGAATGAAACTTTATTTTCAGTCCAGTGCTGTGTTGCAAGCTGGTGAGCTTGGGAAGAAAACAAGGAGACAGGCTTACCCCAGTTTTGCAATGTGCTTATTAATTTCAGAAAAACCACCGCAGGAACAAAGTTTATTGGTGAGTAGGAGGATGTTTCAGGAACAGAGCCCAACTGAAAATAATCAGCTCCCTTTAATTAATTGCATACAGTTTTATTGCATAACCGATGGTTTTAAACCTTGGCCAATTAGCTTGTCAAACACAGAAGTTAAATTCTCTATTGGTCTCTCAAGCAAGGTCTATGCCAAAGTTTTAATTCAAGTTGCCTTATCCAAGCAACCAGAAAATAGGGCCTCTTGAAACTAAAATTAGTGGGCAGTTACCCAGATTGGGAAAAAAAGAACAGGAAAGACAAAGGGAAAAAAAAACAAGGACACAGAAGTCCAATATATTGCTCAGGTCCATGGCCTCCATTCTAGGGCAAATTGCAGTTGCAAGATTACTTTGTCTTGACAACTTATTTACAAAGGCAAGTTGAGGTACTATTGTCAATTTGACATGCCTACAACACAGAAGAAAAAAAAAATAAAAACACTTTTTATTTGAAAAGCTCTTCCACAAGATTTTATGATGCTGTGATAGCTGCCTCACTGGCTGTGGGTCTCTTTTTCCAGCAAATGGAGAAGGCAGGATGATTTTATAATCATATATACTTATATATTTGTATATTAAAATGAATATAAATTTTTACATGCTAATAACCATGTTCTTGGCATGATCTAAAGCTGTGTATTCAAAGTAACTAGCCCAGAGGCAAATATTTATTTTCCAGTTTCTGTCTTAAACACAGCGCCAGTTAGTTAACTTTTTTTTTTTCCCAAAGCACTGATCTGTTTCTCAAAAAATGCATTAGGAAACAAATATGTTCTTTTCAGCTAATTATTTTAAGGAGGCATTGTATTAATACTCATGATACATATCCTGAGAACCTCATGGTGCTCATTGTGTCAACCACATGTGCTTTGAACTTGGTTGAGCGATGACATCCATATCAAAGCTGTGCTTTTATAAATGAAGATTTTGCATGTTTTGCCTCAGTAATTATCTTGTGAAAAGTTGGCTTGGGGTGCAGCAACCTCTTGGTCCAAGCTTTCAACCCTTGCAGCTTCATTAGATAAAATGTCTATTGAGGTGTTGTCCTGAGTCTCTACAGCTGAAATTGGGATGGGTGGTTGCTGCACTTACTGCTGGATTTTTGGTGTGCATATCATAGAATCACAGAGGGTTTGGGTTGGAAGGGACCTTTAAAGGTCATCTAGTCCAACCCCCATGCCATGGGCAAGGACACCTTCCACTAAACCAAGTTGTTCAGAGTTCTGTTCAACATAGCCTTGAATATTTCCAGGGATGGGGAAGCCACCACCTCTTTGGACAACTTGCGCCAGTGTTTCACCACATTCATTGTAAAAAAATCTTCCTTATCTCTAATCTAATTTAGATAAAGGACAACGAAGGTGGTGAAGGATCTTGAGGGGAAGGGCATGAGGAGCAGCTGGGGGCACTTGGTGTGCTCAGCTGGAGAAGAGGAGACTGAGCAGAGACCTCAATGTAGTTGCAACTTCTTCGTGAGGGGCAGGGGCGGGGCAGGCTCTGATCTCTGCTCTGTGAGGACCAGGGACAGGACCCAGGGAATGGCCTGGAGTTATGTAAGGGAAGGTTTAGGTTGGATATTGGAAAGAGGTTCTTCCCCCAGAGGGTGGTCAGGTGCTGGAACAAGTTCCCCAGGGCAGTGGGCACAGCGCCAAGGCTGGCAGTGCTCCAGGAGTGTTTGGATGATCCTCTCAGGCACATGGTGTGGCACTTGAGGATGATTCTGTGCAGGACTGGGAGTTGGACTCGATGATCCTTGTAAGTCCCTTTCAACTTGGCATATTCTGTGATTCTGTAAATCAAACATCTTCTTACTTAAACCTTCAAGCCTTGTCCTATTGCAACAGGACCTACTAAAAAGTCTGTCTCCATCTTTCTTATAAGAACCCTTTAAGTACTGAAAGATCATAATAAGGTCTCCCTGGAGCCTTCTCTTCCAGGCAGAGCTCTTTAGTTTGAACATGTGGTACCACACAGCCCTGAGCCATCTCCAGAGCAATCACATTTTGGACCAAATGAGTCAAAACTGCTTGCTTGTTACTGTGATCATGAACTGCAAGACTGTCAAAACCTAAAGGCACGAAGAGGAGAGCAAGGCAAGCTAAGGTCACACAGGCAGACATCTAAGTGCTTGCCTGCTTTAGTAATGCCACATGGACACCAATAATTACCAGTATGTCATTTTTCCCAGTGTTTCATAGAAGTCTCAAACTAGTTTTGAAATCACACCATGCCAGATGCTACACAGACACTTCTGCAGTCTTGACACTGAAAAGTCAAAAGTCATCACAAATGAGTAAGTGGAGGGAAAAATAACATTAACCTCATTTCACAGGGTAATGAAGTGACTCCTTTACTGCAAGGTTGGTGAGGCACTTGCACAAGTAGCATGGTGAAGCTGTGGCTGCCCCATCCCTGGAATTGTTCAAGGCCAAGTTGGATGGAATGTCAAGCAGCCTGGTCTAGTAGAAGATGTCTCTGCCTCTGGCAGGGGAGTTGGGACAAAGTGGTCATTGAGGTCCCTTTCCACCCAACTTTTCTATGATTCTTTCTATGTTTCTATGGTCCTTGACAGTCACAGGAGAAGGTTTTAGTAGAGTTCCATCATGGACTCAGACCTGCTGTGTTGCCCTGCAGCAGCAGCCTGCGTTTCCCGGTCTCTCTCACAACAAACCACTCCTCACATCTTGATGGCTGAACCTGCTGGCTCCTGGGGTGCAGGTCTGCCAGCTGTGAAACCTCTAGGACATGTGGTCAACAAGAAGGGCACTTACACTGCCCTGGACAGATAGACCTGAGACAGTGCTGACTACAGTCCAGCCTAGGACCATGCCTAAATTCAAGCCCAACCACACTGGTATGGAAATGTCCCCATTATAGAATCAGAGAATCAGAGAATATGCTGACTTGGAAGGGTCCCACAAGGATCATCAAGTCCAGCCCTTAGCCCTGCACAGGACCATGCCCAAGAGCCCCACCATGTGCCTGAGAGTATTGTCCAGATGCTTCTTGAAGTCTGTGAGACTTGGAGCTGTGACCACTTTCCTGGAAAGCCTTTCTCAATATCAATCCTAAGCAGTCTTGCCCTTCTGTGACTCCATGACAGCTCCTGGTTCAGAGCTCACTCGTGTCCTGCCAGACCAGACCACAGAGAAACAAGCGAGAGTTTGCTTGGAAAGAGTCATGTCCATATGGCCAAGGTGTGATAGTCCCCAGAAGAACCTGCCTCTCATTTCTGCTTTCACAACCCTGCCCTCAAGCCACACAGCGATAATTCCCCTGCTTTTCTCATGGCTCTTTTACCACACTGATCCATCATGGAAAAAATTAAAGATGCTTTATCTGAAACATCCATGAAGGAAATCCTGTGTCTCTGATGAACCTGACTTCCTCAATTTCCTGTTTGCTGCACAGCTGTCTATATTGGATGGGTCTCAGGGACATTTTTTGGGACATATTTGTGTACCTCAGTTGAAAGCCAGGCTCCTTGAGTTGGAACATAAGGGTCTATAATCTATTTTAAAAAAAAATAATAAAAAAAATTAAAAATCACAGTGAAAACAGAAAGAATGAAAAGAAAACAAACCAATAAAGAATCTATCCTGTCATAACATTTGAGGTTCTGGTATTTGCTGGCCTTGGAGCAGTTTCAAAATAAATGAAGGAAATGTGTATTACATTAAATGCTAATATTTGGAAGATAAGAGGGGGAAATGATGAAATGCTCCAGTGTCTGTGTGTGTATAAACACACATGCTTGATACACACAAACACATCGTTGTGATTCTCCCTGAATCAGAGTAGTGCTACATAGGAAGAATTAGTGAAAAAGGAAACAAAAAAAGAAACTTATTATCCCAGGTCTTTGCTCTTCACATACATGACAAGGGATTTTGCACTTCTCATTCTTTATCTCTTTTCAGAATTGCAATTAAATCCTTCCACGAGAATTGTGGTGGTTTGGGTTTTGATTTTGGTTTCGGTTTTTACAAATGAGACTTGATCTTATAAACAAAGAGTCATTGAGACATATATAGGCATATGTGTAAGAGATCTCAATCCTACACAAACCAAACCATGCCAGGTGCCTTACTAATAAGGCTGGTTAATCAAAAAACAACCAATTTGTTCCTAGTTGATGCCATGTGTGTTGCTGGTTAAACTTTGAGGTCTCTTCTCCATTCCACCACAGATGCCTTTGTGTAATCCCTTGGCTCCTGATCGACCCAGTCTGTAAAGTTAGGACACAACACGTGTTTGCCTCCCAGGGACAACAAGGCCTTGGGCAACAAGGACCATGAAGTGCCCAGAATTCTTTTGTTAATTAGCAGATGCAAGGTAAGGGAGCTGGAATATGGGATTTAAGGCTCCAAATACTCAGGAAAGCATTTGATGTCTTTGCTTCAAACAAAGCAGCAGAGCAGGAACTGAAATTTTCACAAGTAATAGACAAAGCTTAGATCTTTCACAGCACATCAGAAAATAATGACTCTCTGCAGTTTATTTTCATGAATAGCTCTGGACACATTTTTTCACAAGGACTGTGAACAGAAAACATTTCACTGGCCACAGAGTTGTTTCCTTGCTAACCTTCAACCTTTACTGCAAGCCCACAGGTTCCAGAGTTTAGAGGTGTGTTTTCTCACACACACCAAAAGAAAGCTTCATTTTGATCATTGCAGATGAACCATTTCTGAACAAACTCTCAGACAAAATCTTTCCCGAGGCATAAATCTATCATGAGAAAAGAAAGGCACCTACTGTAGCAAATAACATAAAACTATACAGTTTAAAATAAAATATATAAGTAGGAGCAACTTCAAACCAGGTGAGATGATGGAACATGTTGCAATATGGGCTGTCAAGCTGTGGCTTGCATGAAAACAGTGGTACTCTTGGATGAAGACCACTGATCTATGGTAACCTCCTGGCCAATGAACTGATGAAATGCCATGGTCTAGGTTTCAGACAAGGTTATAAGGCAGCAAGGAGAGAGTCTGGTTAATGATTGGGAAGGCTCTGGAGGTTTGGCATTGGAAAAGATTTCTAAGATCATCAGCTGTAAATCTAACTGTGCCAAGTCCCACTGAACCACGTCCCTCACTGCCGCATCTACACATCTTTTAAAGATATAGGAGAGGAGAAACAGGAGTTAAAGAAACCAGTTTCATGCAAAGTGCTCTACTACAGAGATGTTGCGGAAATCCCCACCACATAGTGTACAAAAGCTTTTCCTTTAGCTGAGACACAAGACTGAAGTTTCTCTCCAAAGAGCATTTCTTGGTAGCCAAGGGATAACTCCCATTCTGGGGACTGAAAACTTCACTCATAAAGTTTTTCTTCACAGACCCCAATTTTTATTTTTTTCTTTAACCGGTAGGAGTCTGCTATCTTTGAGAACTTATCAATCTACTGCTTTTATTTAAAATTAAAAATGTGTTAAACAGGACTGGATGGGAAATGACATACAGGTACATTGCACATATACTGCATGATTCTATAAATCTTACACTTCAAAAAATCAGAGAGAGAACATGATGTAATAACACCAATAAATTGGCTGTGTTTGGCAGGTTCGCTGATATGTTCTCCTGCAAAACTCAGGAATCTGATCCACTGGGTACCACTCCAGTAACTCTCTGTGGTGTTCAATCAGAAAAGTGACCCCCACAGGCTGCCCAACGCTCTCTAAAGTGGGTATGAAAGCTGCTTTTCTATCCACAGGCCTTGATCAGTCCCAAAAAGAGAGGAAAATAGGAAAAGAGAGAGAGATCCCTTGGTGCTTGTGCCTGCTTCTCTTTCAAATGGAATTAATGGTGGTTTAATGGGGTATGAAAGGATGTTTTACTGGAAACAATGAGGAACAATTGTCTAGCTCACGTTTCATTTCACAGGTCATTATTGCATTAAGAAGTAAATCGACCAAGTCCGGTAAATAACAGTCTGTGTTTTGCCCAGAGCTTCAAACCAACAATCTTAGCAGTCACCAACTAATATCTTTGTCATTTTTAACCCTTGCAGGGATCTGCTGGGGGCTAAACAATTATAGTCTTCACCCACCCCTAGCAGGTAAACATTATTCATTTTATTTCTCATCCCTTCTTCCTGCAAACCCCAAGAGGCTGGGGTTTTTTTGTTGGGTTTTTTTGCATTGTTATTTTGTTTATTAGCCAACCTAGCCAACTGTGTGTCTGGTGGCCTTGAAAAACAACACATATTTTAGTGACTGCTGCAGGCGTCTTTAAACAGGCTGCTTCCTCTGCAAAATTAATTGTTGCAAAATGCGGTGCTTCCCCTGTAAAGCTCCTGCAAACTCACACTCAGCAGTTTGGCTGGGTTATAGATATGCCTCGAAGATCTAAGGGAAATAATGTAGTTATGCTTGCAGGATGCAATTCACTTTTTTTGTTGTGTGTGTTTTGTTTTTCTTTTAATTGCATAAACAAGACCATCTTGCCTCCTTAAAGGTAACAGCCACCAAGCCTAGAGAGGCTGTACCATCAGCCCCATCCCTGCCTCGCTGGAGCTGCTCATCTCTCCACTTCTCTGTTTCTCCTCAAGCCTTCTTGGTTTGACTATTAGCAGCAGCAGCTTCTTCAGCAGCTGCATCACAAGCAACGTGAGTAGCAGGTTGAGTGAAGGGACTCTGCCCTCCTGACCCACTCAGGTGAGACCCCACCTGCAGTGCTGCCTCCAGGCCTGGGATCCCCACCACAAGAAGGACATGGACCTGTTGGAGTGAGCACAGGTGAGGCCAACAAAATGATTAGAGGGATTGAACACCTTTGCTATGAGAAAAGACTGAGAGGATTGACATTGTTCAGCCTGGATAGGAGAAGCCTTTGGGATGACCTAATTGTGGCCTTCCAGTACCTGAAGGGAGCATAAAATAAAGACTATTTACAAGTGCCTGGAGTGACAGGACAAGAAGGAATGGCTTCAGACTGAGAGTAGATTATTAGGAAGAAATATTTTACTGTGAGTGTGGTGAGGCCCTGGCACAGGTTGTCCAGAGAAGCTGTGGTTGTCCCATCCCTGGAAGTGTCCAAGGACAGGCTGGATGGAGGTCTGAGCAACCTGGTGTAGTGGAAAGTGTCCCTGCCCATGGCAGGGGTGTGGAATGAGATGATCTTTAAGGTCCCTTCCAACCCAAACCATTCTGTGATTATTTGATTCTTTTAGAAGAGATGACAAAAGTTTCTGGCTGGTATCCAGTAGTAATAAAGACCAGTGACTGATTCAGATTTGGGAATCCTACTTCTGAAGTAGGAATAATAAATAAAAGTGAAACAGTGCCTTGGGAGAACAAGAATGATGTCTGAGCTCCTGAGCTTTGAGATGTCCCAGACAAGGAACTGAATCACAGAATCATGGAATGATTTGTGTTGGAAGAGACTTGAAAGATCATCCTATTCCAAGCTCCTGCCATGGGCAGGGACACCTTCCACTAGCCTAGGTTGCTCCAAGCTCCATCCAACCTGGTTTGAACACTTCAACGGACAGGGCAGTCACAGCTTCCTGCAGCCTTTGCCAGTTTTGGTTCCCTGGTGCTGTAAATTCACTCAGACATTGGACAACATTTGTCATGGGACTAATCTCTACATTTCCATATTCCACAAGAACAGGCAGACTGGATGAGAAGGACCAAGTGCATGGGATGGAAGAGAATCACTCTGCATTAAGTATCTCCCTAGTAATCACTCTTTGTCTTCATCAGAAGCATTTAGAAAATCCTAATTACCAAACCTTCCTAATACAACACCCTGGCCTTGGGATCCATAAATCAGACCTCAAAGATTCCTGCAGACCACTGAGCATCCCAAAAGGGCCATATGAATTTATTTTATCCATAGTTCTCCCACTCAGGAAAAGATAGCATCTATCTGGATCATCTAAGGATGTTACCACTGATAAGGACTCTACAACCCACTCAGGCAAGTTACATCCATGCTTAGCTTTTTAATCCAACATTTCCTCCCAACCCCTAAAATTATCTCAACGAATCTTCAGCCCATTATTTCTGATTCCACAGACTTCAGGAGCAGTTTATTTCTCTCTAATCCACAGCACTCCTTTATATTTTTGAAGGCAGTTCCTAAATCTCTCATCCACCTCTTTTCCTCAAGACCAAGCCACCCAACTTTTCCAGACATTCTTTATGTTTCCTGTTTTTCACATGTCTAATAATTCCTTTCACCTTTATTTGCCAGCTCCTAAATTAACCCATGAGTGATGTATTTATTCAGATTTCATGGACCATGAATCCTTTATAAATCAAAATTTAAGAACCACTACCCCGAAACAGAGACTGCATAGTGTCAATGATAAAAAAGCTTCTGCTTGGGATACAGACAACATTTACATACAGAAAGGGAGAGAGGTGGATACCAAATCCATAACTAGAATCCTAAATGAAGGTGACGTGATGTTCTGGTGGCACTGAGATATTTTTCGTCTCACAGGGAAACAAATGGGGTCTACAAGATTTCACAAACTCTTAATATGGTGACATTTCTCTAAATAGATTCTTGAATACAGGAGTTGAGTTTGGAAAATGACAAACCTGCTCTTTTATCCTCAGGGATTAGGGCTAAAAGGAGAAGCCAAGATAGCAATTGTAGGCACAAACTATTTGCTGGCACGTCTTCAAAAAGGATTGCTATCCTAAGGGGCAAGGTTATCTCCCATTGTCAGGGGTCTGACTTCATAATCAGTTATTCCAAAATTCATTTGTATAATCATTCCTAATAGATATGTACACATATTTTACATTTGATGCAGCTGAACACCAGTGCACATTTGTTTGAAAGAACCTTGGGAATTTAGAAAAGAAGTAGAAAGGGTGGCACAGAACACTCCATTTATAGCAATAAACATGCAAAATGGATGGGTTTGCCCAAGGTTTTTTTTGGATTCATCACGGGAAAAACATTTGAAACTCTCCATGGGAACAAGAAGATACAGTTTGATAGGCTTATACAATTATATGTGTCCATATATATATCTATACACACACACACATACACACACATATATATATATATTTGTGTGTGTGTGTGTATATGAATATGTATATATGCATTTCACATGGACAATGAACAATGACATCCATCTTATATCCTAGCTTTAGAATTAATGAAAAAACACCCCCGAAAAGGGAAAATCACAGAATCACAGAAGAGTCTGGGTTGGAAGGGACCTTAAAGATCATAGAATCATAGAATCGATTGGGTTGGAAAAGACTTCCAAGATCATCTAGTCAACCCTTGATCCAACTCCAGTGTCTTTACCAGATCATGGCACTGAGTGCCACATCCCATCTCAGTTTAAAAAACTCCAGGGATGGTGAATCAACCACCTCTCTGGGCAGGCCATTCCAATGCCTGGGCACTCTCTCTGAAAAGAATTTCTTTCTAATATCCAACCTAAATTTCCCCTGGCAGACCTCAAGCCCATTCCCCCTTGTCCTATTGCTGCTGCCTGGGAGAAGAGACCAACCCCACCTGGCTACAACCTCCCTTCAGGGGGTTGTAGTAAAGAGTGAGGAGGTCACCTCTGAGCCTTCTCTTCTCCAGGCTGAACATGCCCAGCTCCTTCAGCCTCTCCCCACAGCACTTGTGCTCCAGTCCCTTCTCCAGCCTCATTGCTCTTCTCTGGACCTGCTCCAGCACCTCAATGTCTTTCCTGAACTGAGGGGCCAGAACTGGACACAACACTCAAGGTGTGGCCTCGCCAACACAGAGTGCAGGGGAAGGGTCACCGCCCTGGTCCTGCTGGCCACACCATTTTTGATACACACTATTTTGATCATCTCATTCCACCTCCTGCCATTGACAGGGACACCTTCCATTATTGCAGGTTGCTCCAAACCCCATCCAACCTGCCCTTGGACACTTCCAGGGATGGGGCAGCCCCAGCTTCTCTGGGCAACCTGTGCCAGGACCTCTCCACCCTCACAGGGAAGACTCTCCTCCTAATATGATCTAAACCTGCCCTCTGCCAGTGGAAAGAGATTCCCCCTTGCTCTGTATTTCTTTCCCAGCTGATGGATTCTCCACCCACAGGGGTGTCCCTCGCTGTGCCACGTTGTCCTTGGCAGAGCTGATTCTTTGATTCAGCAGGTTCAACCACCTCATCACTGAAGAGCCACCACAAAGATATCAAAGATATAAAAATAACTAATTGTTCTTTTGGATTACTTTAAACTTCATTCTCCCATGAGCATAAAAAAATTCCTCTCCACTTTGTTCTTGGCTTTAGTCTCAATTAAGTTCTGTGGAAATCTTTACCTGGGATGCATTTTCAGGAAAATTAAGTAAGAGTTACAAGCATTTTCTGATCATATTAAGCTTGGGGTTTATGAAACAACAGCTTGGTAACAGCTCCTTTAGTGTCCTCTATTGTTATTTTCAATGCATTTTGCATGGGCTGTTTATTGCAGAAAAGCAAATTTCTGTCTGTGAACAGCAACAATGAAAAAAGTTCCCGAGGAAAACAACAAATGTTTCAGGCCAATATTACATATATTTCATTCCTTACAAATCTACCAAACCAGCATTCACTTCTTAAACATCTTTAATTACTAGATGTGGTTATGTATAGCAGATGGGGCTAATCATAGTCTTTGAAATATTAAATATATTAGGTGCAATATTTTCACTCAGTTTTAGTCCCAACTTGTATTAGTAATCTGTGTGTCAAAATTCTACACTTCCTCAACTATTCCTTGAGATTTTTATTCAATAATTAAAAATACTAAAAGAAAGGAAATTGTACAAAAATTGTTGACCCATATCCCCAGTTATTTTGGACTGTTCATACTTAGATCTAACATTTTATCTTATTTCTGATGAAACCAAAAAAATTCTGAATATTCATTTATGACTTTTAACGTCCATGTTATATGATCTTTCAAGGAGTTGTGGATAAAATTGAGTGTTAAATATCTGTGTGAGTTGCTTCAGAGAAGCATTTAATACAAAATACTTTCCCTTTTATGATCTAGAAAATGTACTGATTACCTCTAGAGAGCATTGAGCAACTTCACCACTTCAGATTTGTCTAGATTGTAAATGATGCAAAAAAGCCGCCATAATCTCAGTGATCTGCTGGCCAGATAAAATGTTCAACTGCCCACAACACAGTAACCCTCTCACCAACACACTCACAATAAAGTTGAGTCAATTTTCAAAAAAATACCATATTTCTTCATAATTTTTTAAGAATAATTGGGGGAAAAGTTGTAATTATTTTTATTAAGCCACCGAATCCAAGTGTTCGGTAAAGTACCATAAAATAGTTCAAGCATGGGGTTTTTTGATAAAAAATAATGTGTAAAATACACTTTTAGATGATTCTAGACAATGCAACTATATTCTTTAACTTGTCTATTCAGGGTGGGATGCATTTAGGTTCAGAGTCTGGCTGTCAGGGTTTGGGACATTAAACTGATTTATTTCAATGATTTATCTTGGGCAAACCACGAATTCTTTCCTCCACTTGGGAATTAGCATCAAAATATATGCCTATTCCACAGGGGTATCAGGTATTACAGATCTAAATTTCATTGATACTTCTACTGTATGCAAGGAACCTACAAGGTTTGAGTAGTGTAAAGTAGAAAACAAATGCAATTATTCACAGGAAATCCAAGGAGAGCATGTTAAAACAGGATGAAAAAGTCACATAATAACTCCATCCTATAGCCCAGAACTTCATAATCCCTCAGTGCATCAGAATTGGAGAGGACCTGAAGAATGGCCACAAAGATGACCAAAGGGCTGGAGAAGATATCCTGTGAGGAAAGGCTGAAGGAGTTAGGTTTGTTCTCCCTGGTGGAGATAAAGCTTAGGGGGGACTCATCACAGTATTCCAGTACTTAAAGGGAAACTGCAAAGAGGATGAAGGTTCTCTTTGCACAAGGAGACACATGGAGAAGACAAAGACACTATTTGCACCAGGAAAGGTCTCACCTTAGTATAAGAAATATGGTTTTTATTTTTACAGTGGTAACAATCATTGGGCATTGTAGACCAGAAGTGTTAAAGACTGCCTGGGGCTCTGAACAAGCTGGTCTAGTAGAAGGTGTCCTTGACCGTGGCAGGGGGTTGGAATGAGATGAGCTTTAAGGTCCCTTCCAACCAAAACCATTCTATGATTCATGGGAACAACCTCCCCAGGGAAGTGGTAGAGACTCCATCACTGGAGATTTTCAAGATGTAAGTGGACAGGGTGGTAGATATTCTCCCTTTCCCAAATAGAGGTTTTGAGGTCACATCCAGCCTGGTCTGTTCTATGATTATTCAGCCCCAACTGCTTTAAAAAATGCCAAGAATGTATCTGCCAGCAGGGAGAATACATATGTCTGCAGGCTCTAGACTAAAACTTGAAAGGCTTGGTTTCATCTCTCGGATTCTGGGAATTACCTACCTAATTTCTGCTCTTAATGGGTCAATTTCTCTTTGTTGACTAGAGGGGACTTTAGTGGACTCTAGTGGAAGGTGTCCCCGCCCGTGGCAGAGGGTGTGGAACAAAATGAGCTTCAAGGCCCCTTCGAATCCAAACCATTCTATGATTCCATGGTCCTGTGATGACAGTGGAGGCAATGGAAGTGGGGGCAGATGGATTTCCCACCAGCCTCTGATTTCACCTCAGCTACATTTCCATCAAGGGAAGACAATGAACTTCAGTGGCTCTGGGAATGGTCTGTTGTCAGATCACAGATGTGGGGAACTGTGACAACAGAGTACTGTAAATATTGCAGACAGCAAACAAATGGCTGAACCTTTAGCTACACGACGATGGTTGTATGAGCTCTCCTTCATGGGGAGACATGAACCTGGACACAAAATCAGGAGAATACACAAACTGTTCAATTATCCTTAATTCCTCAGCAAGACACACTCCTGTTTGTTGCTAATTCAGCTGTGCATCTTATGATTCTGGTATTTCCTGTACCATTCAGTGCTCCAGGACTGGCCTCAAGCTCTTTTATAAGAGATTTAGTACAGACACGAGTTTTTAGGAGAAAAACATTTTGTCATCCAAAAATGGCAGCTCAAAGAGATTAAAATAATTACAAATTCATGTTAAACTCATTAAATTGTTTTGGATAATTCGAAAAATGGTATTTTGAAAATTCTTCATAAATTCTTTAGGGAGGAGGGTGTTGGAAAACACTTAATTCTAAACTTTTATAGCTTTATACTTAAAAGGGAAAAAAGACCAAAAAGTACTAATTATGCTTTTTTTTACTCAAACTCATTTTGTTGTTGGTCCTTTTTTTTCTTTCAGTAGAAATTATAATAGCAACAAAATTCTTGGACCTGTTCCCTCCTGTTTTGTTCTCTTTATGAATTCTGTGGTTTATCCAGAAAACTAAAAGTTCAGTTTGACATGAACAACTCTTCTTCTATAGAAAGCCGCAATAAAAACCTGTTCTATGAGCAAAGAGCTAACACAGCAGGTAAAAGATCAGGAACACTGGAAGACAAAGGGTTAAAAAGGATATATTACATAAATTTTATAATAGAATAATGCAATGGTTTGAGTTGGAAATTACCTTAAAGATCTTCTAGTTCCAACCCCTCTGGCAGGAAGGTCCATTCCAACTGATACCAATTTATGATGATTCTATAAACCCACCATCTTCACTGGCCATTGTCACACCATGGGGGAACTTGCCCCCACAGAATCATAGAATCAAGGTTGGAAAAGACCTTCAAGATCATCAAACCCAGCCTTTGAACAAACACCGTCATGCCCAGGAAACCATACGACGATGTGCTACTCCTACTTGGTTTTTTGAGTGCTTCCAGGGGTGGTGATGTCACAGCTGCCCCGGACAGACTGTTCCAATGTCTGATTTTTCCTGATATCCAACCTGAACCTCCCCTGGTGCAATTTCAGACCATTTCTCCTTGACTTAATACTACTTTCCTGGGGGAAGAGGCTGACCTCCACTTCACTGCAACCTCCTTTCAGGTACTTGTAGAGAGTGAGAAGGTCCCCCTGAGCCTCCTCTTCTCCAGACCAAACCCACCCCAGCTCCCTCCTCACAGCACTTGTGCTCCAGACCCTTCCCCAACTCCATTGCCCTTCTCTGGACATGCTCCAGCACCTCAATGGCGTTTTTATAGTGAGGGGTCCACAGGGCTTGAGGTGTCACCAGCATCAAGTACAGGAGGATGATCATTTCCCTAGTCCTGCCAGCAGAAAACCCGTGGGAGCAGAAAAACTGAGCTTTTTCTCCAGTTTGCCTGGTGTGGGAGCCAGCTTTGTGTTGTGCAAAACAGTGCTACAACTTCCCAGAAGGAGAATGGGGGGTTAGAGAAGGGGAAAAGATGACCATGAATTCATCTTCACATCAAGCTGTGCCTTTCCAAATGTCAACCTCGAGACGAAAGGAACCACAGGTCAGAATCAGAAATACAGAGGAATTTAACACACAATTGTGAAGGGGGTGGGGTGGAAAGCCCCATTCAGATTTGGGCAGCAAGAAGAAAACACAGCAATTTTGTTATAGCCTCAGAGGCAAGGAGGCATTTGCCATATGCTGTCACCTCCATTACATGAGGAGATAAACCCTGTGGAATGCAGGTTGCACTGTCAAAGCACTTTAAGTGGTGGGGATTCCTCGCTCACCTATGACTGTATGCCAGGGTATGCTAAAAAAAGTGGGAATCTGAATACAATCCAGGTTCTGTATGCAAATACATGCATTAATATGCAGGTGCTAAGTGGTAATAGTGCTAGGGCATCAGTGCTGGCATGTAATTCATAATTAGGGTGGAAAAGGTACAGTAAAAATCAGTGTTCACATCTAGACAACACATTAATCAACGCTGTAAGCAGCCAGCTAGAGCAGGATCCTTGAAGGAAAAGCCTTACACATCAGACATTTTATTTAAAGATTAAAGTTCTTCTTGTGTTTAATCAGTTTTAGAGTGGGAAGGGAAACAGGATTAATTACAGTCCCTTCCATCAGTCTCCCATACCGCCTCTTCAGCAAAATGGCCACCATCGGCAGCAGGAAATGCTAATTGTAATTAAAGAGTTTATTTGGAATCAGAGAGCAGAGTTTTAATCAGGATGAGAATGGAGCCTTGCTGTGTGAACCTTTGGAAAGTGGTTACTGAGCAGAATGGGCCTTTTTAAACTGGAGAGAGAGGTCTTTAAACTTCTGGCTTGGGTTTTCAGTTTGATTATCTCCTCAGTGGGATATGGATGCAAATCCTTGCTGGGCCAATTAGTGGTATTATTTTGCAGCAACGTAGCATTTGCCTGGCATATGGCCCTTAATGCTCTCAGAGAACTTTACAAGGGGCAGGTAGACTCATCGAGTCATGGAATGGTTTAGGTTGGGAGGGACCTTAAAGACCATCTCATTCCAAACCCGCTGCCATGGGCAGGGCCACCTTCCACTACATCAGGTTGTTCAGAGCCCAGTCCAACCAGGTCTTCAAAACCTCCAGGGATGGGGAGGCCACAGCTTTTTGGGCAACCTGTGTCAGTGTGTCATCAGCCTCACAGGGAAAATGTTCTGTCTAACATCTAATCTAGCAAATTCAACCCTAAAGGGGCTAAGGATTCCCAGAGCCATGATTTGCAAGCTGCACACTGAGTCATCCCAGACTTCTACAGTGATTCACTACATCTATCCTGGAAAGAAATCACACAATCTGGGACCACCACCATCTCGACCTCAGTTGCAGACCTCAGTGACAGCCTGGGACAAAGTCACATCTCATGGGTCAAATGTCTGCATGACTTTGCAAACACTCCAGGCAGTACAGACACTTACCAGCTTGTGAGTAGAACTGTGTCCATTCAAATTCTGACTTTGGGAACACAGAAACAGGTGGTTCTAAGTCCAGGACACTTCCATCCAAATCCTTGAAAAGGGCCTTCCTCGAGCCTCTGCATCTCTTTTCAGGGAACATAGTGTCTTCAGAGGTTTGTGCACTGATAGGTGAGAAAGGTAATGTTATTTTTAATGGCTTGAAACAGCCAGAAAAGCCTTTAAGTTTCTGTGTAGGTCATTACAGACTGGTTTCCACAGAGGGAGGTACCTGCAACACGATAGGTTTGTTGAGGGTTACTCACCTCACCTGAGATGTACACAGGACAGTTGAGATCAATCACTTCCTAAACAAGGGGCTCTTGACTACGAAAGATTAGTGTCTTCTTCATATTACATGCCTAATTTTTGGATCACTAAAGTGTAGTGAGCTGAATCACATATTGAGAATCTAAATGGCCTTTAATTGCCTTATTTCTAAAGGTTTAACACAGCTTAAAGGAACAAGTCAACTGGACATCTCACTCCCATGACAGAATTCAATAAGATACAATGACTTTGTAATTCAGCTGGCTACATGGATTCACACTAAACCCTGAAGAAAATTTAGAACTGCTTGTTGTCAGGTTAGGAAAAACCATTTAATGATACTCCGAATGCAGTGAACAGATATAGGTAGAGATTTACCGTAAGAGCAGAGGGACAAAAAGACTGACTTCCCCCACCAACCAAGCTCAAAAGAGGTGGAGAACAAAGATAGCTCCTCTGACCCTGACAACTAGCTCAGTTCTTGCCCATCTCTCTGAAGCTCCAGCATTTCTGCTGGTTAGGTCTACTAGTGAGACAAGAAAAATACTTAATGGATCTGCTGTATTCCCTGATGTTTCTAATTCCTCTCCTGCTGCGAGGCAATGCTCACCTTCTCTCTGACAGGACATATCCATCAAGGCATCCCTTCAGGATGCTGAAGCAGAACAGTGCAGCCACAGCTTGGATCAGGCTCAGCAGTTGCAAAGGTGGGATAAATAAATACAGGCAGATATTGCATGAGGAGCACTGAGAGGTGTAATTGCCCCCAGAGGTTCAGCAGACTACTAAGAAGGCATTCAGTAATCCACGTGCATTCATCACGTTTGAAAACCACCAGCTCTTGCACTGGATTTCAGCAGCTCACTCTTAGCATAATTTTGTGGGATGGATCCAAGAGTGGAACATAATGGGAGCTGACAAGCTGGACAGGGCTCAGAAATCTACACGTACATGAATGCCCAGAGCAAAAAGCAAAAATATAGAATAAAATAAAAATTTCTGGCAGAAGGCTGGAGGGGCTCTAAACATAGCAGTGTGGGACACCTCCAATTATTTTTGACTGGCAAGCGGAGTCCACATTGGAATTTTTTTGTGACTTTTAGGCTTTCCTGACATAGCTCCTGTACTGTGGTTGGTGACTGTAATAAATAAAGAGGCATGTGGTTTCCATTGGATGTGGTATGTCTAAACCACTGCAACCAGCAGTGACATAAGGTTACAGGGGAAGCTCTGCCCTCCCTCCTCCCTGCTCCTCCATAGGCAGACGATATTCTCCCTGGGCAGGAGCAGCTCTGGCAATCATTTGACATCTCACAGCCTGCCTGGTACTGATCAACATTTCTGATGTGATCTCCAGGCACAAATCAAGCTCCGCTTCCCTGACCAAGAGGACATTCCCTGTTTCAGGGATTTTTGCTGGAGGTCCTGACATTTTCTGCAGCCCGAGGCCGAGAAGTCAGAGATGCTCAGGATGGAGGTTTGAGAAATGGGAGGTTTGTTGTGTTATAAAAATGTCAGGAAAAGGGGAAATCCAAGAGGATTGGTTGGAGATGCACCTCGATGGCATATGAACCCCAGATTTCAAAAGATTGCCTTAAACTAAATCTGAGGTGTTTTTTCTAGTCTTCTTTTTTTCTGAGTTTGAGTTTTTCTGTGCATGTTTGTTTGATGTCTGAGCTTGTTCATTTTTCTCAGACAGGAGCAGTGCAAGAACAGAGATGAGGAGAGGATAGTTCCAAAATTGTATGTGCTTTTTTTATGCACAGACTATTGAAAAAGGGAGTTTAGAACGAAGGCTATTACCTCATTGGATGAAAGTAGAACCTGTCCTTCTCATGGACATGAAACATCCTCGATGTCTCTGCTGTGATGAGAGCCATGATACCTAAGTGATCAGCATTGGACATGATGCAGACGTCCCTGTCTTCACTGTAGCAGCTCTTTGTAAAACCAGAAAAGGTGACTTCTGCCAGGGGTTAAGAGATCAAGCAAGAAAAACTGGTTAAAAGAGTGCCAGAACTAGAGACAGGAAAGTGTTTTTCCTATGATGCTATCCACGTTACATTGCTCCCATATACATCTGTAGAAATCATTTTTAATTGAGATTAATAGTGCTGTTCATAGATCTTCAGGTGGCTTTAGAATATTCCTTAGTCAAGTTATATCTTAAGCTGACACAAACTGAGTGGTGCCCAGAGAAAAACAAATCAAAGAAAATAGTAACTGACAAAGAAAAAAAATTTCAAGAGTGGTTAATACATTTACATTTCCATCAGTAAGAACCAGTTTAATGACAACCTGGCTTGGATGGTTTATCCACTTGCCTAGGATTTATGTAAGATGAGCTGGGTCTGATGACACCTGCTTGGCTCTGGCACTGAATTCTTTTGCAGCTACAAAACGCATGTTTTGCCATCAGTTTCCTGGGGGACTCTGGGCACATCTATTTGTCTTTCTCTGTCACTCTTATTCTTCAATATAAAGAGGATAATGAATTTTCTTACAAAACTAAGTAGCAGCGAGGAACAAAGATATGAAAAACAGGGTGCATTTACATCCCACCACTGCAATCAGTTAAGTAGGTTCTGCTACATGCAAATATTACTCTGGGGACTGAAAAATTCACTGGAAAAAAAAGATACAGGATACATAGCTGACTTTTATCTCTCTTGTGCAATCTCTTATATCAATAAAGGTCGTAACTGTTTCTGTGCAGCTGTACTTATTATGTTCTACGAAAATTCTACACAAAGTGTGATATTCACTTTTCAGACTTGGTAGCTTCATTTAGCCAGAGATGACTGTAGATGAGAGACATGAATCAAATGGAAAAGTTGTACAGAAGGTAGGTACGTTTGAGGTAAAATATACACATTAGCACAGGACGTAATTGTCACCGAATCTTAGAATCACAGAATGGTTTGGGTTGAAAGGGACCTTAAAGATCCTCTCATTCCAACCCCCTGCCATGGCCAGGGACACTTTCCACTATACCAGGTAGTTTCAACCTTGTCTTGAAGAATTCCAGGAATGAGGAATCCACAGCCTCTTTGGGCAACAATTATACTGCAGTAGATTCAGGAAGTGAAAAATACCAAATAATAGTTTTTGTAAAACAGCATAAAATTGTAAAAATCTGTTGTCAGTTCCACTGAGGCTCAGATTCCTCTGCCACAGCCATTTCTGGGAGCATGAGGCTCCAACTTGGAAAAATGGGAAGAAAAACAGTGAACAGAACAGTCAGGCCAGCAGACATGCAACACCAACCTTTCAGCTTCATGATCCCCAGGACCTTTGGACAGTGCCTAGTTTCGTGCCAGGGGCTCTCTGGCCTTTGGCTGGGAACAGAGGTAAATGTTGGCCACAAAATCCCAACACGACCTCCTAGAGGGGAGCGTGGGGGTCGATCCTTGGCTGTTGGGTCAGCTGAGCGAGGCTGGATCCTGTCCTTGAGGCAGTCAAAAGTTGAGCTTGTGGCGACGAAGATGGAGTTTCTAAGTTCTATGGATCTTTTCCCCATGTGGCATTGCTTGGCATGGAGACAGTACACCACTGGCATGAGACCCACAGTGTTGTCCACTAGCACCGTGTCTTCCATGATGACACTGCTTCCCAGGTGGAACATGACACCGTAGTCAAAATTCTTATAGGATAGAAAACCTGTGATTCTAGTGCAGGTCTGAAATCCATCTTCCTGGAACAGATGAACCCCATGGAGACTCGAATGGGCCACATTTTCACTACAATATTCTCTGTCTGGTAAACATTCTTGGCCCCTGATATGGAAGCCAATTCTCTCAGATCCTGCCACAGCGTTGCCACAGAGGGAAGCACCAATGGCACGGTTCACCTTGATTCCAGCAACCCAGTTTAATGACCCTGCTGGCTGCCTGCTCAGAATAACAAGGTTCCTGATGAGAGAGTGATTTTTCCCTTCCAGATCAATGCCAGGTCCAACTGTGTTGAACACCATGTTATCCTGCACCAAGATCCCATTGCTCATGACTGCTTTAATGCCAGCTCCACAGCTGCCATTAATGCTGGATGACACCACGGAGGACTCTTGGGATATATTCCTGAATTCAATGGCAGAAAGCTGAGGAGGCCCAAAGTTCAAAAATTCAGTATTTAACAGTTGAAGGACACCTGCAATGAGATTAAACCTAGTGAAATTAAAGCTTACAAAACTACTCAAGAACTGGTAAGAAGGGCAAACATTTTAACACTCAGACCTGTAATAACAGCTACTTTGTCAGGACATTGTACAAATTGGCAATTATTCATGAATATATACAAAGTCATAGTAAAACCCAAACCAAAGTAAAGACGCAAAACACAGAGCAGCCTCTCCTAAAATATCTTCCTTATTTATGAATTAGTAGTAATGCTCATATTTCATAGTCAGTGGCAATCGCAGTTTGCTTAGGATTGCAGAGCACATGTTGTTGCCTGGCACTTTTTGGGGCAGAACTGGTGTCATAGGTTTCTGTAGCTGAATTTTGGTAGAAGGTGGGGCTACCAGGGTGGCTTCTGTTGGAAGCTGCTGGAAGCTTCCCCTGTCCTGTGGAGACAATGACAGCCAGGTCCAGGAAGGGCTTCCTGCTGAAGGCCAAAGCTGAGTCAATTAAGAATCACATTCACACCTCTGTGATAACATATTTAAGAATTTAGGAGTGTGAAGCAGTTGGAAATTCCAGCCATGAGATAACAACACAGAGAGAGAGAGACCAAGACTGAAGCAGAAGCAGGAGAAGGAGGGACCCCACACTGGAGCAGCGGGGGAAGGACTCAAAG
This sequence comes from Formicarius rufipectus, assembly GCA_013399695.1. NCBI lineage: Eukaryota > Metazoa > Chordata > Aves > Passeriformes > Formicariidae > Formicarius > Formicarius rufipectus. Next base: position 778,826 of record VXAU01002543.1, read on the forward strand.
CTATCCCCCCACCCTGCAGCCCATGGAGACCATCAGGGTGCAGAGACCCCCTTGAAGCCCATGGAATGACCCACAGGACAAGAGCAATGGCAGAACCAACAACTGCCTGCAAACCTGCATTCCCCGCTCCCTTAAACTGCTGGAAAAAGGGAGGAGCAGGAGGAAAAAGGTGCTTTTAAGACAGATTCATTTCTTACTTTTTAGTTTTAGTTCTTATCTTGTTAGTAATTAAGTATTTAGCCACTCTGAGTTTGTTTTGCCATTATCTGTCAGCTGGTTTTTTTGCCTTTTCTCCTTTCCCTTTCCTTCTGGGAAAGGAGAGGGGCTGGAGGTTTGGGTGAAAAGCACCACAATTGGTATGGTCGATCAGGACAAGTGAATCTCAACTACCTTCAAAGTCTGTCCCTCCAGAGTCTGTGAAACGTCCCACCAGCATCCTCCCAGCACAGGGCACATCTGACTTGATCCGTATATTCCGCGTCAGAAGCCCAAGCTCCGCAGCCAAAGGGATGCTCTGGCCGTTCTCTGTGTCATGGGAACGCCCTGGGGGTTGTGGGGAGAGAAAACGTGATAAGTGCCTATCACAGCTTTAAAGCAGAGCTTTGAGGGACATAAAGCCTGACAGCCCATGCACAGCTCCTCTGCAGAATCTGCACTGACATTCAGGTGTGTTTTTCCCCCAGCACAACCTACGTGCAGCAACGCAAACCCAGAAAGGCCACCTGCCCATCAAATATTCCCCATGTGCTTTTATTTTACAGAGAGATATCATTTTTTTAGGAAAAGAAGGTGCTAAACCTTTACCCTGCGGTGTGCAGGTGCCAAACCAATGAGCAGGTTCACACTTCACTTTTTCAAAGCTCAGTGTGCTGGAGTTGCTCTTCAACCCATGGCAGAGTTAATCTCCGTGAATTCTCCTTAAGAGCAAAATAATGCCAATGACTTAAAAAGTATTTGCTGCAGAGTCTTGCTTGTGTATGTTTTCTACAAGTCTTTTCAAAGACTTTTATCAGTGCCTTTTAAACAAGACTTTTGCCCAAGCTTATGCAGCTGTCTAGCTTGGACTAATCTCAGGTGGCTTTAGACATCTGCAGATATGATTTAATTCTCCAAAATGGTTTTATGCACAATGGAGAGAAATAGGCAATTCTCAAGTGGAATTCATTGCGGATTTTATACACCTGCTTTAGGGGCTGATGAAATACAAGGGAGAAACGTGTATTTTATGTATTTTTCCACTTTAATTGTCAAGGGAGCTGAGAGTGACTAACTCAAGTGTGAATATTTATTGTGGGTATCTGCATTTGCCCAGGTGAATCCCAGTATTTACCAAGAAATTCATTCTCCCATCAGTTCTACCTTTTTTTTTAGCCATATTGAACAACTGCCACATTGCTTAATTTGCATGCAATAATTTCACCTCATGATACACTTATTATATTTACATTAGCTAAGAAAATAGGGCAAAAACAATTCCCCGTCCACAAGACTGATTGACAGGCTTTGTCTTTCCTTAAAAAAAAAAAAAAGAAAGAAAAAAAGACCATGCATAAACTCCTGGAATCCTGGAAATGGAGTCTGGGTGTGTTATCTTCTGAAAAGCATTTTTGGTTGAAAAATATAATTGTCACAAAAGACTGTGCTGTGGAGGCTACTATTGATTAACACTGGATAATTACAGACCAGGGCTCAGTTCCAAGTGAGGCTTTGATTCCTGGCACAGCCATTTAAGCACTAGGCTTTTCAAACATGACATTTCTGAACATTTTTGTATCCTTCACCCTAATTTCTGTGACTATGACCTTGAATATAAACCAATTTGAAAAAGCAGTTGCTATGCACAGGAAACATCCTGAGTTTGGAGCTCCAGAATTTGACCTGTAAACAGGAAAAATCCGAGTTGTGGAGCTCCAGAATTTACCCTCATAATATTTATTTTTTTTGCCTTTGTTAAATGGATGGCAAATTTACTTTACAGGCTGAAAAAAAGTAAATAAATTATCAACACTTTTTCCATGTAAATATAAACCCATGTAATCTACACAGAAAACAGAGGTATAATCAGATTTGATGTTTATTTGCATATGAGATTAAAAGTGCATTAGTTTCATGCCACGGAATTGATAAATTTTTTATCCTTGAAACCACATGAATCGAATTATTATGAAATTTGAATAAAAGGTTTTGTTTAAATTCTTTTTCAGTGTCTGGGATACCGTAGAAGTTGTGCAAGGGGCCTAGAAACTTCCATTTCTTTTTCCCTTGGAAATTTCAGTTACTTTCTGTCTCTGTTAACGTTAAACACCAGCAAAGCTTTCCAAGTGATTCAGCACTGAATTAATTCTATTCACAGAAATTCAGGTTAGAATCAGCTATTCTGTGCAATTTTGAACATCATGTTTTCAGCAAGAAACATCAAGGGGGGGGGGAAAAAACACAATGAGAAAGAAAGAAAGAAACCTCAAGGGAGTAGAACTGATCTTGGTGAGATATGAAATGGAAAGTCAGTTCTGCAGAAGAAAATTCAAATGGGATGAAAAATTCCTTACCAATGTGCCTGTGCAGAAGACGTTCATGAATTCTTATACTATGACCATGGACTTCTTTAAGAGTAACTAATTCAGCTTGGTGGGCTTCATAGGAGGAAGAGCTGATCACAATTCCTCCCCCGTGATCCCAATCTACTTCATCCGCCACAAAAATCCTGTAATGCCAAGATAAAAACTTAATGTCCTTAACTTTATCAGAGTTACACTCACAGATTTCCTAAAAAATGAACAACAGTTTTGCCCAGGCAGATCTCAGGAAATTAAAAAAAAACCTTAAAAATCCAGAGGCTATGCTCTAGGAAAAGGCCCTTCAGGGCTTTCTGCAAAAACAGATGTCTGAAATACGGGGGAGGAAATTAATGTTGAAACACCTATTTCACACCCTTGATTAACAACACACACAGTTCCAGTACAGAATTCCAGGTCTCCAGTTACCTCCCAAGGACTGGCCAGACCATTTTTGGTGCCATGAATAGAGAGATGAAAGCCAGCTTCAGATTTAGACAACAACCACGGGTAGGGTTGTGGGTGTGACTGCACTTGGCATTAAAGCTTCCACCAGAGTTGGCTGGTGCAGTCAGCAGCTGGTGGAATGAAATCAGCTCTCTGGATTGGGCACATTGAGCAGGATTTGATTCCCTGAGCAAAAGCACCTCTTGCTATCTGAGATGTTCCAAGACATCAGCTGGTAGATGGAATAGGACTTTTCCATGGAGCATTCCTGGAGAGACAGTGCAAGCCATGAAGGAGACCCAAAGGTATCTCATATGAGCCCAAAGACACCTCAGATGGGCCCAAACCCTTTGTTTAGGTACCTGAACTGTGCCCTTGGTAGCTGTACCTTCCAGGCCCAGCACCCAAACTCTGCTGACTCCATTGGGAGCTTAAGTACCCTTTTTAACATTGCAACACACCTACATTTATCTGTTTTAACCTTGAACTGAAGATCCCTCTTTGCATTCAAAATTATATTTTTAGCCTCACACACATAAAGAAAATAAAATCATTTAGTGAAAGCAAAATGGGTAACTATCAGTGTCTGTCTGCATATAATAAACACTTTGTCCTACTACAGATAACTGCTACTGCCCAGGTGATGATCTAAACTCCTCAGGTAATTATTGAGAAACTTATGAGTGAATTCAGAGAATTCAATGAATTCAGAGGAAGCCTCACATGCGGTCAAGAGGAAGGGAAGGGAAGGGAAAGGAAAGGAAGGGAAAGGAAGGGAAGGGAAAGGAAGGGAAGGGCATCATTCATCTTTAGAATTTATATTTCTTTAGAATTAAAATTACTCTGGGATGGAAAGGACCTTAAGCATCATCTAGCTCCAACCTCCCCATTGCAACACAATATTCTTGCAGGATGTAACATGATTTTTCTACCTAGGCATAGTTTAAGCAGAGCCCATGACAATGCAAAAGATCATACAACTCCTAGGAACATTAATACAAATCATAGGAATGGGAGTCAAAATTTAACGTTTCAAAGCATGTTTGAGAAAAATATCACCTTTCATTGCCAGGAGCAACATCACTTCCCAGATGTGTCCAAGGCGTCTTAGGATAAGCACTATACATTTGCACCTGTCCATAAACACCTGGAAAAAGAAACAGAAGGAGGAGTTCAGAGGTTAAGGCAAAGAGAGACTTGAGAAGAACTGAAGCAATATCTAAATATATGTAAACCTTTATATATGTATATTAAAATATGTTTCTATACTTTACAAAAAGTGTAAGAACAGCACACAGCCCCCACTTGAAATACAAACTGAACTAGAAATCATTTCTGTAGGAAAATGCACATCATATGTGTAGGCAAAAAAGGTGATTGTACATGAGAAGTCTCATTGACTCGAATTAGAATTGCAGGCAAGGTATCAACCATGGAAAAAAAAAAAAAAGCTAAGAAAACAAATTAAGTAAAAACTGCAGGAATGAAAGGCACAAAAAAAATATTCAGCCATTATTAATCTTTCTGATCTGTGAAAGAGAACTTTTAATTTCTTTTCCCATCTGAAAAAAGGATGCAAAACCAGAGGAAAAAATCAAAACATATTTTTCATATAGATGACATATCCAAGAATATTAAATTATAGCTCAAAAAAAAATGTGTACCTCTGTTGGATGTTTTCCTGTACAATATAGTAAAAAGCTCAACACTGGTAAATTTGGCTATTTTGCCTAAGATAAACTTCCTATAGAAAAGGGGACTCATGTTTCTTACCAATACCCCCGGGGTGAACATTTACACCCTCCAGACGATCACAGTAAATCCCTTCAGACGCCCGAAGAAGGACCAGCAGCTTCAAATCTCTTTCTAGGGGATGTTGAAAAGAACCTGCAATAAAGACAAAGCAGCATGAACCCACTACAGAGGCATCATGGGCCTTTGTAAAGCTGAAAATGGAGGGAACTAAGGGGGAAATCTGTATGAATTTGATTTTAAAGGAACGTCCAAATGACTGAATTAGCATTTCCTTTTCATCCCACTTTTGCCAAATGTCACCCGTTCCCAGGTAATCAGATAGCAAGGATGGGGAAAAATGGTCTTTTTCCCATTGGAATGATTGAGGGGAAAGAGTAGGGGAAAACAAAATGCCCAAGAAGTTTTGGGGTGTGCAATGGTGTTAAATCTGTGCAGTAAAAACTGTATTCCAACTTTGCCTTCATTTATTTCACCAAGGGTAGTTTACAGTATCAGAAGAAAATGGCCCAGCACTGAACAGATACGAAGGAGGAAAAAGTAGGACAGTTTTTGCCCTGGAGAAATGTATGCAGAGTCCAGTAAAGGAGTTCAGCGTTCCTTTAAAATTAGAGATTAAATCAATTATGCAACAGAAAACTGCAGCAGATGTAGAACTAAAAAATATATACATATCTGTATAAAATTAGCTGGCCTGTCATGTTCTTTTAATTTTTAAAAGTTACTAGTTTGGAAAAGAGAGCTGATTTTGTACCCTAAAGAAACATTTAGCTTAGCTTTAAGAGCATTTTTTTAATTTAAGTGAAATCAATAAAACAATTCATTGTTCCTCACCAGCATCTGACTGATATCTGAGGATATTTAAACTCTCTGTACAGCTTTTAAATGGGTAAAAGACAAAGAGTACAAGACTTGCCTGCTGATCCTCTAATACATCACACCGGTGAGCTCATATTTCTCTGAGGACGTGGAGGGGATTATTTTACAGTGTCCATCGTCCACCCAAAACATCTTTGGCTTTCTTGTTTAAGCCCCATAACTGTGGTTTGAAGAGTGGAAAACCAGGAACTGATTTGTATCCAAATATGCTTTCCAAAACAAAACGAAGTGATGCACACTTTGACCACTGATGCACGAGGTTAAACAAACCCCCGCCTATGGCAGCAGCAGAGTCTTGGAGACACTTGTGTCTATTTTTGTACGCAGGGTGATTGTTTTCCTGCTTCACTCTCACAGCAAGTTGTGATTTAAAATATTCACCCTGAGCATACCTTTGCCCAATCCTCAGGTCATCCACACTCCCTGGGATAAAGTATTAGCTCCACTGAAACAAAAAATAGACTCAACAAAAAATGTTTGGAGACCTTTATATTAATGTTCGCACGTTATTCACAATTACCATTTCCTAATCATGATGATGTACCCTTAAAGTGAGGGATTAATACTAATTATGATGATAAATTACTGTAGTTGTTTTAATTGATTTTATTATTTTACTCCTGGTTACAAAGCATTTACTATTCTAGTTAAGTTGGTTAAAACAGCTGTGTGATATATCCAATTCCCAGTTCAGTTTTAGAACCATTTTCAAGTAGGCTTCCAGACTTAAAACTCACATACAATGGATTGGAAATGGGAGCTTTATAGGATTGAACGGAAAGTTATCACTCCCTTAAAAGAATTACATGTACATTTAGCTAAAGATGTGATTTTTAACCTGAAAATGTACAATAGGTTAAGTAATGTTACCCATGTTAAAAAAAAACAAAACAAAACAAAACAAAACAAAACACACAAGAACACCAACCAAAAATACCATCAGAGCAAGAGACAAAGAGGTAATAATAAAGCTATAATAGAAAGGAAAATAAAAAAGGGAAAATGATATTCACACAAATGCTTCAGTTGCTGGAATCTGTAAAGGGTAAATGACACAAAAGAACAGAGGAGAAGCCCATTAGTAGAAAAATTATGCTTATTCTAAGTATATTATTAAAAAAAAAGGAGTCTTAATAGTTGCTTTTCATCATTAATAGTTCCATGGTTTAAAATCAATGGATTTCAGTAACTTGTGCTACTGAAGAGTTTACCCAGAAACTCACTGGACTGTTAAGGACACTTCAATAAGTTTGGGATCACTCATGATGTCTCAGAGCCCTTGAAGAAAGCTAATATTGTGCCAATATTTCAAACAAAGATAAAAGTAAGAGCCCCAGGTAATTACAGGCCTGTCAAGTTGACACTGATTCCAGGGGAAAAATAAATAAAAATGGAGTGTCCAACTCAGAACACCATTAATAAATCATTAAAGGTGGATGATATAATTAATGCCAATCAACCTGCTTTTATAGAAAAAAGGGCCTGTGAAACTTCCTTGTTATCGTCTTCTAATGAGATTACAGGTTTTGTTGATAAAGATAATAGCTTTGATATAGTATAATTGGCTTCTCCAAGGCACTTGGCTTAGTAGCACAAAACTTTGTGATTAACAAACTACACTGGTACAGCACAAACAGGGCATACACTAATTTGCTGGCTGGGTGAGTGGAATGGGGACAGGGACTCAGACAGGTCTGGTCTTGCAAGCCCTGTGGCATGTGACCATTTATTAGTGACCCAGAGTAGTGTGAAGACACTGAAAGTAAGCAGAGAGGCTGACAAATGGGAAAGAAAAAAAAAATGAGATGAGCCAGTAAATCAGAAATAATTTGAAAGTAAAGAATTGAGAAAGAAAATGAAGAATAGGTGATTCTGCTCGAGCAGGAAGGTAGGACAGGATGATCCACGATGGTGCCTTCCAACCTGATCCATTCTGTGATTCTGTAATGTTCAAAATAGTAAGGTAACTGGTCTCGTTCTCTCTGTGGATGGATGGAGAAGAAAGAAAGGGAATAGCTGAGCCAGGTCTCAGATCCACAGTTTGGCTTAGTCTAAAAGCAGCTCTGCAGAATGGCTTGTGAAAATGAGGATATGGAAACAGCAGCTATGCCTGCTTACTCAGAGGGAAATTCAAAATAATTTGTCCACACACATCACTGGTGCTGGGTAAGTTATAAGTTTCATCACCTTATGAAGTAACTGGCATATGAAATCACAGCCCTTGCAATAAGTAGCTTTGTTAAAACTACCAGGTTGCCTTGAACTCGAGAATCACGATCTCTGCAACACCTGTGAAGGATCTGGGGCCCATCTTTGAACTCTAGATGGGAAAGCTTCCGGTTTCCTGCCCCACTTTACTGTGGTGAACAAGTCCTACCTAAGACCACACCAAACTGCTGAATTACCCATCCTGCACACGAGATGCACAGGAATGCATCCCCCTTCATACTCCTACTACAACTGCAAGGCTCAGGAATTTGATGAGCAACCTGGCTCATCAAATTACAACCTGGAAATTACCAGAAGGTGTGGAAGTGTCTGATGAGATGTGCAGAAAAGGTCAAGAGGCACTAAAGACAGTGCCAGCCCTTCCTCAAACACTTGCTCATCCAATTGCACTAAAAAAAAAAAAAANCAAACAAACAAAAAACAAAAAACCATATGTGATAATCCTATGTTAAGAAAAAACTTGTGCTGTTAACAAATTCATCACTGAATCCATGCTTTCCTGAAAAAGTGTGAGGTCCAGCTGCTTGGTTTGCAACACAGATCTGCTAACACAGCAGTTGCAGCTGGTTCATCATCCTTCATCAAGTCTAACCTCTGGAGAGGAGAAAACCTACTGTGTGAAAATATGAGGAAAAAGTAAGAACAGAAATATAGATATGTTTTTTCTATCCAGATTTTCACTCATTCTGGACTGCAGTCTGGATCTATTTTGCTGTTGAGCTTCAAAAGCATTTTCCACTGTTTTCATATTTCAATTTTCTTCCAGATGTTCTTCCTGACAGATTTTTACTGTGTTGCTTTTGGGTTTTTTTATTTAACTTTTTCATAGCAAACCCAATCAATTCTTTCCTAGAATAGTGGGTGTTTCCTCCCTTCTACCCTTCTCTTTAGTCACGATATTTTTTCACACTCTGCAATAGCTGTTGTATGTAAGAGCAAGGAAACCTCTGAGATAAGATCTCCTCCCATTGGCAAATAGACTTTCCTAAGTATTTTGCTATGACCATCTCCAGTACCACCTCTTTGCATCCCAGATTTCTTGGACAATAACTGCCCAGCTATTTTTAAAACTGGGGCATATTGTCACCAGAAAGTCTGAAGAGTTTTTACTCATGGTCAATACACAGATGCAGAATGTGAAAAAAGCAACTACTGTTGGTTCTTCTTCTAGAGCTTCCTTCAGGTGTTCAGGCTGGATTCTGTAAAGAAGCCTGGAAAAACAGCCTGGAAACCAGAAGACCTCCCTTGGTTGCCTCTTACAGGTATTGCTGCCCAAGAAACAGAAAAGACAACTGTGGAATGGGAACCAGCAGCCAGAAAAGGGATGTGAATGTCCAGGGAATGAGCAGTGAGACTCGTAGGATGGGATCTGAGAGTCCTAATGTTCTCCAAATCCTCTCTGTGAGGATACAACACAGTGGTCAATAAAAGAGAATTGGCTTTTTAAACAAAGCTGCAGGCCAGGTGGAACCCCTGAGTGTGTCCAGAGGGATAAAAAATCCTTTTACTTTGGCAAGTGGATGATGTTTCCAGGGAGATTCACGTGCCTACATTTAGGTTTCTTGATGCAGATGTTTCCAGTGGAGATTTGCTCTCAATACCTGTATGAAAGAGTCCCAATGACTGCAGGAGCTCCACTGGCTGCATTGGTTAGATGTCTACTGGAACAGCAGCTCACATGATGATGTCCACGTGTTACACCTAAATTTATGCATATTAAACTTGTGAATCAAATCCCTTCCCTAGCTGATATCATCAGCTAAAAGAAACCAAGTGACTTGGAAAGGGTAAAAGCCAAAAACAAAGAGACTGAGAGATTAATTTAAGAGGATTCAGGTAATGCAACCAGCTTTTCAAGCAACTTTTTTTGTTGTTACCAGGGATGAAAAATCGCTCTCCATACATCAGCAGCGTTCCTTCTTCATACAAGCTGAGCAGCTGTGCAGGGGTGATATGTGACTGCAGGGTGGGACTCAGCTCACAACCAAAGAAGATGGGTCCCACACAACTGGGGAGGTTGGAAAAGACAGTAAACTGGTGAAACTCACTAGTGCCCTAATTGTTGTTATAGTGCTGAGCATTAATCATTACCCACACATGGTCATTTCATGAAATATAGTGATTTACCCTTTGGGAAGTCAGTAAGGTGGGTCTTCCTTAGAAAAGGAGTGAATGTATTAGAGCTCTTACCACAAGCAAGAGAAGAGGCATCAGAACTGTCTGGGGTTTCATCTCCAGACAATCAAGCCATGAGTTAATGATGACCTTAGGCTTCTTGCCTCCATTGAGCGACATGACTGACAAGCGGCCATCACGAAATGTGAAAAAAAAGAATGTGACAAGTTGAAACTAAAAAGAGAAATCCAATCCTATCTGGATAATTACTTGGCAAGTTCTACTATAAAAAGCAAAACCAGCCTGCCAGCAAAGAGCAGCTGAGTGTAGTAGAGTTCAGGATGAGTCTAGCAGATCAATTTGTGCCAAGTGAAGTGCAGTGTTTTCTGAAGCTTTATTGGGAGCTGAGGGCTTTGCTCAGCAGTGGAGCAGGGCACTTTCTGCACATGTCATCTGTGTTTTAATGCTTGTGGGGTAAAACGAATGGAATCATCCTAGCCAAGAACAGAGAACAACTCTGAGTTGCTGAGCTCAGCATTACTTATCTTGTTCTGACACAGGTAAGAACAAGATATTTAATGATATTTAGCAAATCTCTTAATGTCTCTAAACCTCAAACTCTCCTTCTATAAACTGGAAAAATATCTGGATTTTTTACAGCATGATAACACAGAGAAATAGAAACAAATGTTGTTGTTAAAATGCTGTTGCAAACATCAACAGCAAATAGGAGACTTTGAAGGTTTAAGTGAAAACCTCATCTGAGAGCCAGGACTACTTGAGTAGAAGTAATCAGAAAATCTACTGGGATCAAAAAACAAAAGTCTAGAGAAACTATTGCAGAAACAGAGCCACATATTTTACTCTGGATTTTCCAAGGGTTCTGGCAGACTTGTTTATCTTTAATCATCTTACATGCTGTTGATCATAATTCCCACTGGATTGTGATTATTGCATTAAAGAGTAAAATGATAACTGACTCTGCAAGGACAAAGGTGTCCCAAGAATTCTGATCTCTGAACTATCACTGTGTTTACTCATCCCAGCTTGCCTGTAAAGTATTGTTTCAATAAAATTAATGAGGTTCTTGTTGTGTCTCATAAACTCCAATTTTACACTGTTTTTTTCTTTGTTATATATTTCTCATCATCACTCATTTCCCATATACTTATAGTTTCAATTTAACCTTATGGCTTTGTTTTTTCCCTGCAGATAAGATGCCAAGTGCTTGGGAGCACAGCAAAGTCCAATTAAGATGTGTTTTAGGAACTTAGCGTTGTCCTTTGGAACTTTAATTGAACAAAATACTCAAGCTCTGCCAGAAACTCTTTGTCCCAGGCCATGGAATCAGAAGCAACAGCACATGACCAAAGATTGCCATGCTGAAAACAGGGCATGGAGAAAGTACACAACAGGCAGGACCTGGAGATTTGGCTCCCATGATGCCAACCTGAGATCCTGCTCAGGCAATGCTGAATGCTGATGTCCACATCTATTAAATCTGTTTACTAAACTGTCTCATTATCTGTTTTGTGTAAGGATTTCTTTAGGGTGTGGTGGAGTTGGACAGATGGGCTTCAAAACCCTTCCTTCAGGCATGGAACAGGCAGGATTGGACAGATGGGCTCCAAGACGTTACCTTGAGGCCTTGAACACATGGGAAGAGGAAGGGGAAGGGGAAAAATAAACCCTGCACTCCCAGCTCTACAAAAAGACAGAGAAGCCAGTATAAGATGTGAGAAAATTGCAGAGTCTCTACCCACCCACCATATCACAGCTGAAACAGGGACAGCTCTCTAAAAGATGCTGAACTAGGATGCAACAGCTGCAAATACCTGTTTGGTTTTTAATATCATTACTACTCACAGATGTGCTGGAGGGGAGTTTGTGCAGCAAAGTGCCTCAATGTTTTTTTAATAAGTGTTTTTAGCAATGAACACATGCTTTTTCTTAAAACCAATATGAAACCATATTTAAAGTGCAAAAGAGCATAAGTAAGAAATGACTGACACTCAAGTATATATATATATTAACCTCACAGATTAAGCTTTCCAACCTCTTTTTCCAAAGAAAAGCACAAGACAGCAAAATAACTTTTTTTGGCCAGTACTGTATTAACTAAACAGTCCCTTGAGATTAACAACAAACAAATATTGGAGCAGACTTCCTCAGGAGGTGATTACACAAACAAATTCTCTTCTTAAAGTTCATGAAACCAATCTTGAGAAAGGTCAAACACTGAGCAACAATGTGATCCCAGCATCCTAAGGATTCCTGTAAGTGAATATGATGCCTGGCTTTGGGAACCTTGATATTTAAGGGGAAGTATGTGAGTAATTACTTCTGAGTGGAAAAACACCAATCCTGACCATTGCAAATAATGTGGAACAGCTCCAGTGACTTTGGGGACTCTGAAACCACAAGAAGTAGGGGTAGGGTGGTACTTTCCTGAGGTCCTGGTGCTTCCCTGCACAGAGGAATGAGAGGGACAAATGTGCTGAATCCAATGGTTTCATGCCACAGTGGGATTGCCAGACATTCTGGAGATTCTCCATGACTCTATTTATGTTGGCTTTAAATATTTCTGTGTCAAAAGGAGTGCCCTCCTAATGCCCACAGACACCAGGCACTGCCTGAACAGTAGGGCAGAACCTGCCCTCAGGAATTACTGTCTCATAAAGCAACCCCACAGGAAGTAGGGAGGCCTTTTACACGTATCAGATAAAATCTCTGCCTCAGTAAAACCGGGAGTGAGGTGATGATTGCAGTATTTGTAATGTGTTGCTACTAAATGAAAAGGTAATTAGCTCCAGGGGATAATCATCATGCTTAACATGGGTTCTGGGTTGTCCACACTGCAGATATCCAGAGAGCTATGGGGCATTAGGTTGGACAGCATGTTTATGACAACACTATACAGCCTTTATTAACACTTTTTTTAATTTGTTCTTTTCTTTCTTTTCCTATCAAGGGCAGAAATAAAGCCCAGGCACCCAGAAAACCAGCTGTTCACTCACCCACTCTCAGGGCACCCCCGAGCACCACGACACAGGCTGCACTCAGGACATTGCTGGAGTTGCTGGGGAATTCGAGGGTCCCCAGGATGTAGAGTCCTCTCAGAGGTGGAAGAGCCATATCCACCAGGATGGTCTGGTCTGAGAAGCAAAGCAGAGGGTTGTTAAGGTCAGTGGCAGCCCACCAACAGTACTAGCCAAAAGAAGTGTGGCATTGGTGGTGAAGAATGTCAACTTGGCTTCTGTTTTGTTTTATTTAGGTCAGCTTTCCTAGAATCTTTGAATGGCCTGGTTGGAAGGGACCTTTAAGATCATCTAGTTCCAAGCCCCTTTGCTGTGCACAGGAACACCTTCCACTAGACCAGGCTGCTCAGAGCTCCATCCAGGCTGGCCTTGAACATTTCCAGGGATGTGGCAGCCACAACTCCTCTGGGCAGCCTGTTCCAATGCTGTACCACCTTCACAGGAAAGAGTTTCTTTCCAAAATCTCATCTAAACCTACTCTCTTTCAGTCTGAAGCCATTCCCCCTTGTCCTGTCACTCCAGGCCCTTGTAAATAGTCTGAACAATCCCAATACCCCCAGTCTTTCCTCATAGCAGAAGTGCTTCCTCCCATAACCATCTTGGTGGTCTCCTCTGATGAGATCAGATCAATCTGATTAGAGCTACAAGAGCAGGGCTTGTGGGTTTGTGCAGCATCCACAACAAGCGTGTCATCTATAGCTGAGACCCCAAAGGGTGACTGTAATCACAACAAAAAATATATAAACATATTTATGATGACACTTGTGCATGTTTAAGTCTCATCAAATGTTGCTCAAACCTTTAAAAATACATGTGGAGAGCAGCAAGTTGGAGACATGTCAGTCTCACCAGGACAATCTGTCTTCTGTTTATGAAGGTAAGAGTTGATCACTCCATGCCATGAACCAGGACTAAGTTAAGCTGCTGCCATGGCAGCATTTTCCCCTCTTGACATTACAGAGGACTAGACAGTTCTCTTGAAGAGACCAAGAAGAACAAAATGCCCCATCCCTGAAAGTATCCATGGTTAGGTTGAATGGGTCTCTGACTAACCTGGTTCTAGTGAAAGGTGTCCCTGCCCATGGCAGGAAGGTTAGGACTAGATAATCTTCAAGGTCCCTTCTAAGCCAAACCATTCTGGGATTCTTGATTGATGGATGTGAAAAAATCCAGCAGTATCAAATAGATGCATCTGGGAGCAAAGACTGTGCCAGTCCCCACCTTGTCAACAGCAGTGATCAGGGTGACAAGCTGCAACCACACATCATAACCTACCTAAAAAGACATCCTGTCACTGCTTTTCTCCTTCTGCAGCTTGGCTTTGCTCTCTCACCCTTTGTCTATAAAACCCCATCTCTTCCTCACCACTCAAGAGGAAAGCTTTGCTTTCACCAACACAGTCTGCCGGGAGCCAGAGTTCATGGAATCATGGAATCATTAAGGTTGGAAAAGACCTCTAAGATCTCAGAGTTCAACTGTCAACCCATCACCAGGTCCACGAGTTCTTCCATTCTGCATTCACAGGATTGCTCATTCTCCTCTGATAAACCAGTGAACAGTGACCAGGAGAAGTACCATTCCCCAGATCCTTAAGGAGAAAACAACGAAGATGGTTTTATATTGCAGAACACAGTGGGGACAGTTGTGGGTTGAGCTCAATAACAATGTCACTGCTGTTTCCTAAAACTGCAAGTCTGGAGCCTGGGAACCTTTTAGATGCCACTTAAGCTTTCCAAGTAGGACATGAGGAGGGATGTGAATGGTGCATGGTTTAGAAGTAGCCCACTGCACAGAGGTGAATTCCACTCTTAGGGCCCATCTAATGGTCTTTGGTGTCACTAAAAACTTGTCTGTTTTTTGCACTGGCAAACAGCTCAGGCCCTGAAGTTGTGGTTTCCATTCCCTTTCCTTATTGACAACAGTAAGTTTCCAGGTATGGTGCATCTCTGAGTCAGTGGCTGTTCCTGGAAGAAGGACAAGCAAAGTGTTTCCTTAGCAAGAGGTTCAATAATATGACCAAATTGTGACTTTCATAGAAATAGCTTGCAGAAAACAAAAACCTTCAACGTGAAGACAGCTGATCCTACCATATCCAGAGATTTTCTGTGACTTCCACTGATCTCAGGTACATTTATTGTGAGGCACAGATATGTAAACCAGAAGAAATTCAGAAACATATTTTTTTGACGGAGTAGTGAGAATGGGCCACTTGAAACCATTTTGGTGTGGAACATAAGAAGAGCAGAGAAGTGTCTTGGGAAGTGGATCAGCTACTTCACAGTTTCTCTTCTGCCTGTAACCTGTAACAACTGCTTTGGATGAAGACACAAATGACCACACAACAGGTACAACAGGGAAAGTGCTTTCCCCAGAACATGCAGTTAGGGGCTGAATCAAACTACTTAGCACAAAGGATTAAGAACATTTCCAAGCCCTGTTTGCAGGAAACATCATCAGTATGATTCTATGAAAACCTACACAAAGTACACTCAGAAGTGGATTGAAAGGCTGCCTTTAATAATACAATTTCTTAGATTTTTGGCTCCTTGGTTTTGCAGCCCTGAAGTTTCATGGCTGCCAGGGAAAGGATTTTCCTGATTCAGGTTCTGTTTTCAGGTCTGGGGTCCTGGCTCTGCTTACAGGTTTGTTTGTCTCCTACACACATGTCCCTATTATATCCCTGAAACCAAATCATCCAACTCTTCCTCTTTCCCCTTTTTTTTTTAATTATTTCTCTCTGGACTTCATCAAGGGACACCCTGAAAGCCCAGAATCTCTGTTCTCAAGAAGTACCCCAAGTACTGCAGCCACAGGGGTTTTTCTGAACCTCTCAATCCAAAACAAATTCCCTGCATCCTTGGGCTAAAGCATCCTTCAAGCATGCAAAATTTCCACAGCATTCAGAAGTAATAAGTCTCAAGGGAGCAAATGCAATATTTTTTTCCCCTTAAATCTTGCACTGTTCATACTAAGCATGTTTTAAAGGCATGAAGGAACTCCTGTCTATAATCCCTTTACAGGACAGGTAGAGTCCCATGCCCTGCAGACCTGTGAAGGGAAGGCACAGTATGTGAGGATATGAAACAGAGAGGAGAAGAAGGGGGGAGATGTTGTTAGAATGCTATCTCTCAGGCAGTAGGGGAGAATCGAGTTTGTGAAATCACAGCTCAAGAATGTGGCAAAAAGCTCCAGTTGACAAAGGCCATAAGTATATTCATCAAACACAGGCTGAAACATTTTTACAAGGAAAAGAAGCAGCGCTCCCAGGCATGCCATTTACATGTCACATTTCAGTCTAGAACAGATATTTTGCTGAGTTGCACATCTTTCTAAAAAAGGTTTCATAAAGGAAATGCTGACTGCTCTGTAACTGTGGCATCACGCGTGAGCCTTGAAACACAGGAGTGAGACATTTCCCCATTCAGAGATATCTCTGCAAAGCTGTAGTTGCCTCAGTTTAAAAGGACAACACTCTGGGGTGTGATGCTTGGAGTGTGAAGTCCTCAGATGGTGAAATGATGCTCTGCAGAAACATCAGAACACTCCTTTGAGGGGAAAGAAAAATCCTTCCACACTTGAGGAGAAAAGCAAACAAATTCAAATACACCTTCCTTACATGGTCCTCACAGAATACACTCATTTATCTTGTAGGGGGAGGTGATGACTAAGCGGTTAAAATAATAAACTTTAGGTCACTGAGCTCAAGGGATTTTCCTTCAGAGAAAGACAAACCAGAGTTGTTTTTCCCCCATGAAGATTATTCCTATAACCAAGCAACCACTTTCAGCAAACCATAGTTTGAGCCTGAAAACAGGGCTACCTTTCATTGTACATCTATTTTCTTCAGACAAAAAGCTCACAGGTATGCCAGAGTTTTAATGTTCAGACCTACAATACTGAGAAGTCACTAATGACTCCAGCAATGACACAAAATGTCTTTGATCAACTGCACTGCTGTATAAAACACCATAGCATGCCATTGAATGGAAATCAGGCACAACAGAGAGCTATTATATGAGATACAGTGCTCCAACATTCATCTCTTCAAACAGAAAACTTCAAAGAAAATCAAAATCAGAAAATGAAGAACAGAGTGAATTCCACCACTGGAGGGAAAAAAAAAAAAAAAAAAAAAAAAAAGGAAAAGAAAAAAAGAGGGGGAGGAAGATAGAAATTGCCAGGGGCTACATGATATCATATCAATAGCCTTCAAAACAACATTCCTTTGCTTGGAATTATAACACATTCTCCTTCCACCCAGAGCACACTGCATCAGGAGTGTGTCACACTGAAAACCATAAACCAAAGCCCTGAAAATCCAAGGGCTTTGAGCAGCTAATGCCACTGCTGGCTGCTGGAATGGCATGACTAAACTCCTCCAGCTTGTTTTCCAAGGTGCTGGGACTGCCGAAGGCTGATGCATGTGAGAGGTCCTTGTGGGATGGCTGTGGCTCTGGAGGAGGAACCTCCAGAGATAAAAGCACAAGGAGTGGCAGCCTGAGCACAGGATTTGCAGATCAGGCTGGAAGAAACTCGTATCTGCTGGGGAGCCAACCATTGAGGAGATTTGTTACACACCAGCACTGAAAGCCACTTTAACATGAGGGACCCACCTCTGCTGAAAGTGAAATTCACCCTTGTACTAAGAAGCCTGTGAAATCCTGAAGTCTCACCAGTGTTTTCAAAACAGGGTAAAAAAAAATAAAAAGGAATAACTGTGTACACAGTCTCCGTTTCCAAGCTGTCTAAATCACATCCTCATCCTCTAGGTGTCAAACAGCAAGCAACAACACAAGAACTTTGTTTCTAATATGTATATTTTGCTAATAGAGGTATTGTCAACCTTTTTTAACTGATAGACTCATAAAATCATAGAATATTCTGAGTCGGAAGGGACCCATCAGAGCCCAGCCCATGAGGCAGGCCTAATGATGCAATTTTGTTTATTTTGTTAAATAAGAAAATTAAATTCTTTATTAGATAAATTTAGGCAGTTCTTCAGTGAACTCTAGGAATCCACATTCATTCTGAGATTTCAACAGTGTCATACCAAAGTCTTTCCCTGTACTTCCTCACATTAAAAATGAGCACTTAACATCTATTATTTGCTTTTATGACTCTAAAACGGTTCTTTGGGGACTGAAAGGGCTACCTCAGTAAAGCGCAGCATACCAGAAATAGGCTCATGTCTTGGCTTGCAACCTGAAATTATTATAGATGGCTCCCAGAAGAGAATTTCAAGTAACCAGTAGATAGTAAAGAGCAAAACATAACTGCATCTTGCCAGAAGTGAATCACAAAAATTTATTTTGGTGTGCAGGGCAGCACAAAGTCTGGTTGGTTTACAGAATGTTTGTTCTCATGAGAGCAAACTCTCACTCTCTCGTAGCCATCTGGAGTCAGTCTGAGTTTAGCAGGGTATGCACAAACCAGTGGAAATGGGAAGGGGAAACATCCAGAAAATGCTACAGTTAAACATAAATTTCAAAACTGTTGATTTCATTTTGGATCTAAGCAAATCTTGGAGTTGACTTTCTTTAAACTGAAAACTCAAACACTTGTGGCAGCAAAGCGAAGCGTGAGAAATGGGCGGAAAATTCATCTTGCCTAACTGCATTTTAAATGTCTTTATTTGAGCAAAGGATCCAGTGCTCTGATCACACTAGTGAGGTCCAGGACTTCAGTTTAAGAGCCTGCACTCTGTTGACTCCAATGCCAATAAGTGCCTCAACACACTCAAGGCAAGTAAGAATGAGGAGGGAGAGCAGACGTAAAATAGAGTGAAGAAGAGGCAGACACAACAGAGCAGTTCCCTCTCAGAGAAGATGGTATGATAGACAGCCTGTGTGTGTGTTCATGACCCACAAGGATCACCAGTCCAACTCCTGGTCCTGCACAGGACACCCCAACAATCCCAACATGTGTCTCAGAGCATTGTCCAAATCTTTCTGGAGCTCTGACAGTCTTGGGGCTGTGTCCACTGCTCTGAGGATCCTGTTCCAGAGCCTGACAACCCTCTGTGAGAAGAACCTCTACCTAATATCTAACCCAAACTCCAACATAGACTTCATGCCTATTACTGATAGGAAGATGACTGAGAGTGTGGATCTCCATCAACCCTAGCAGGCAGTGCATTTTCACTTACCATTTGCTTCTTTCCTTTTAATCCATTACATATTTTTTGTGTTTGTTTTAGGTTGGGGTTTTTTTGTTTGTTTTTTGGGTTTTGTTTGGTTGGTTGGTTGGTTGGGTTTTTTTGGCCAGTAAAGCCCCTCTGAAAAGCAGAGACAGTTTTATTGTACAGTCTGGAGCACCCTGCACTGAGTAGGTGACTTAGAACCAGGAACTCCAAGGCTCTCATCCTGCTGCTCAGGTACCAGTTTGTACTCTGGTTTTGGGCAAATTTTCTTGTCCTGGCCCTTCAATTCCACTCCTGCCCATGGTAACACAGAGATTATGTCTAATAGCCCAGTCCTTATACTGCTGCCTCTCAACCAGCAGCCACCAGTACATTAGAGTCCCTTTACCACACCCCACAGCACAGTGCAGACATGCCCCAGTTAAACTGACCAAACCAGCACTGCTCTAAATTTGTGGGATGTTAGTTTTGACCCCAAAAGCTGTGCAGTCGTGCTGCACAGTGCCAGGCCTGAGCTAATGAGCTCTGTCTCTCAAGAGAGCTAATTAGTTCTGGTGCAGCACTGTGCTGATGCAGCAGTGTTGTCTCCAGTCCCAGAACTAGAGCAGTTGGGCTGGGTTGGGGGCAGCAATAAGGAATGCTCCAGGCACAGCTTAGCCATGAAGGGTCTTGTGGTATGTGACAAAGACCATGGTCAATATCCCATGGCAGCTAAAATTAGCATTTTATTGAGAGGTTTATAGAATCATGGAATTGTTTAGCTAGGAAAAGACCTCTAAGGTCATTAAGTCCAACTGTTAACCCAGCACAGACAAGCCCACCACTAACCCATGTCCCCAAGTACCACATCCACATGTCTTTTAAATCCCTCCAAGGATGGGGTCTCCACCAGCTGTGCCAGGGCTGGGCAACATTTTCAGTGAAGAAATTGTTAATATCCAGTCTAAACCTGCCCTGGCACAACTTGAGGCCATTTCCCCTTGTCCTGTCCCTTGTTCCCTGAAAGCAGAGCCCAACTCCCATTTGGCTCCACCCTCCCATCAAGGAGTTGCAGAGAGCCAGAAGGTCCCTTCTGAGCCTCCTTTTCTTCAGGCAGAGCCTCCCCAGCTCCTTCAGCTGCTCCTGGTGCTCCAGACCCTTCGCCAGCTCTGTTGCCCTGCTCTGGACATGCGCCTATGTCTCACCTTTGCAGGAAACACAGAGGGGTTTTATTCATAGGTGAGTTTGCAATGCACCAAAGGACCATCACAACCTCAGCGTGAAGCTTCCTGTCTCCTGCTTTGATCTAAACAACCTCTGTGTCTCCTCATATCTGCCCCTGACACACGATTTTGAAGACTGAAATGTTCTGGTCTTTTGACAATCATGGGCTGATATTGGTGAAGAGGACATAATGTGACACACAAGAAGTTGAGACATGTTCTGATGCAGCTCTCACCTTGTTCTTGGAGAGCTATGAAGGACAAAATACATGTGCAAAATCCAGACATGGCAAGAGGATCACAAAGAGAGCAAAGCACACATGAAATGTCCTGCTCTTTAATGCTCCATAAGGGGTCAGCTATAACAGAGGTAAGAATGGAGTAGGAACTGAGCAGTCTGATGGCTCAGCCAGGATGCTCCAGGAGTGCTTCAAATAGCACAAGGTATCATCCTATAAGCAAGTGACTTGAGCCCTGAAGCCCTCCATAATACCCTCACTGAACTAACACTTAACCACAGTTATGTATTACAGTTAGTGAGGTGGTAGAACCAGAAACATACGAGAAAAATGGATTTAATCAGAAAATATAAATTATCTACTCTTCTGTTCAATACAACTTCCCCCCAAAAGTGAAGAAACACATTATTTCAAAAAGTACAGGTTGGTTTTGTTTTTTTTCACATTTACTAGAAAATTGAAGATTAAACTAGATATTCATTGAAGGTTGATCATAATTCTTACTGTAACCTGAATTTTTTATATATTTATATATATAAATACAAATTTTAATGACACAGGTCAGAGAAGCCCTAACCATGACTGAGGCTCCAGGCAGAAACACCAACCCAAACACTTCCTTCCACAAAAGCCACAAGCCAAAAAGAGGTGAAGTGGAATAGACAAGGAACAGTCTTATCCCCAGTGGTGTGACCACTTCCAAAAGTGGAGCTGTGGTAGGACAAGTGCTTTCAAACAAATGAGGAGGACCCAGCACCAGGTCCTAGAACATGTCAGGCACATAACACAATATTCATAGGATCATACAATAATTATGTCTGGGAGGGACCTCGGGATCTCATCTAGTCCAACTTCCTCATCAGAGCAGGGTCAGCTCTCATATAAAATGGTTATCACAAGTGTTTTTCTCCAGATGTCATTCCAAATTGCATAATATATGCATTCATAATATATGCATTCATATTATATGAATTCAGTTGTCATGCAGTAGTGTTGTAAGGTGATCTGGGATTTAAATGTAACTTAAACATGGGTTGAAATACAGACATGAGCTGAAATGTCTCGGAGGCATCCACAGCAAATGGTTTGAGAGATTATCACTGATAGTGGGAATTGCAACAGGAAAATAAAAAGGAAGGTGGTACAATTGTGGAACTGTAAAATATTATTCCTGCACAAAACACAGAGAGATGGGTCAAGAGATGAGCTCTTTGTGACCTTTGGCTCTGGGTCTTGTGAATTCTCTGCTCCTGAAGGAAGGTTCATGCGCATATTCCAGCCTGAATGTCAGTGCACTTAAGTGTGTTTATGTGTATGGAAATGGGAAAGAATTATTATTCTCTTCCAAAATATATTTTTTTGTACTGTAATCAAGATTTCCATGTGACAAGGACTGAACGTGGTGTCCTGAACACACTCAAATAACCACCAGTGCCAAGGAGTCCATGTTGCAACACCTTCCTAATGTAGACAGAGCCCAGCACATCTACAGGACTGAAACACCTTTCTTTCCTTACGTACTAGGCAGGATGATGACATCTTCCCCAGGGCCTGGGATGCTGCTGTTGGATCCACCCCAGCCTTTCCCCACATCCTTCCATGTCTCTGGGTGTGACCACTTCAAGACAGCACCAGAAGGCTCTACAAAACAGGAAATACAAAGACAGAATTCTCATCTTCTGGATCATAATTTCTTTGCTAGTCAAGCATCTGTTACATTATCATCCTCCCGCCACTGATGAAGCAACATTAACTGCTCTTTGTTATCTTCTGTGCCTAAAGAAAGCTGCTCAATTGAATTCCCAGGGTATTGGAGTTTCCATATTTTCCCAAAGTGTGAAAGATTTTTAGAAATGAGTGATCAACATTCAGAAGCTTTTCAGCACTTGGAAAAGCAGGAGTCTTTCCATTCCAAAGGGTGACTAAGACCTGCCCTAGAAAAGAAGCTTGACCAAGACACGTGGCAACTCCTGCTCATACCCCAAAGATTTCTTTTTCAGTTAAATCCAAAAGGAAACTCCTGAGCTTTAGCATCAGGAAAATATTTGGATAAATGAAGTTTACAAAATGCAGGTGCTTGACTTGTACTTCTATTTTAAAGAGCTAATGAGCCAGGTTTCATAATTTAATTGCTCCTAAGTTCATTCTTCCATCAAGAAAGGAAAGCCCTCAAGGGGAAATCCTGCACACTAAGTTTGGTAAGTCCTAAACTAATGCAGGCAGGGCCTCCCTCTGGAGGCCTCTACAAGCACCTACTTCTGTCCTACCACTGTAAAGGGAATTCTGGCACTTTTTTTCTTGAGTACTGAAAGAAATCAGCTTAGTCGGGTATTGCAAACACAGGAGTAAGCTCATGCCTAAGCGTTGGAGGCTAGACCCAGCTCAGTAACATCTTGGAGTGGAAAAAAACAGCCTTTGCCAGCACAGGAAACACGGAAAAATTAAATCTTTATGGAGTTCTTTAAAGCTTGGACTGTCTTTCCATCACTTGTTTTTTCTGAGGGAGATACTCTGGAAAAGTGTCTCTAAACTCACTTAAAAAATTGTTGCTGTTAATACACAGCAAGGCAGCTATGCAATTAACACCATAATTTGGAAGGTTCCCTTGTCTGTGTTGTATTTTTCTGTCTGATTTGACATGAAGTTCTGCAGTAATGTCAGACTATGGAGCACTAAAACACTGTAATCTTACATTCCCCATGACCTTTCTGATCTGCTGTGATATTTCTTAGCAAAAGTTTATGGTCTTTTATACTGTGGAATCACACATTTATATTGAGCAATGGTATATATGGCTCAATTGAAATGCTTAAATGAATACCAAGAACCTCAGTTGGCTTGATAGATGTGCAAAACACTGAAGTGAAAAATAGCAATTTATTCCTGAAAATGCCATAGAAAAAGAGAAATGGTGTGACTCCCACACCAAGTCTTTCTGACACCCACCTGGAGTAGGTAAAACCACTCTTCCCTTCTCTTTCAGTGTGACCTGAATTAAATCAGCACCTGTGACTGAACACAGAGAATTTTAGGGAGTTACAGCAAGGCCTTACAAGTGAACAGACAACAAAATAATCATAGTAACTAAATTGCTCCACATGAATTCCTGACATCATTATACATTTCTTACAAACACATTTTTTTAAGAGCAACTCCACATGTTCTCTCTGCATTTTTTGTCATTTTTTTTCTTTTTTTGGGCTTTAAGAAAGGATTAAACAAATACATTTTAATTTACAGATATGGAGGGTCTCAAGACAACTCATTAGAAACAGCTAAAAGGAAACACTCAACAATCAGAAACTCCAGGCTGGAACTGGAATCTCATTTATCCCACTATAAATCCACAGCAGTTCCACCAACACAGGCGATATCACTCCATTGAATGCATAATGTATTAACTGGCTCAAACAGCAAATTACAGCTTTTGTTTTGTACTTCAGTTTTTATTTTATTTTATTTTGCCCCAAAAATCTGGTATCTGAAAGAGATGCTTTAATTAGTCAGACTTTATAGACTGGAGACAGGGACCCTGTGTTCTCTGCTGTGAAAAGGGGTCAGAAGCAATTATCACAGTGGTAACCTTTGTGCCTGTGTATTGTCAGCAGGAGAAGGGTCAGGATAATGCAAATCAAAGAGGAGCAGGAGAAAGCTGCTTCAGACCCAGCTAAAATCCCACCTCCTCTTCATCTCAGTGGCATATAAAGGCACTTCCTTTCAGTCACCAGACTGGAACAACTGTAGGTTAAAATAGAAACACTCTGAGAAACAAATAAATCTCCTGTCCTCTGCCCAGCCCCTTATGGTGACCCTAAACTGTTGTTGGAAGACTTTTTTTGGGGGTAGAAGAATTGTATCAATGAAGCCATTGTCAGAACTCCCCTCGGTTCCAAAACACTTCAGGAACTTTCCTATGTGTGTATCAACCCACCGATGGGATTTCATGCCATATTGTAATTTACTTATTTTATCTTTAAACAAGTCTCTGCACTTTTAAATTGCAAGACCCATCCTTCCCTACCTCCCTCCTTTTCTCCCAGTGCAACTGAGCAAATTTAAAATAACTGAGGTTCATTAATTTTAAGTGTTCAATAAATTAGTATGAATAATCAAAAAACTTGATTCTTTCTGATAATTACTATTTGATGTCAGTTGAAAGCACTCGATTGAGTTAGCAGCATATGTTCCTATACCAAATGAGCCTTCCATAATTAAATAGAAACTGATTCCATGAGGTTTTTCTCATGTCTGATTAATTAGTAATCAGGTGTCTCAGCCTTGTTCTTCAGTGACACCTTCTCTCCCAACGGTAGCTGGGCTCTGATCCATATATCAGCCAAGCCAATCTGCCCCAAATCATCACACAGAGCTCACAATGAACAGCATCATGTCTTGAGTGGCCACAAGGTGAACCTTTGAGAAGAAAGAATGACATGAAGACGCTAATTTAGAGTCTTTAACACAGCTCAGTTGTCTTTCAGACAATACATGCCTGTGCACTTTTACAGTTATGCTGGTTTTACTTCTCACTTCTACCGGGCAAACCAGGAGTCAAGGTGATACATTAGCTTTAGGAAAAGTGAGAGAACCAAGCCCTGACACTGTCCCTCTTTGGCTAAATATATTTTGCCAGATTGGTAGGGGTTTTTCTTACTTTTCCAGCCACTAAAGTGAAATCATGTAACTAAGGATGTTTGTATTGTTTGGAGAAAAGCTGTTCTAATTAAATCCTGAGGAGATATAAAATATGATCAATATGGTATATGGACCTCATAAAGGAGTGCAATCCCCTTACACAGTGAAGAAAATAACTCTTAAGGTTTAACTCAGTACAGTCCTGTCCAGAGTCAGGGCAACAATAAAAGTGTTTGAAGTATCATCCCACCACAGAGCATAACAATTCAAACCATTATAAGTCATTTATACCCTCCACAAGTGCAGGAATTGGGCTCAGAATACTCCCCAGAACTGTCCACAGCTTTATAACTTGCACAGTTATTTATATCAAGGGGGTGCACAAAGTGCAACCACTGTGAATCAGCCCCGTTTTGTTGCCATTTCCCACAAATACTCTCAAAAACTGATCAAGAAAGATCAAGGCCTTGGGGTTAATCAAGACTGCAATGGCATAGTCCTCCTGGTTGCTTTGTTTTGCTGCCAAGTCTGTTATCACTGGGTTTTACAGGACAGGAAGAGATACAGGCAACACAGATGAAGGACATCATTAGTAAACATTGAATTAAGGTGACTCTTCTCAAAATGTGGTTATAAGGCTCCAGGGTTTAGCTGTATAAAACCTTTATAAGGCTCATCAATTTTCTGCCTTATTACAGCTCCTCCTGGATGCTTGGGCTGTGAATCATAAGTATAGGCCTTCTGGATGATAGTCCTGGTAACTTTCTCCTGGTTCAGGGTTCCTTCAGTGAACATGAAGGAGGACCAACTCAGTCTTTTATCAGCTTTGCAGTGACTCGGAATTTTGCCTGTGGATATTGGGAAGGGCTGAAACGAGGATAAATGGCTCCAATAGCCTGACTTACAAATAACAAGCAGCTCCATGCTATTTAACATCAATTGGGCTAACATCCATCACTGGGTAATCAAAACTTTTCAGACAGCACAATCAACAACACACTGAGACACACCTCTAGAAACTGGAGAACCTGGGAGAGGGGGTTTTGTCATTCTCTTCTAGGAGCTGTTACAGGAGATACACAGATATATGGTATAATGGGGGCACTGAAGTGAAAAGAGATGTAAAAAACATTTTATATATATATATATATATGTATGTGTGTGTGGTGTATATATATATATGCATACATATATATACATGAGCTAAAGATTCTTGCTTACAGCAGATTAACATTTGCAGAGGCAAAGGTGAAGGCATGAAATTCCTCCTGCAGGGACCACAGAGTCAAAAATCCATCGCTGACAAGATTATAAGGGCATTTACTCATTTTATTTCTGTAAGTGCTACGTTCTCTGGTCCCTCTTCTTCCATGCCAGAAGGACCGGGGTTCACACAGCAGGGGAAGGGCGTTTTTTCTCTGTGTGTCCATTGCAAAAACTAGCAACTGAGGCAGGTGGGGGTGTTTAACCTGGAGAAAAGGGGTCCTTGGAGGGACCTTACTGCCTTTACAACTACCTGGAACGAAGTTGTAGCCAGATGGGGGCTGGCCTCTTCTCCCAGGAAACTTGCAACAAGACAAGAGGAAATGGCCTCAAGCTGTGCTAAGGGAGGTTCAGGTTGGACATCAGGAAGGATTTCTGCACTGAAAGGATGGTCAGGCATTGGAAAGGGCTGCACAGAGAGGTGGTGGAGTCACCATCCCTGGAATTGTTCAAAACAACAACTGAACCTGTCACTTGGAGCTCTGCTCTCATTGACAAGGTGGTGATTGGTCAAAGGTTGGACTTGATAACCTTGGAGGTCTTGCAGAACCTAAATGTTTTTGTGATTTTTTTTGTTTATAAAGGGCACCTCTTTGCCAAGAACTGACATTTCATCCAATGGAGTCCACTGAACAGCCCACATCTAGTCAACTGGGCCTTGAAACAACTGATAAGGGGTGAATTTTATCTGGCTGGAAGACCCATCCTTGTACAACCAGTCCTCTGTAAAGAATTAACTCCATTCTTTAGGTCTTTCACCTAGGATTCTCCTTTACCCCCAAGCAATAAGGCTGCATAAAATATCTGTGTTTATTTATTTTCTGTATTTTAATATTTGAAGCAAACATTCTTAAGGGTCTGGTTTTCGTCCTATACAAAGCAATTACAGAAACCCAGAGAGTCTAATGGAAGTGAGATCATTCTATAGGAATCTAGAAAAGACAATAAGTATAATCAAATTATTTTTTAAGAACTATGGAAACTGTAAACCTGCTTCTGACACAGCAGTAATATGAGGTTGAGCCTCTGGCCCTCTTAACAACTCACACATGAATAGCTTGAGCAGTCAGCAGGATGACCCATCTCCATGAAAGTTGTGTCTACTGAAAAATGTATTTGGGGTAAATAAAAAGTTTGATAATCCTTTCAGTGATGTTTTCAATAATGTTTGTGTCCAGCACTTCAATCTCAGGGGAAAAAAAAAAAAAAAGCCATGAGAAATCTGGAGATAAAGGAAGCCAACTCTTTGTTTCATTCCAAAAGAAAAAGGTTTAAACATTTCAAAAGTGAACAAGAAGGAAACAACATCTCTTTGGGTTTTAGCCAGTTCCAGTATTGCCCAGAGACCTTAACCAAGGAGCAGTACCATGCTGTGGCACCATATGCTGAAATTTGTAACAGACTTAAAAAGCTCATGATGTTATTATTGCAATTTATGCAGGATATTTCTCCTAAAAATATCCCAGATGTCCCAGTGTAATGTTTCTTTCTACCACTCTCGTTACAATAAGTGGGGTTTTTTGGGTTTTTTTTTGTTTGTTTGTTTGTTTCAGCATGGTCACATCATGTTTCACTCTCCTCCAAAACATGGTTGACCCACACTCTATCAATGTTTTGAAGATTCCCACAAAATTCCAGGGTCCACCAGTGACCTCTGAGGTCCACTTAAGACAATAGGTGTCCCAGAGAAAGCCAGGGTGATGCTAGAAGACTGAATTATTTCCAAGCAAAGCCGATGATGTAGAAATGACTGGCACGGGATACCTCAAGCTTCCTTGTCTCCCCTTCACCCAGCATCGGAAAGGGACGTGGGGTCATCTTTCCTTCAGTACCAAATCCTTTAGAATGCTCTGAAAGGATGCTTTTCCAAGGGACTTATGGACTGGTTAACAGAGTTTCATGTACAGGTAGCAGTGACTCCTTTGTTAATAGGATCATAACCCACATGACAGAAACATTCTCCATTACAATTATTTCTACCGTTCTGCACCCCCTGCATTCTC
Source organism: Formicarius rufipectus (assembly GCA_013399695.1). NCBI lineage: Eukaryota > Metazoa > Chordata > Aves > Passeriformes > Formicariidae > Formicarius > Formicarius rufipectus. Next base: position 807,322 of record VXAU01002543.1, read on the forward strand.
CCGTGCCCAAGCCTAATTTACAAAACTCCAAGCATCAGTGCCACTTAACTCCTTTAATCCCCTCCATACGGTCTATTTTCTTCCCCTTTGTGTTACACAGACCTTTTTTCCTCCCCCAGAGATAAACAAACACTTGCATGACGCCAGGCAATTTAGGACAGAAGAGGGCACAGAGAAAGCCTTGAGCCCAACACGAACCGCAGGCCAGGGTGGTTTCATTCAGCTGCCCGCTTCGTTTGAATAACAATATGTTCTCACTCATGGGGTTTTCCCTCCCCTTCCTCCCCCTCTTCTCCCCCATGCAGACCTGAGTAAAAGGCTGTGTGAATTCAGGAGCCCGCCTGTGAATGAGCTGGCATCTGATACGTATTTACCGGCGTTAATTTTGGATGTAATGCACCCCTGCCACTTCCCCACAGTTTGCCCTAAAAGGCTTTCTGACAGGCACAAAAGCGGGGGGTCAAAAGTAAGTTGACCCCTGCCAGAATGTACAATTATTGCAAAGAGGTGGTACACCAGCAGCTGTCGAAACCCCACCGGCGCGGTGAAGTGCTCCCAAAAAGTCGGGGGATGACTAATATGCCGGAGCGGTCCCCTCCGCCCCGCGAGAGCCGCCGACTTCGGGCAAGGGAGAATTATGGCCCTCCCGAGCAGCTGCAATAATTGTCTTCCCATTGTCCCCCGGCCCTCCCTCGGCCACCCCCTACAAGTGCCCATTGTCGGCGTGGAGTCAAGTGATTATATGCTTGGGCTGATGCTGTTTGCGCCCAGCTGCCCGACCGCTGACACACGAGCGCGGGGACCCGCGTCTGCTAGACGGGGCTCCGACATACCAGACCTTTTACATAAGTCAAACAGGAACAAATGACTCTTTATCAGCCCCTTCTCCCTTTGAAGTGGCGGCTGCTTATAGGCCCTTACAGCTTTTCCTCCTTAGCCCGAGCAAACATCCTCCTTTTGATATGCTACATGCTCATTATCTCTGCCCCATTTAATGATTTTTGATTGAAGGGTGGCAGCGCTGTTGCCAAGAGGGTAGTTAAAGAGGCTCCACGCAGTCAGGACAACAAGAAAGGCTTTCCTTGTGCAGCAGCCTAAATTTGGAGTTTCTTAACAGTGTGTTCTTGTTCTTAGCAGCAGATAAGGGCTGAGCGTGAAATTCTTAATTAAGCAGTAAATAGAGAGTGGGGTGTCAGCAGATGCAGCCCGTAGCCATGGAGACCAAGGCTGATGAAGGAGGGAGCTAAGACTCCTCGCCGGCCCCGGGCTCGGGCATGACTGACAGCTGAAGAATCCGACAAAGCTTGTAAACGGGATTAATTAGCTGGCTAATTATTTCATATAGTTAAATGCAAATAAAATATTAAAAACATCCCCCCAAAAACAACCAGTTTCCAGAGTTAGGCGGAAGATGTTCTGAAAGCCAGACCTTCAAGTGTTGTCCTCTGTGGGTCGGTGGGTGGACTGGTGGGTTTTTTAAAGCCAGAAGGGACTATTGTGGCAGCCTTCTCTAACCTCCTACAGAGCATGAATCTCGCCTCATGAGGTTCCTAATAGCTCCTCACAGAGCTGGAGCATGTTTCTCTGAAAAGATGGCCAAGCATCATCTCAGGACCCTGAGTGATGGAAAGTCCACCACATGCCACGAGTCTGTTCTGCTGGCTAATTATCCTCACCCTCTCAGCCTACACGGCAGAGATTAGGAGGGAAATGAAATGGCACACCAGGGCTGGGAATCTGCTCACTTTGTTTCAGACTGTCATCCTACAGCAACAGCATAGATATTAGGTATCCGACACTGAATTATTGATCTCACTCCTATAAAAGTCCTCACTGAAAATGTTCACAGCATGAATTATACATGCCAGGTGTTTTCATAAATTCCCCTTCTGTACTTTGGATGATTGTTTCTCTCTCTGTTAAAATAAGAAACAACAAGCTCTTCACATAATAAAAATCAAGAGGAAAGGGAGGTGAGAGGAGGACAAGAAAGTATCTATGATGCAAGAGTGACATACGCCAGCCAGATCACTTTATCCCGGTCTTCCCAACACTGTCATCTCTTCTATTTGCAACAGCAGAGACTGAGATACAGATGTCGTCTCTGAGTTTCCCATGCCGCTCTGACAGTGCAACAGAGGATATGCAAGCTGAAAAGCCATCAACTTTTATTTTTGAACAAACAAATTTACACAACTAACAAACTGAAATAATAAACCCTTTTTCTCCTTTCAGTAGGTACTTTTCATGATCTTGGGCAAGGCTTAGACTCAACAGCTAAATTTAGAGTAGTCAATCTATATCTGCACTGTATTTAAACAGGGCCAGGACACAGAACAAGGACCTGAACCCCAATAACCTACATGGTTGTATTGCTGGCCAAGTTCCTGGCACAGCTTTGGCCCACACCAATTGACAGTCCCAGATGGCGACCAGTATGGCTTTGGACTTAGCATGGGACAGAGATCTTTCCTAATTTGGAGCCTGGGTGCATCCAGGTTTTTTTGAGAGCTATATTGTTAGGCTGTATAGACACAAGATGTGCAATGGGTGCAGGACCAGAGATGGATGCAGGAACTCTGATCCTCAAACTGAGGTTAAGGAATGAACTTCCCATTTCTCCAGAAGTGTACACAGGATGATGTCCACTGTTCCCAGACCAAGACCAGTGCATTGCCTGCCCTCATTCCAGCTCTGTTTTCCTCTCGACCATCCCCACGATTGTTCTACTTACTCCTTCTTGAACAGACCCTACATGAGAAACCCATTTATATGCCATCTCAATACTGCAAATCAAGGGAAATTCATTAAACCTAAGAGATGAAAATAAGTGACAAAATTTTCTGTTACTGTGAAAATCTTCATCTTTACTTTCCCTGTATGACAGTCATGAAGGATAAGCTATGCTTCTCAAATACATCAAAATAATTTTGTGATTCCTGGTTTTGCTATTATTAATAATGACAACAATTTTTAACTTACAGAGCTTAGATCCTTTTAAATTATTTGCTTGGGAGTGAGAATTGTGGAAAATGTCCAAAATTTAAAATAATAAATGAAAGTTGAATAGGTATTGGTAAAATATCTGAATTGCTTTATAAAAATATGACCAGCACTCTTCCTGGTATAGCATACAAAGTCAGTATACTCAAAAAGGTCTAGATGTGTTTGGAACTTCCTAGTTCCAGGAAAAATTCTCTCCCAGTAATCCTATTGCCTTCAGTGGACTCAGCCTAGCAAGATTGCTCATGATTCATTAGTGATACATATGATATAGGACCAGCTGACATCAGAGGTCATTAGTGGAATTTAATGTCTTTACCTCTCAAAAAACTCCAATTCTAATACAACTGATGTCACATCACCCCCTATTTATGACACATTTTTTTTGTTGACAGATCAGGCATTTAGATATATCAGTTAGGGATGGACCTGGTGTGTATTTACCTGTTTGGTTGGAGGAACTTTCACTTAGTGAAAGGCCATTGAAAGATGTCCTTGTGTGGATTTGGGGTTTAAATAAAAAAGGCATCAGCTCTGTCACTGTTCTTGATCAATAATGGGCATTGTAGTTCTCATACTGACTTACCCAAATAGGTCAACTTCCCCAGACTGATGTCGAGATACCAGTCACAGCTTCTGTGTTGTCTGTATGAAGGCAGGGATTGGAGTGGCTTTCCAGTCCTTGCCCCACAGGACACCATGACCTCAAGATGGGTAGGAAGATCCTTGTGTTCCACCAGCAAGTAATTCCCAGTCTTGAAGCTGCTAAATGTCACTGAATACTAGAGAAGAGACAACCAAAAGAAAAGCGGCTGAGTCTGTGATTACAGCTCCATGGAGTGTAGTATAGAGAGGCAAAGAGGATGGTGCTTCTCACAGGCAACATATTCTTTTGCAAAATGTGTTCAAAACATGCTGAGAGATGTAAAATTAAGCAGAAAGTGATGGTAAATGCAGAAAAAAATCAACTCCCTTCATCTCCTTTGATGCAGAAGAACAAACAAAGAAACCATGTGTTCATGCAGTAAAAGTCTTTGTGATTCCAAAACACCACATTGAACTTTCACCTAAGACATCCAGAATCATCAAGTGTCCAAGGCCAGGTTGGACGGGGGTTGGAGCAACCTGTCTAGTGGAAGGTGTCCCTGACCATGGAAAGAGAGTTGGAACTGGATGATCTTTACGGTCCCTTCCAACCTGCTCCAATTTTCTACTGAGAACTTTAGGGACTAGGTTGTCTCATCTAAGCCTGTAAATAGAGAGACATTCTCAGTGCATTTAACAATTTTTTTCTTCTCTCTTCTCAGCCAAAAACATGGAAGCATGATTATCTCTTCCAGATACAATTTTGAAATTATAAAATGTTACCTGTAGATGTTTGTTGACCAAAGGGTTGTCAAATGTCAATGTGTAGGTCTCTTTATCCAAAAGGAGAGCCATCCAGCCATATGGGTTTGATAAAGTGTCAGGAACATAATTGATTTTGGTTGTCTTATTCTTACTGTCAGTCACAGTTAAATTATAGGGAATGTCTGGAGCCTCTTTTCTGCAGGGAAAAAAAAAATGTTTTTATCCCAAACTCTGTCATTTTGCAACATTTACGGTTCTATTTTTATTTGAATTACAATAGTTATGCTGGATTTCTCTTAGGCAATGACTTCATTTGTGCAGTTCTTTACAAATATCATAAGAAACAATCTCTGCCTCAAAGTCTGTTTAAAAAAAAAAAAAAAAAAAGAAAGAGAGAAAGAGAGACAGTGGTTGGAGGAATAAAGGCCCAGAGGAGCAAAGCAGAGCACTGCCAATAGTCAGGTACAAACTCCTACACTGCCAAAGGATTTCTCCATCTATCAGACTCAGGGGCCACAAATTCAACTTTTAGGGTCTTCATGAAATTTGATAGAGTTTTCTAATTAGCCCCATCCCAGAATAAAAGGGGTTTTGAACAACCTGGTCTAGTGGAAGGTGTCCCTGTTCATGGCAAAGGGAGTTAGACTAGATGGTCTTATAGGTCTCTTCCAACCCAAACTGTTCTGTGATTCTGGGATTCTTCACTTAGCATTTGAGTGGCCAAAAGTTTCACTGAGGCTGAAGGTGCAAAAATCTTGTGTTATTCAAAAGTCTGCTCTTTGTCTTCATTGCAAAGCTGGGGCTGCCACAGGCAATGAAAGTCTTCACAAAATGGATGAGTTTACAGCACAGAAGAAGCAGTTCTTCTGTGCATCCAGATGAGAACTCAAACTCTTTTTCACTAGAACTTTGCAGTTCTAAATTCTGTTAGATCTAGTCAGAGAAAAACACCCTCACTAAACAAATCAACAGTAGTAATGACATCGCGAGTGGCCTTAAGCCCTTTAGATTTAAGGTATTTAGGTTGGAAAAGACCTTTTGGCATTTGAGCTGACACTAAGCTTAAAATTCTCCTCTTTTAAGCATACCTAAAATGATATTTCTCAATAATCAGAGTATCACCCTACAACTACATATCTCAGCCTATTTCCTAACCTTCCAGACTGGATATGCCTTACTTACCCAGGGCAGAAATTGCTAAAACTCATGTCATCCTGCAATTTGCCTGTCTGTGTTTGCAGGTTTTGGTCAGATTTTTTTTCCTCTTAGTGCTTTGGAGACATTACAATATTACAATAGCAGTCACTTAAAAATATTTTTCTTTTCTCTTTTAAAATCAGTTCTGGGATTATTTTTTTAAATTATTATTATTGTTGTTATTCTAGTGTCTGTCACTTTGGCTAAGAGCTTCCTGGTTACCCAGAAACATTCAGCTGAGAAGCAGCAATGGCAAAGAGAAGCATGAATCAGCGAAGAATCACTCAGCCAGAAGATATTGGCAGACCAATGAAACTGGCTGGAAGGAGTTTATAAGGCTTAAACAGCTTTTGTACTACTAATAAACCTCCTCTTATAGGCATTAACTGGACCAGGATATTAGGCTGCTAATTAAGCAAGTAAAAGACAACAAGCACATTATTGCCAGAGTCATCAGCACCTGCACAGGTATTCAGGAAAACCTTTCTAGCAGCAGAAGCACAACACACGTAATGGGAAGGAACATTAAATTCTCCTGCATATCAGAAATTGCTGTCCTGAGTTAAAAGGTGCCCAAGCCACAGCAAGTGACAGAGACTCAGATATACCCTCTCTGCAACATAAATCCGTGTGGTCTTCCTCTTTACTCCTTTTACTTTGCATTGGAGGAGAAGTCTGATGAGACAGTCTGATGATCACTTTTATAAGGGGATGATCCCCAGTACTTCCAAGAAAAGTAAAGACATAGAAGAAAGTCTGGAAGGGACAATCCTGCTCGGATACAAGACAGCTGACTGATCTGTCAGAAAGTTAGCATACAATTGCATACTAGCCATGTAGATTCACTAACTGGTGAACTGGAATGTGAATTTACTAGCTAGTGATTTAATTGTGAATCCAATTATGTTGGAGACAAGTATCGAGAAGACCCTAAATAAATATCTTAAACCAGGTACCAAACTTCCAGATGGCTACAGTTAAGTGAAATACATCTTTCCCAGTGTGCCTACTTATAACAGACATAAAAATATTTAGGTTGGAAAAGACCTCTGAGTTCATCGAGGACAACCATTAACCCAGCACTGCGAAGCTCACCACTCAACCATGTCCCCAAGTGCCACAGTCACAGATTTTTGAACATTTGGCATGTCACTGTTTTCAGTCAGGCAGAGACAAGTCAGAGAATCCTCCATATCATGCCCTTTCTCCCTAGACTCCAAAGTTGAGATAGACTTTTGGCTGCTTCAGACACTACCAACTTTATTTTTCAGTTAAATTTTCTCACTCTTTAGGATGGAGGCACAGAGAGCATTTGCAGGATAACTTTTAATTTGAAAATGCCACTTTTTATCCCACAAGGCCTTTATGAGTAAGAACATTTTATATGGTATCATACCATGATAGTCTGGCTTCCCTGACCTTCGCCTGGAAGTTTGTTCATGACTCAGGAATGAAAGCGAGCAGGAGATATCTTACGGTCTGAAACCTCTGGGGTTTTCTTGACCTGGAATGCTGTGTCCTTGTCTTTTACGTACTTTGCTTGAGGTGTTGCCACCTACAAACACTTACCCTACTCCTGACAGATGGCCAGCAAGCCAAACCAAAAATTTGGGGCGCCTGGAAAACTTTGCAGCTCAATGTACACATTAACTGGTGCGGGCCAACAATAAGCCTGGGACTACATTCCTCTGGAAAGGATGTCAGTGTGCATCTTTTTTTCACCTCTATACCGAACAGACACCAAAATGGAAGCACCCTACTAATGGAATTACCAGCCACAATTAGCACCATTTCCATTCGCCCTAAATAGCCAGCGATTTCACTGTGCCCTAAATAGCCACCAATCTACCTCTCTTTAATGTTAATGAAGCAGAGTCGCGCTGGCACACGAGTGTTTCTAATTCAGAGGATCCGAGGGAGCCTGCACGCATCATTAACGTGGAGAGCTTCATTATCAGAGGAAAGAGCCTTCCTCTGAACTTCCCCTGGCTTTATTTGAAAGAAACTAGGAGGCAATGGTCTTAATGCAAAATTAACCCTCACTTTAAACTGCTGGAAGCCTTTACAAACTGTAAGGGGGGGGGTAAAAAAAGGATGACTCACTGCAAAGGCTGTATTTTTATATCAAAGCAGGTTTCAATTAAGGAGCAATTTGCTTTAGAAATATGGCAGGATTACTGGATAGGGCTTTACAGTCTGAGCCACAATTTACCAATTGTGACTGTATAAACTGTTATGTAATTTAGCTCAAGTGAATTGTGCAGAACTGCTCGACAGAGATGAGCCACAAAGGATTTGTTAAACCAATCAACAACATGGAGTAGAACAAATATTAACTCTCCTGTTTATGTTTACCATTAACTTATTTATCCTAAGGGTACATATCTTTGTGGATGAAGGCAGGCACTGTGTTTAGCTCTAAATGCTTTCTGTTTGTGTAATAATCCATTATGTTTATCCTTCTTAAAAACCAGGAAACAATATAGCATTGAACTTCAAATGGGACACCAAATGTTTATATCAACAGTCCAGATTTATTGCTGGCCAAAGGGAGGCTAATTCCAAATCATGACCATAACAAACACTTTACAGGTTTAACACTGGGCTGCAAACCAGCTCAGTTTCTTTTAATTGCCAAGAACTAAGAATTTTCAGCTGTTTCCAGTAAATGTGTGTATCTTTGCTGAGATACCAAGCTCATGATTCAAATCTGCCTTGCATTATGAACCCTCACCATCAGGGATCCTTTTTCATGCACCGTCTTTTTTGAAATAACCAGATCTTTGACCCCGATCCTGAGTAACCACCATGGTCTGAATTCGAAGTAAAACAACAATTGAGATGTTCTCCCAGGAACAGAGACAGTTGTGACTGACAAGCCAAGGTAACTTCCTTCAGAACAGCACTTCAGTTTGCTTCTCCTGACTTCCTAACTCCTCTGTGCTCTTAAGTGAATTCCCCAGCTCAGGGAAACCTGAGTTCCCCAAACCTCAGTTTACAGGCCTGTATTTGCAAATAAACTAAAATCAGATAGAAGTTTTAGCTGGAAAGTGCCTCCTGACCAAACAGCTCAAATATCTCTGCAGTGCAAGCATAACGAAGACCAAAGGAGGACCACTTGATCACTTTTCCCACATCAGGCAGAGCTCTGAAGACTGAAGTGGATCTGAAAAGCCAACCAAAGGTACTCTGAGCATTTTTTTACTGCACAGCCATTGCCAGCTTGCAATCCCCTACCAATTAATGCAACCTGCAGTGCTGCATTCATCCCCTGGAAGCACAGGAAGGACACAGACTTGTTGGAATTATTCCAGAGAACGCCACAAAGATTATTAGAAGGATGAACAACCTCCCCTATTAGGGAAGGTTGAGAGAATTGAGATTGTTCCTGAGTCTTAAGGAGGCTCCAGGGTGACCTAATTGTGGCCTTCCAGTACCTGAAAGAAGCCCACAAGGAAGATGGAGAGAGACATTTGACAAGGGCCTGGAGTGACAGGACAAATGGGAATGGCTTCACAGTGCCATAGGGTAGGGTTAAACTAGATATTAGGAAGAAATTCTTGCCTGTGAGGGTGGTGAAGCTCTGGCATAGGCTGCCCAGAGAAGCTGTGGCTGCCCCATCCCTTGTAAATGTTCAGATCCAGGCTGGACAAAGCTTGGAGCAGCCTGGGGTAGTGGAAGGTCTCCCTGCCCATGGCAGGGGGGTTGGAACAAGATGATCTTTAATGTCCCTTCCAATTCAAGCCATTCTATGATTTTATAATTTTAGGATTAATAATATGTTGGTTATGACAGGGATTCCCAGCTGATGTACTTGGCTCTGATATATCCAGACAATGAGAAACATCAAACAGGCTTTCCAGATTTCTTCTTCCAAGTAATGAAAGTATAGAGCTAGGAAATGTTGTCTCAACGGTAAATTTATCTCCCTGAACCCAGAACACTCCAGGTGATGGTCAATCTGAGGGGGAAGGCTTGAAGAAAGGTCTTGTCTTGTATAATCATAAGCCTGTGCAGGATCTGGCTTTGTTTCCCATACCCCAGACTGCAGGGTAAAGGGGAGGAGGTCTTCCAGTGGAAACCAAATTTCTCTTGGCTGCTTTGCTGGGATGTCTGAGGTGCTAGAATTAGGGCACATTAAGAGGAGAATCTCTGAAGCTGAGCTGATGAGATGGTAACTGAACAGTCAAGAGTCAATGATTTGATAATTGCTTTCCACTCGTGGCACAGGAGCCCTGAGAGGGCTGGGTTTTGAGGTCGGGTGAGTGTAAGTGGCCCTATTTTTGAGAACAGTCGTGGCCCAAGGGAGGATACATGACCAGAGAGGGACTGGCAGCGACACGGTGTTTCACACCAGGTGGATACTCCTCTGAGGGCCCCACAGCAAGTAAATATCAAAGGACAAATAAACCCAGGGAAGTCATTTGAACTCTTCTCAAGACTCAAAGCCCCAGGGACAGGGGGTATGTGGCTCCTTTCACATCAACCCATCGGCAGCCACTGGGTTTGCAGCCACTGAATGCCCGCACCACAGGAGAGGGTATTAGCCCAGATTTAGGAATTTAGGCCATAAAGAGGAAAGTTAATCTTTTCCTCCACAGCAGACTGGAGAAGGGGGAAGCAATTGAACTACAAGAGTGGTGCCGAGCAAGTTCCAGGTTTCCACAGTGAGAAATGGAAAGCAAATGAAAGGGACCAAGGGGAGGATTTCCTCCTGGTGTGCCGAGTGTTTGGAATCCCCTTTGCCGCAAGGTGCTGCCTGGCTGCAGATTATTCTAATGCTCTCCTCTTGTAAAAATTATGCATAATGTGAAGAAACTTTGAAAGTCACTTAATCATGTTATGACAATTTTTTAATGAAAATTTGTTTTAATATTAATAGAGATTCATAGTTTCATGATAATATGGGTGGCAGTGGCATTTGGAGCAGCCGTATCTTGCCTGCAGCCATGCTGTGCTGTGCCATAGCATAAGCTGCACTTCAGACTACTCAATAACTTTCTCACATATAAATTTATAAAGACTTTTATAAGCTCCAATTACGTTTTTAAAAGACATAAAAGCCCTCTTTAAAGGGTGCTTACGTGACACATTAGTTTAACTTTCAGCTGGACTTTGTGAAGAAGGGTTTTGTTACAGCAGGGCAAGCTCAGAGAGGGATCCACATTTCCCTGGAAGTTGATGGGTGAAGCAGTTCAGGAGTGAGAGTCATAAAAGGTTCAAGATAGTAGTTTTCTTTTTTAGAAAAAGGACTGCTAGTGTTTTTTGCTAACAACCACCTTTTTTGTACACCAAACATATGTTGGGGGCCAGGGTGGTGGGGGGGAAGTACATTTTGGTAAATTAACAAGCACAAAGACAAAGAGTTAATTGCCCACATTATAACTTAGATAATTAAAATGGTCTCAGACATGTTTTTAGCTTGCACCAACCAGCCCGTTTCCCAGGCAGCCCCCAGGCAAGGGATCTTTCCTAAAAATTAGTCCTGATACAACATCCATGAGGTTTTGGAGGCTGAGAAAGCTGATAACATGGCCATGGCTAAGCTTGGCCATGGTCTTTCAGGGTCAGGAAATGATCCTGAGGTTGCTGGGATAGAGGTTGTCATGCTCAGATTACCCTCTCAAAATGCTTACTTTCCTCAGCCTTTGGAATTTTTGGAGCTGGAGTCCATGCCTGAAATTCAGAGGAAATAAAACCCAGCATCTCAAGGTTCTCATGGTTTTTGTGGAAGAGCACAGAGAATGCACCTGTCTGGACTAAGAGAGAGAGCACATGAGATGAGAGTGTTCCACTGATATTGCCTTGAGCATTTTCCTTATACAGAGTAACTTCCTACCAAAACAAGGATGTTTCGTCCTGTCACTTTGCCAGATGATCAGTCAACATGGGTTCAGTACCCAAGTCTTGTGCTCAGTGGCTTGTAATCTGTTTTCCACCCTTGATTTGGTAGCACCTCTGTTTTACTGACTGCAGGACTTAAAATGAGTGGTAAGTACAACCAACGAGTTTCAGATCTGACCGGTCACATATTCCACGGCCTACAGAACATGACAGAAATATTTCTTCCAGAGCAATTTTTAATTCTTTTTTTTTTTGTCAGAAACTAAGGAAAGCCAAGCAAGAATACTTTTATCTTTTTACTGACATGAGGTGAATCCAAGAGGTTGTACTGTTAGGAATTTTTCCCTGTCACTCACCTATCTTTATTCTTTACTCAACCTCTGCCAATTGCTCCTAGTCATGTTTTGCTGTAGTAATCCTAAACTATTCCCTTTTTATTGCAAACACTCTTCAAATACATCTGGATAAAATTCACCCATTCTCCTTCTCCTCCCACCCACTCATCCTTTGGTCATGCTGTGGATATTTTATTAATTGACTTTCACTCTTCATCCCCTCCAGCTCATTTTGTTCCCCATCCTGGTCCTCTACCAGGTCCATTTTGGAGCTCTACCCATCTGAACAAAGTCCCCCTGACTCACCACACTTATTTGGCTGCCTGTTGACAGTCTTTCAACTTAATATGATGGTGATTTGGCTGCTGAGAGCTGCTGAGGAGAGAGGATCTGGAAGCGGCTCAGAGAGGATGCTCACGGTCTCTTGGGTTATTCTGACAAGCACAGAATCCTCAGGACGACAAACTAACAGCTGCCTTCTGCTACTTACACTGCCAAGTATCTTTGATGTGAGTTGACTCCCAGTTCATGCAGATGAATAATAAAGACGGGAAATAAAGGGTACTTGCTTCAAATAAAACAGTGATTGAGAAGTCATTGATATGATTAATCACAGAATGATAGAACGGTTTAGGCTGGAAGGGATCTTAAAACTCATCTAGTTCCAGCTCCCTGTCGTGGGCAGGGTCACCTTCCATGGAACAGACTGCTCAGAGCCATGTCCAACATGGCCTTGAACACTTCCAGGGAAACTCGTATGCAATTTACTAGGAAGACAAAATTTAGGTCAGGTTAACTCTTCCAGAGTTGACAGCAATGGTGCAGATGAACTCCTCCTTGTACTCACTTCTTAACTAACTTTTCATACCAGGAGAAATGAAGTGCATTGAATATATTAACTATCATAAATTTTCATATTGTTGCAGTATCCAAAAAGACACAAATCATTCTCCAAGCAATGCTATGAGAAGCTCCATCTACTCACACACCTTCGACCCAAAGATCTCATAGTCCTTTTCATCATGGTAAACACAGACTAGAAAAGGAATTGATTTCTCTAAGACCTCATGGATAACTGGTCCAGAAAAACATCTAGTACAGTTTCATTTTGCCTTCTACCAGTATCCTTTTCATTAAATCAGAGTGACTCTCAGCTCTTAATTTATTGCAGACTTTTGTTTTCATTATGAGAAACAGTAATCATATGCAAAGCCTGCAGGTAGCAGAAAGCCTTACAGTTTCCCCCTTCAATTGAACAAGTGATTATATTTTTTTTTCCTATTTGGGAAGGTTGGGTTTTTTTCTCCTGCTAAAACATGAATTATGAGACAGACATGAATAATTAACAGCCCTCTGACAGAGCACTTCATGATTTCTGCCTGTATACTGCTAACCTGAAACAGCAAGAAAGGGATAATGGCTTAAACTTCTACTTCAAAAAGAAAGTGAAAAGGTGAGCAGGGCACTGGGAAGGAAAGATGAGCATGGCAAGAAAAGCAGGAGTGGTGTGTAGATCGCTCAAAGTCTTTTTTCACCCTTTTTCTTATGTCAGCAATTTGGAAGTGTCCTTCATGAGTGACACCAGGGTTTGGCAGTACTTGGCTGAACAACATTTCTCCCCTGGACCTCTTTATCTACTGGCTGCTCCAAGGCAGGAGCAAGTCCAGCCTGGGGAGACAAGTTTCCTGCTTCAAGTTTCCCAAACAATCACATAGTTCGGTGTGAGATGCCAGATCTGATACAGCATCTCCAGGAGATCCTTGTCCTTCTGCCATGGATTGACAAGCCACAGGAGACATCACAGGGCATTTCAAATGGCACTTAGAAAACTCTCCATGGACAACCAAACCAAGGACCCAGGTTTCTACCAGTTGCAATAGGAGATGTTGTCAGTGTCTACATGGTGACTGCACACTTTCTTCAGGCCAATATCTGAGTTTATATGTCTTCAACCCAATTTGAATTCACTCATACTGAGTTTCTGGCTCACGTGACAAATCTTTCCAGCAATTTTTCACTGCCGAATAAGCTCTGATTTACTGATCACAGATCAGCTCTGCTCACAGATTTACTGCAGTCTCTCTCACCCACAAAGTAATCTGTTCATTTATTCTTTGAGTTCCTCTATCATGATTAAGACACCAAACACATGGGTTTTCATTCATCCTTTCCCTGGAGGTGTTCCAGGTCACTTTGGATGAAGCCCTGAGCAGTGTGGTCTAGGAGAAGGTGCCCCCGTCCATGGCAGGGGAATTGCAAATAGATGAGTTTTAAAGTCCCTTCCAACCCAAACCATTCTGTGATTCCATGATTCCCAGCTATAAACACTGATAGTATATCTATCCCAGTCTACTGAAATCGAGTGAGAACTGGCACCCTAAATCTGGAAAAGCAGTTTTCTAGTTGTTTAAATAGTTCTGCCATTCACAATAACAAAAGTCTATTCTTGAGTTTCAGATCTCCCTCTTCTTGAGTTTCAGATCTTCCTGTCTGAGCCCATCATGTTGATGGGAAACCATAACTCTGTAGGCTGAAGCAAGTTGCTTTGATTGTGAGGCTGAGTCAGTCTTAATAAGCTCTAGTGATCTGAGTTGAGTAAATTTGTCTTGCAGCAAGCAAAGAACTGCAAAATGAAAGGCCAGAAAGCCCCAATGAGGTGGGGAAGAAAGGTTTGGCTGCAAGAGAGTGCCAGAAACAGATCCACTGGAAAGTTTTCTGTTAATGAAATGTATCACAAATTTATCTCCTAGACTATATAGGTGTCCATTGCATGAGAGCTGCACCTATAACATGATGAATCCAGTTTTATTAAAAAACATAATACATGAATCTGATAGTTTATTAGAATAACATAGCAGTGAAATCAGATGGCAAAGATTGTCTGGTTAAGTCGTGCAGGGGGTTGGGACTAGATGACCTTTAAAATTCCTTCCAATCCAAACCATTCTATGATTCTATGACCTCTTATTCTTTGAGAGCATTTGAGAAAATCTCTCCCAGTAAGTATAAAACAAAATACTCTCAGAACTTGACTAAAAGTTTAATTAAACCTTTTTTTTTTTTTCCTTTAAGACTACATTTTATTATCAGCTGAGGGGGTTTTCTTCACATTTTATAGGTCATGACCCAGAAAATCTTGGCAAATTTTGCTGTTTGCCCACTAAATCTCTGACTGTCTGAGGTTTGGTCATGGATCTTACACTTTGAGCATCGGTCCTCACCTCGACCTGAGTTCTTATTTCCACAAAGGAAAGTTTATATCCTCCTGGTAACTTGAAGAGTGACAAAACAGCAATACATCACAGCATCCCCTTAAAGACCCACTCAACACTGCCAGAATTGCCTCTGGGCAGGAACTCTAGGTAGGATACCAAGGTAGCAAAGATAAGCAGCTTTCTGAGAACATCAGAAAATAATTGAGTGTGGGTAGATCAGGCAAAAATTAGCAAATAAAGCAAAGATTCTTCCCTGGCAGCATAGAGCACAACAAGCAACACTCACACCAACTTTTTGGAACTGGAATAGTCACTTACAAATGAAGGGCCATACGGTGGAAAACAAGGTCGCTGCCACAAACACTGCCACCAGAAGCTTGACTGAAGTTGGCACTGGCTGTGCAAGACATCTCAAGGATATCTGTGGAAGGCAGGAGGTGACTTCCTGTCTGTCCCGTGATGGAGCCATCAAGATCTTCAAGGATGGCAGAGTGAGGGAAGGGGAAGGCCACTTGGAAAGGTGAGTTGATGAAGGTTAGATGTTCAGCTCTCACTGTAAACCCACCTGTGGGCAACAAGCAGCATTTCAGAAAAAGAGAATGATCACTTCAAGTAATGGGACTGAAGACATCTCTGGAGGGAAAGAGACTACCTTCATTCCACCTTCACTTTGGAAGAGTGTCTGATGAGTCAATGAGATTGGGAAATTCTGGAAATTAAATAGAGATGGTTGTAGGAATGGCTATTGCTGTGCTATGGCCAGGCCCAACCTGCCCAGTGCCCTGTTGTGACAGGATTTGTTGTTATAGACTGATCCAGGTGCTGCTTCTGGTCCTACCAGCACCTTCTCAGTTACTCCAAACACTCCTTCACAGGCCCCACTGCCAACAGTTACACACCCCAAAACAGTGATTCTTACAGATCTTTTCTGCTTTTATTGAAGGTGAATTTTTTAGATATAGAGACTGTTGATGTGTTTGTAAATATACTTGTGTGTTTCACAGCACCTGGCAGAATAAAGCCTTGGCTTTGGAGGATTATTTTCATTACTGAAACAAAGCTCCAAAAAGGAGGAATATTCTTGTGGGCTGCAGCACAGGAAGTTTTGAACAAAATAATATTTACAGAAATGTCAGAAAATCATTGCCCTGTGGACCTTAACAAGTCAGCTCTGCCATGAGTGTTCATACACTCCGTGGGTTACTATTTGACTGCCCTGCTCTCAGTTGTAGCCTCTCTAAGACAGATTTTACTATTCCTCCTGTCCTTTGATCTCACCTCCTGAAGTCTTTTTCTCTGCTGTTATTGTAGGGCAGTATTCATTTATATAGAAATATATTTAAGAGGTAATTGCAGTTGGAATATTCTTCAAAGAGTCTTTGAGTACCTCTTCAAAGCTCCAAAGGATGCTTAGTTTACTCGTTATCTCAAGTAAATTCACCTAAGGTTTAGGCTGGCCTGAGGTAGGAACTTGGTGAAACTCTGGGAAGTTAGTCATAGCTATTAAAGAAATTATCATTCTTCAAAAATTGACCTTCCCAAATGAAGGTGCAGAAACAAGACAGTGTATTAAACCCCTCTCCACTGAGAAAATCAAATCAGAGCAAAAACAAAGCTACATTTGTCTTAAAATATATGTAATATGTGGCTTCAACTACGTGATGAAGCCATATTGAAGGGAAATTGGAGAGAACCTGAAACCTCAGCCCCTGCAGAGAAGAGCAATTATCAATGGTTGTCTGTTGTCAGTGGAAACTATGACCTTCCAAACATATGAATCTGTAATGGGAGGAATCCAGGGAGTGTGGAAATCCTGCTAAAGAAATGTAAATCAGACTCACCCTGCCCTTGGTAGCAGCCAGAGCAAGTCCTGATCGCTGTGCAGGTGTTCACATCAAAGTTCCTGAAAGTTGTGTTGGAGATGAAGAGCTGGTATCTCTTGGGAGTTTTCAGCCCTGCAGACATACAGGTCCCATCCTGCAATGGAGGAATGAAGAGAGATGGGAACATATCACCAATGAATAATGGAATCCTAAAATGGCCCAGAGTGGAAGTGGCCTTAAAGATCATTTCATTCCAACCCCCTGCTCTGGGCAGGGACACCTCCCACCAGACCAAGTTGCTCAGAGCCCCACTCAACCTGGCCTTGGACACTTCCAGGGATGGGGCATCCAGGATGCAGCAGCTTCGATGCAAGAATGTGAATGCCCTGGCTAAGGGGTATGGAGGAGGCTCTAAGCTATTGTTTTGCACATTCTGACAAGTAACACCTCTTTAATTCACTTTTGCTGGAGGCAGCACTACATTCAGGGCAGCTCATGGCCCTTCCTCTAGGTTGTTACACAATAGTTAAGGCTGGACATTGGAAGAGAAAGGAAACTGCACTTTCCCTGAGAAAAAACCCACCTAAAAGGCACAAAGAGCAGATTTTTAAAGCCCCTTATACTTTACTTTTTCTTGTCCAGCAATTAGGAATTTTCCCTACTCTGCAAAGTTAATAATTCTAATGTCTGTTCTGAGAAAAGTCTGAGAGCTGAGATTCAGACCCATTTTTTGTGCTTTGGGATGGGGGAAGCACTTAAACCAGGCTCTCTACAAAGCTCTAGTTGACTTCAGGGTCCATCAGAGCTACAAGAACTGGAAAGGAAGAGCAAAACCCACAAGTGATGAGAAATAGAATGAACAAATTAGATTTTTTGTTGTTTGAAGCCCAAGATAACACAATAACTCTCAAAAGCCACAGTAGAGAATCAATCAAGAAATCCGCCCCATGTGAAAACATCTCTGCAACTGAAAATGTAGAATGAGATGGACTTCTATATTTAAATAGATTATTCCTTCAAAGAGATGGTGCTATGTTCAGTCTCTCTAAGACAGAACAGCTCCATCAGCTTTTTTATTGAGAGACCAAAACCTCTGGAGTGATGGTCCTGGTCCTTGGACTGTCTTCTTCCAAATCACTGCTAAGCAGAAATCCCTGACTTCTGGTAACAAATCACTCAGAAAGTCTTTATTTGCTTTTTGTTTACAATTCTGGCTCTTCCATCCCACCCACCTCTCTGTATTTTTTAATGAACCCGTTTTATTTCAATAAATAGCAAATAGAATGGTGTGAGACAATAACTCCTCCCTAGTGTGTGTCACCTCTCTCACAACTCCTGCTTTTTCCAGGAGGAAATGCTTCTCCTCAAATGGCTCCACACAAGGACAATGAGTTGCTTTATGATAGCATGGAAGAGACTTGCTGAATGTCTAGGAAGTTTACAAAAATCCTTCCCTTGGCTATTTCAGGCCCAGGATTTAGCCCTGCCACTAATGTTTTAATCGGTCAAAGCCCCAGTTCTTAAATGCCCTGATTCCTCCAGAAAACAATCTTGTTTTGAAGCACTGCTCTCAAAAAGTGAAAGGGAGGAATATCCAATGTTCCCATTAAATTAATGTCATAAAGTTTTAATTGATATTAAAGAGACATCATTATTAAAGGGAGAATTACATACATTAAGATGTAAATTATGACAAGGAGGCTCTTATCATGAGATAATCAAAGATAATCACCCCCCTGGGGTACTGCAAGGAACAAGGCACAGCTGAGCGCCTCTAAATCTCTTAACAAGTACAACATTGGAGTCCTTCCATGGATCCTGCAAAGCAACAACAAAGACATCCACCCTTTGGTGTCTGAGACAAATTCATTGGGATGTCACTTGGACACTGCAAGGCTGGAGAGATGAAGCCAGGATTTTCTCTGAACTAGATACCTACAACCTGCTACAGAGGCTTCTTTCTGTGAGCTTCTAAAGAAAACTCATTTAAAGCCCTTTTTCTGCCAGTCAGAAGGAAAATTAATTTAATGAACAGCAATAGAAAACTGAGCAGGGAAAAATAAAAAGACCTGAAAATCATGAACAAGCAGCTGTGGCTGGTTGTAACTAAAATTCCATTGTTATCCATGTTATTAATCTGTTAACAACCTGGTAGCACCCAAAGGACTTTGTCCAGCTGCCTAAAGAAATAATGGAAGAAGATCATATTTACTGCATAAATAAAATTACATTTCGATGGTATTTTTCAGTCTCAAGTAAAACAAAAAAATAACTCTCAGTGTTCCAGGTGGACCAAGGATGCTACAAAGGAGCAGAGGAAACCAAACTGTTAACTGGTATAGAAATCAAATCTGATGTTCCTCTTCATTATTCTCAAATCACTAAACTAAACCCAATTCTGTATGGTTAAATGCTGCCTAATTTCTAGCAGAAGTATTATGGGAATACACGGGAATATATAAGAATTTATGTTTCAAAACCTTGCTTAACAAAAATCAAGATTTTTTTTTTCTGGAAAATCCATGTTCTGTGAAATTCCAAGTTTTTTCTGACAGCATGCCAATCTTGGACAACAAAAAATATAGGTAGGGAAAAAATTGTCTTGCTAAGATCCTTCAGCTTTTTGGTCTTGTGATTTTGCTTTTACTTTTGAATGTTGTTTTATAAAGAATATACAGGATTATGTATTACAATGTGGAACTTTTAGATAATTCTGCATTAAAATAGAAAAACCAGAGTCCTTGTTTCAAAATCACTTCAAAACAATCTTCAAAACTTCCATAATGAAATAAAAAGGTGTTTGGGGAAAAAATCATAGAACTGTTGAATTTTTTAGGTTGGGAAAAACCTCCAAGGTCTTAAAGTCCAACCATTCCCCAGCATTTCCAAGGCCACCACTAACCCATGTCCCCACGTGCCATATTTGCATGGCTTTTAAATCCCTCCAGGGATGGGGACTCCTCCACTGCCCAGGGCAGCTGTTCAATGCTTGATATTAGTGAAGACATTTTCCCCAGTATCCAATCTAAACCTGCCCTGGCCCAACTTGAGGCCCCTTGTCCCATCTATTGTTACTTGGGAGAAGAGACCAAGCCCTACAGTCCACTCTATTTGCATACATTTAATTACATCTATTATATTTACATATTTAAAATCCAAGCTTTAGCCAAGCTGCCATAAAACACGGGCTGTTTTCCAGCCCTTTCTTATTCCTCCAGAGTCCTATTTGAAGGGCTGTTGTGCAACTCAAGAGACACTGGAATCATTCCTGCAGTGCTCACCTTTTTCCCAGTGTGTCCAATTAAAACACTGTCAGACACAGAGGTGTTTCCCAGGCCCTCTACAATGTCAATGCCAAAGTCTTTGCAAGCAGAAATCCAGAAATGTTGGAGTTCAAGGTTCCTGGTACTGAAAATCTATATATAGGGAAAATAAAAGAATTAGAATTATCATCAAATCATAGAATGGTTTGGGTTGGAATGGACCTTAAAGCTCATTTCATTCCAAACCCCTGCCATGGGCAGGGACACCTTCCACTATAACAGGTTGCTCCAAGCCCTGTCCAACCTGGCTTTGGACACTTCTAGGGGTGGGGCACCTAAAAGAAAAAGATTATTTCTGGAAGGAGTCCATGGAAAGTAGAATAAACAGTTATTCATGTATTCTCAATCAGTCACATACAAAGAAATTACAAGTTGGGCAGAGAAAACAAAAAACAAAACTCTGGAAAACATCCTTTTGGTTTATTTCTTCTCATACAAATAAGCTTTTCCAAAAAGAGAATGCCTCACTTCAAAAAAATCACACTGAAAAAACTAGACACCCTCAAAGTCATAGGAGGAGTGAGATTAGAAAACACGACTTAGAGAGAAACACAAACTGTTCAGGTTATCAGACAAGGGGTTAAGAGGATCACAGGCTCTAAATCTTATCTATGGGAAGAAGGTGCCAGATAACAGTGGGTGATGTGGTTTGTTGGTTTTTTGTTTTGTTTTAGTTTGTTGTTTGTTTTTTTTTTTTTTATCAGATTAATTAATAGTGAGCTGTAATAGCTGGAGAATGAATTTAGACAAATTCAAATAAATAAAAAGTGTTAATTTTTAACAAGAATGAAAAAAATTCACATGGAAACCATCAGCACTATGATAGTACCAGATTTTCTACCAACTGCAATCTTTGTGAATAGCTCAGGTCCACTCAGAGGACTTTTTTTTGGCAACATGATCTAGTGAAAGGTGTCTGCCTATGGCAGGGGGATGGAACTAGACGGCCTTTAAGGTCCCTTCCAAACCATCCTGTAGTTCCATGATGGTGGTGGCAATCAGGTGTTGGATGGTTACAGAGAATATCAGCTGCTGGTGAAAGGAATGCTGATTCTGCACTGAAGCAGTGAGAAGAACTCACACAAATCATGTTTCAGGCTTTTTCATTAAAATAGGAGCCTCCAGCTGAGGGTAAGGGACATGCAGGTACTAGAGTTTTACTGTGATTTATTTGCAGCCTTAAAGATGAAGTCACTTTATAGGTGAGATTCCTGGAAAAATTCCTGAGCAGCACAGAAGACAGTCAGGGTGAACATACCTGTGCTCCCCCTTGGCAGCTCCAAGCTGTGAAGTTGGAGAACTGAGCAGTCCTGTTTGGGCTGTCTGGCAGATATTCTGGGTACACCAGCAATCCATACCTGTTTAGGAAAGAAAGCAATGGACACTGATTCTTTACAGTGCATGTATTGCTGAGCAGATTTTTCTATTCATCATTTCAGTATCTAAAATCTGAAATCTGTAACAGTTCTCTACATGAGACTTTATCATTTAATCCCAAATCAGAAGCTGATAGATAACACTACTTATTTTAGGCATCTAATCATGCCAGTGAGCATAATTAAAATTTCTTTTCAAGTGTTTTCAGAATTAGCCACAGCAGGATTAATGAGTGTGCAGTGTCACTGAAAGGTGACATCCCCATCCTGCTCATGAGTTTTCAGGTCCACCTTTAGA
Source organism: Formicarius rufipectus (assembly GCA_013399695.1). Lineage (NCBI taxonomy): Eukaryota > Metazoa > Chordata > Aves > Passeriformes > Formicariidae > Formicarius > Formicarius rufipectus. The sequence goes on from VXAU01002543.1 coordinate 829,086, forward strand.
TAAGCCTGACATGAATTTAGGCAGATAAGGCTTTTCCTTATCTTGGATTCTGTCAACTTGGAATACAGCCCAAATGTACACGTTCCTGAATGCAGCCCTTGATTTGACCTTCTCAGAGATTTTATATCCAAATTTACTCAAAATTCAGGTCACTCCATCCACTGATTTTCAGTATAATATTTTTTAATGCTGCATCTGTTTTAGGGAAGTACAGATAGAAGCTCTTATGAATAGTCATTCCTGGATACTACAGGGACAATTGTTGCATGAAATGTCAGAGTGTCATGCAATCATAGTATGGTTTGGGTTGGAAGGCAACTTCATCTGGTTCTACCCTCCTTCCATGAGACACCTTTCATTACTGCTCCGAGTCCTGTCCAACCTGACCTTGAACACTTCCAGGGATGGGGCAGCCACAATTTATTAGGGCAATCCGTGCCAGGGCCTCACCACCCTCACAGGGAAGAATTTCTTCCTGATATCTAATCTAAGAAAGAAATTGTGTATCTGTTCTCCTGCATGCCACTCTCTTCTCCAAATGCCTGGCAGACACACAAAGTGGGCTTCCAATTCAACAGGTGATCTCTGGCTTGAGTGCTTTGCTGCTAAATGCTTGATGAGGAGATGTGCTAAATGTGGCACTTTAAGCTACATCGGGGCCAGTTAAATAAGGGTATAAAGTGGAGGAGCTTGTTAACAGCACAGGGAATTCCTGCAAGTTAAGGAGCTGGAGTAGTGAATGATTAAGAAAGGGCCAGGAAAGAAAGGAAAGAAGTGGCTGCCCCATCCCTGAAAGTGCTAAAGAGCAGGTTGAATGGTTCTTTGAGCAACCTAGTCTAGTGGAAGGTGTCCATGCCCATGGCAAGAGATGGTCCTTAAGGTCTCTTCCAATGCAAATCATTCTTGGATTCTGTGATTCTATGCCTGTATTTAAAATAAAGGAAAGCAGGAAAACAGCCCCAAGCACATTGCTGACTAACACCGACTCTGCCCTGCAGCAGATAACTCTTCTTGCAAGAGAGGAGGACCTGAAAGAGGCCAGAAATGAGGGAGAACTCCTGAAATGAGGGGCAAAGCATTTTCAGCCCATGACCACAATTTTAGTTGGCACTGCCGTTTATTGAAGGAAAATCTCTTTAACCAAAAATCCCTGAGTACCTCGTGCAGGAGTGGGCTGTGTTCTCACTGAAGGACAGGAGAGGCACTTTGGATGGTCCCTCAGGGGGCAGATGAAAGAAATAGCCATACCCAGCACCACACACTGTGTTACCCTGGAGAGAAGAATATGTGACTGTGAATAAACATTAAATTAAAACCAGTTTAATAAAAGCATAGATTAAAATCCCAGTTGAAGTCTATTCAAATTCTAGGAAGTCTGGCTGGTAGAAGACATCTTCAATGTCTCCAGTCCTGTCCTGTTTTCACTCTGACCTTGGTCCAGTCTTAAAAAAAGTGTTTTCAGCCAGACAACAAAGATTGACCAGCAATAGAGACAAATTACAGAGAAATGGTGCTGTCACAATTCTTGAAGAAGTAAGAAAAAATGTGTGGAAAACTTACATCTCTAAATTCTTTTCTATATAGGAAGAAAATGGCATGGAGGAGAGGTAAATCACCAACTATTCAGTTTATTGATTTCCTTCTCAACCTGAATCTTTCTCCTGTCTCACAAACCAAAGACAGGATAAGGAAATATTTGCATTGAAAAAGTAATCCTATTAAAAGTCAAGAGAAAGCAGAGAACATCAGAACATGTCAGTGGCTGAACAATTAACTTACTTACGCCTTTGGGAAATTATGTGGTTTGAATTATTTTTAACAGGGCAAATGAATAACCATGGAAAGATGTGCTGCAAGTTCTTATTACTTAATATCTTTTAATAAAGAATTATGTTCTACATCCTACTTTTGAGTGACGATCCTTGTATTATTAAATGAGGCACAAATAAGTAAACATGAGATCCAACTGGCCTTAAAATTGGGAGTTGGTACTTAGAGAATCTGTAGCAAGTAGGTTACATGGGTTATATTCAGCAGATCCTGAGCTTTTTTCTACTTTAGGGCAAAAAATCCTGCTCTTGCCTGCTTAATTTGGAAAGCAGCCAAACATGGCTGGCTTTGGATGGTGTCCATATAGCAATGTTTTCATGTGCAGAATCCCTCACACCTGCCTTAGATGTGTAAAAATGTGATGCTGAAGCCTACACTGGTAAGCTTAGGCTCCCTTTCTAGGAAACAAAAAGTAAGGAATGGGCATGTCTAGAAGGCAATTCACCTATTCTTAGGCAAGATTAATTGCTCTCTGGAGGTATCCAGCTCACTGAGTGGAGTCCAAGATGACCTTTCTTGCAGCTGTAAGAAGAGCTTGTTCTTTAAGATCAGGACTGACACCCACCACTACCACTCATAGGTCACTGGACACTGTTAAAACACTAATGACGTTTTGGTCCCTGATGGTCCAAATCAAAGCTGAGCCTGGTGACCTTGAGGTGAAACCCTCCATACACCAATTACATTCTTCTGACCCATCCAAGTGTGCTCCCTGCAGTCCTGATCCCTGACATTTGTCAAGCAACAAAGTACTGAGACCCAAAGCTCTGCTTCCTCTATCCCCTGGCAAAACTGCTGCTCTTTCTGAAAGTGCATCCACAGACCCTTTTCCTTTAACAAAATGCTTCTGCAGTCCATCATTCCAGGATCTTTTACTTGAGACTCAAATCCCTCGTTCTACAGATGATTCATAAGGAGGGGAAAAAAAACCCTGCATATTTATTCAGCCAGCTAGTGGCTGGAGGGCAGGGGGTTTAGGCAAGCAGGGAATTTTGTGTGGAAATCAATTCTTTGTGGAAGTCAGTATATTATGAATGTCCATGCAGCCAAAATTCCAGAGAGAAATTACCTCCCTGAGCACGCCAAACACCTGGAGGTGTGCACTGCAAGTCAGTAAAATCGAGTGGCTGACGTTTTGAGTGTCTCTTAACCTCACAACTGTGCTGATGTAAATACTTGGTGAACTTCTTTTAGATAGCTGGGACTCAAACTGTTCATCTTAAAGATCACATTGAAGCTCTGGACAGGAGGCCCAGCACTGCTGCCCTTTTTGCAGAACACAGAGCAGTACCCTCAGTGGGTCCTGTACCCACATTGCAGGAAAGGCTTTGGAAAAGGGCTCAGTAGGGATGAAAGGGTGAGAAACAATGGTGCTGAGGAGAAGGGCTGTTGGGTGATGCTGGGGAACAAATGCATTTACCCACAGTTAAATCAGTCACTTTTACCCACAGTGACCATCAGTCACTCCTCTGACAAGGGAGACACAGGCTGAGCTCCACCCCATTCATTCACCAGAGCTGTTTCCCAGTCCTCAACACCATGGCAAGAAAGGAAAGGGAGGATCTTGTTGAATTCCTTAAACCCAGTCTGCACCTTGTTATGCATGAGTTCTCCATTCTGGTTCTGGGATTTCAGGGCATTGAAAACTTTTATGAATTGGAAGTTACTGAAAAAAGGCCAAGACTTGGTGGGCCCAAGAAAGCCGAGGGAAAAGACAGAAACCGACTTTTTAAATAGTTATTCCTGCACACAAAAAGAAAACCAGGGGCATAAGGCAGAAGTTTCAGTGACAAAAGAGCCTTTATCACAGAGGGGCATCTTCACTTCCCTGTGCTGACAACATTTAAAAGAAAGGAAAGAACCTGTTAATGAAATTGACAATGACTCTAAAAAGTGATAACATGGATTCACACACCATAAAAAAAAAAAAAAGAAAAGAAAGATGCTAACGTTGTAATAATCATTTTGCGCTCATACTGTCCAAGTATAAAATTTCATCTAACAGCCTGATTCACCAGTGCACTTAATAGCTTAAGTCAAGTGGAAACCAGAGGGAATTGGGTCTCCAAATGTCTTTGTAGGCTCAGGTTTGAGTGACTGCTCTGTCCCAGCTTCCACACAGTTTAGGACACCACTGATTTTCAAGAAAATCTAAGCTCTTCAGTTCCCAGTGCAAATTTAGGCTCCCAAGTAAATTGAGACCTTATGAAAATATTAACCCATCATGCACAGAAGATGTGACACAGTGTGGGCCTTGAGCTCCCTGGTTATCTTAGCTGTAGTCCTTGCCTTAAAGATTACAGGCCCTAAGTTTAAAACCAGTAGCTGAAAGATGGAAATCTGAAAGCAAGCCTAAAAAACACCAATAAACCCAAAGACTGACAAACATTTAAAAGTAAAATCTAAAGGGAGGAAATTTCTATTCCATGGCCTGGCCTGGAAAACAGGCCGTTGGAACATGAGTCTTTCCCATGACATTCTTCAGAGGTCCCCATTAAATCAAGGTTGTAAATATGCAAAAATCACTATCCAGATCTTGGGTCATTTGTTCATAAAAAAGGTACTGAAACTCTGTAACATCACGATGCTGATGCTGGACCAGCACTCCTTGAATTTAGGGATTATTATTTCACTGAGAAAAAGTTCACAGTTGTTTTATTTGCAATAAGTGTGGCTTTTTCTCTTAATATCCTCATCCTTCCATGTCTTCCCGAGCACTGCTTGGTTCTGTCACACTGTAAGTGCAGTTAATAACAATTTTAAGCTGGACAACCTCACATTTTCCTGTTGCTGCTACAGCACCTCAAATTCCCCACTCAAGAGACTGTCCATGATGAGGGTTCCCAATGACCCTTCTAGGGCCATCTGCTGCTCCCCCCTGAGCACCACACCTCTGGAGAACAGACTGAGCCCCCTGATATTTGGGTGCCCAGCTGTAGACACAGCTTTGGGCATACCTCTGAAGCCATGTGAACTGGGAGGGCTAAATAAACATGCTGAAAACCCACCACAGTGTGCTGGTTTAAAAGGGTAGGAGAAATGAATCCAACTCAGAACGGGATTGCAAGTCAGAATAACAATTTAATAAAAGATCACAAAATACACTGAGACAGAAGGAAACTTCGTTTGTGCCACAAAAACAGATGTACAGCCCAGCACAGCGGGGCACGAGCAGAATGGAGCTCGCCAACCCCTGTGCTGAACACCATGTGGCCTCCCTGAGTTCAAAGTAAAAAGAAAAGAAGAAACCTGCTGGTGAAAATTATGGTGGCAGTCTCAGTCCAGTCGAGGCTCTGGTCCTCTTCTGGGTCTGCAGTCCCAAAACTCCAAGGTTATGTATGTTTGGGCTCAGATGGGAACGCCCAGTCCCTCCCCCAGGGTGGAGAGTTTCACAATGGATGATTCATTCTGTGAGGTGAACAACGGCATGTTTTTGGCATCCCTGATGGCCCATTAGCAGACATGACCCCTCAGGTGGGTGTGAAGGCACTAGTGGCTCTCGAGAGGGGGGTTATCACACCTGAGCCAGAGGTGTGAAGACAGGAAAACTTCCTTATCTCTCAGAAATTCATACACACCCATCTTGTAGCCTGAGGGGTCAGGTGTGCCCTGGGCAGCTGCTGCCAATTGTCCATTGCGAGCAGTTCATGAGAAAAATGACATAGAGGGTTTAGAATCCACACCCACCCAGTGACAAACTGATCCTGCTACTGTAACCAGGACACACAGTCAGTTCACTTGTGCCCACGGAGATAATCACAGCAAAGCTTTTCTGAAGCTGCACCACTGGCGGTAGAGTCGACAGCTCCAGGGTAAGTCAGTGCCTGACAGGACAAAACTCTGTGTTTAGTGAAGCTGAAATTCATATGATCCTGCCTGCTTGTTTTATTTTTTAGCCACATCTGATGGCCTTAAAAATGATAAATATGCCCTTGAGGGAATTGCAGAAAAGTCCTCTCCTTCTTCCTAAGTACTACTGTCTTCATAATAACATAGGAAATGTGTTGGTCTCTTTTTCACCTTCAAATTTAGGTGCAAATCTTTCCCCGTGGAGCAGAAGCCCAGGGGGCGATTAGGGCTTCACATACAGTCAGTAATTGGTTTGGTTACTGTGGGTTAACAAGGGAGCAGGTTAGGATTGCTCTTTAAATGAAAATATGCATTTGTCACTGCTGGAAGTGTGGTAAGAAAGGTCACTTTCAATGAGATTTCAGGCTTAAAATAGTTGGGAAAGAAAAGTGGTTTGAAGTTGCTGAAAATATTTTTTTTTTTCCATGAAACACTTAAAAGTGACTCTTTATTCTGAAATGGGAGACTAAAATAAAGAATGAACTAAGAGAAAGCATCAGAGAATTAGTGAAGAAAAAGATTTTTACTGAGCTCAGCTTTTTGATATGAGGGCTGTTACTCTGTTAGGTCTTTAAAAGTTCCGTGTTTTATTACTATTTTGAATGATGAAGCTTCATTTCTTTTAAAATCAATGTCATTTTCATGGGACAGAGAACACATACTTCTCTCCCTGGAATGCAAATGTATGTACAATGTAATTTTAAATCCAGGCAGAGGTGCATCTTATATCACTGAATTTTACTGTGTTTGTCATCACTCCATTAAAATTGAGATTTAAAATTTTTTTTATAATGGCAGAAGTAGAAAACAATTCTAGATAAGCTGAGCTTAAACACTTTTTTCCAAATTTTCTGAATCTGTGAGTATCAGAAAACAAAACAACACTTTAAAGTTTCTCAGGATGAATGATCTCACTGTAATATTTCAGTCCACTGTAAATGCAGCAAAACTTTCAGTAATAAATTTGCTGAGGAACATAATTTATTTTGTAATATGCCCTTGTTTCCATATCCCAGCAGAAGCCCAGGTTAGACAGCTCAGCCAAGAAGCAAATAATGTGTAGCTGATGTCCCAGATAAATGAACCTCTGTACCATTCTGGTATCTTTGATTAGAAAGGAAATGTTCTGTCTTATACCTGAACTTCTTACCTTGATGTGGTTGGCAGGAGCCCTGATGTAGATCCCTGCTGGTGACAGTGTCTCAATGTTGGATAAACCATCAGTTCCAGAAAGGCCAATCAATATGTTATTACTGACTCTGTTCCCATCTCCCAGTCCCTCACCTTTAAAAGAAAAGAATGATAAGAAAAAAAAATAAGATAAAAGAGAAAATAAGATAAAAAAGAAAAAAATAAGAAGATAAAAAGGGGAAAAAAAATAAATAAAAATGAACATAAATGCACCTATAGCTGGAAACCCTCTATTATCATGATTCTGCATTTCAATACACAAAAGCCCAGCATTATATTCACATATATTTACCTCTACTAGATGTTATATGTCAACATACCACCAGCCATACCTACTGCATTGCAACCTTATGCTGAAAATAAATAAAATATGTGTTATAAAGCAGATTTACAGTTGCGAAAAGAGAGATTCAGGGTGGGAAAGGGGCTCTCCTATACACAGGCATGCTCCTGGCAGTACTAGAACTCAAAGGCTTCTCTTATCTCCTGTGTCTCCATTCACTGCTCTACTTACATGTAAGAAAATTTCTGAATAGACTTAGAAACACCTGGTGCTACTCTGCACAAAAGTGGGGCATTACCCCCCAAGCAATGGAGTATAAGAAACAGGGAAAAATCAATCAACCAATTGATCAGACAACTCAGATTCGTGGGGTGTCTCAAATCTGGTAACAGTATTGAAGGAGGAAGAAGAAAACAAAAGAAGTGTCTTTTGAAACTACACCTTAAAGAAATGAGCCACTCAGCAGCAAAAAGTGGACTGTCCCATACAAGTCAAGATAAAATAGGGGCAGAACCACAGAACACATCAACAGGGTAAGAGGAAGTGGCCTCAAGTTGCACCACGGTAGGTTTAGATTAGATTGGGAACAATTTCTTCACTGGTCAGGCACTGGAATGGGCTGCCCAGGGAAGTGGTGGAGTCACCATCCCTGGAAGTGTTCAAGGAATATGTATAAGTGGCACTTGGGGACATGGTTTAGTGATGGCCTTGGCAGTGCTGAGGTAATGCTTGGACTCAATGATCTTAGATGCCTTTTCCAGTCTTAGTGGTCCTGTGATTCTGGGACAGCATGTCCCCCTCCTCTGGTCTTTTAGAATGAGAATATCAGGTGGACCATGTCGATTTGGCCCACACTGGGAGAAAATGACATCTCTTTAGTTTTTTTGTCAAAGATAATAGTTTGTCTTCACCCACATCTGCTCAAGTTCTATTCCAAATACAGACCCCTTCCCCAGTGATTATTATCCCTAACATAAGCCACTTCCCAGGAAAGCCTATACCCTTTGGCTTTGGGGGTGGCAGTAATTACTCTTACCCTTCCCTCAGTCTTTTGAGCCTTTCTCAACTTTTTGGAACAGGATCCATTTAGGAAATATTTCCTTTCCAGACTGTATTTACTACACACTACCAGAGCATGAACAGGATCCTAAAGCAGTTCCTTTTGACAGCCCCACAAGTTTTTTGAGGTGACATAAAAGGTTTTGGCTTTCAAGCTGAGACCTGGTGTGTCAATAATTTTAAGCCCAGAGCAACTTTTTATGACTGTCTTGCCAACCCCTTAAAAATAAGGGGTTTGGATGAAATCAATGAGTGAGTCCAGTTCTGGAGCTGTAAAGAGCCAGTTATAATAAATATTCCTTCACAGGCAATAAAATAATACATAAATTCATCCATCAGACACTCTGGAGCTGCTGACAGTGAAGCCATTAAACACATGTTGGGGATGAGGTATATTCAGGCCAAAACTTCAGCTCAGCCCAGAGTCCTTTAACCCCAACACATGTCCCAGCATCAGTAAGCCAAGGGATGCCAGCAGGTTGGAGATCTTGCTCTGCTTCCCCATGGCTGCAGTGATTCTCTACATCACCCTGGGCATCTCTCTGAGCTTGCTCTCTTCATCTGCAAGATGTGCATAATCACTCTCAGTTTATGGTCTCCCTTGTTTAAATTGTGATCTATGACTTCTCATTATGTTTACACACAGCACCCACCATAGGGACTCACTGTGTGTGGGGAACTGCAGGATCAGGAATCAGGGCTTTTCTTTTCCCCTCTGCTTATCTTAAAATTGGTCATTTTTATCACATCTCTTACGGAAAATGAAAATCAAGTGGTATCTTTAGGTATTCAGGCAACACAAGGACCCAGCAGAAGGAGCTGCAAGTCAGTCTCCTGATGGTTAGTTAGGAGAAATATTTTGTTGTTTAACATTTTTGTTGCTCCAAGCTCCAGTTTATTTAAGTGCTAAATCCTCTGCTTAACTTTTAACATATGCTTTCACTCCATTATCTTTGATGTCAAATGAGTGAAGTTAAAGGTAAGCATGCTCTTAAATGTGTCTCTAAGCTGGGGTCTTAAATATTGCATAATGGCACTCTTCCAAGGATGGATTAATCAATCCCCTAAAAAAAATATCTACTTCACCTTGTTCACTTAAGAACAAGGGATACAGAACAAGTGAAAAATGACCTGAAGAAACTGAGCATATGGTCAAATGGAAGTAGCTTCTAGAAGTTGTTTGTGGACCTGTGGTAGCTTTATTCCAAATTCATTAACATCAGAAATTGTGATTAAAGTTCTCTGAGTGCAGTTAAGGATCTGCATTCTTTCCTCCAAAGGCATTTTCATGCAAATGGGAATCAGCACCTGTTGGGTAGATATTTGCTTGCTTTGCTTACCCAGTACAAGCCCATGGCCTGAAATGTTATAGAAAACATTGCTGTCCACACTGAGTTTTGAGATCCCGGTCAGACGAAGTCCTTGGCCAAAGGAGTCCAAAACAGAACAGCCATGGATGTAAGAGTCTGGAAAGAGAGAGGGGATGTGAGCAAAACTCACTCTGCAGCTTGAAGACTGCATGAGCTTTATATTAGCTCCTCTTCCTTTGGCACTGTGCAATAAATCTTTGGGTCCCCTGGGACCACACAGTTGCGACTTCCACCCTCACTCACCTGGCAGATCTTTGCCCACAGATGGGCATTGCTGAGGAGGGATCAGGAGAGAAAGGAGGTCCTGAGCACTGAAATGGGAGGTGGCTCACTACTGTGAGGAAGGAAGAGGAGATCCAGGTAAAGGACAGAGTAAGATCCCAAATGGGAAACAAATTATAAGGCCAGGTAGTCGGATGATTGAAGTGGGATGGAAGGAGAGGAGGAACATTTCAAAAGGACAGTGAGGAGAGGGCAGGTATCTTGTACCTCTTCTCTAGCCAGGCATGGTGACCTGCCCACCATCTGGGTCGCAGCCAGTGCTGCCCTCTGCCACCAGGAAACCTAGATCCCCACTCAGTGCTGAAGACAGCATAGGAGATAGATGTCCTTGTTGATGACAGGAGGGTGGAGTTAGACAATGGTACCCTCCAACCCAAACCACTCTATGATTCAATGAAAGGCATAAGTGTGGCTTAGCTGGAAGGAAAAGTCCCATCCAGTGCTCTTAAAATATTGTTTGAGCCCACCTAAATCACTCCTGTCACCACCAGTCTTCAGAGCCATCACTGCCACTTCCACCAACCTGAATTTGGCATTCACCAGTGACCAGGTCAAAAGAATTTACTGTGCTCCTTAACCTCTGGGTGATTTAAATGTTGGCCCCTGTTAGCTGACAGCCCCAAGCCACCTTTGGGCTCCCTCCCAGTGTATTAGTGCCCTCATTTCCAGCACCATAAGCATAACACCAACACTGCAGTGCAGCATAAAACCAAAATAATGTTTTAGGAAGCAGCAGAGATACAAAGGAACTGAAGCAGCTGAAACCAATCCATAACTGCGGCTTAAACTACAAGTGAGGTTTTCTCACATTCAGCAATCCCATTTGTCCACTGACCCAAGAGCTGAGCAGATTTGGAGAGCATCTTCCCCAGCTTTGGGTGGAAGTAGACAGGCATTTGAGACCATTGGAGCCCACCTCCAGTGCAGCTCACTCACCTGCCATCTGTGTGTTGCCAGTAACAGTCAGGGCACTGCAGTGATGCCGAAATGTTTGGCCAACATGGTGGAATTGGACACCCTCCAACTGGAGCCGACTTGCCTCTCCCTGGAAAGACTCCACAACCACGATGGCCCCCAGGTCCAGGGCCCCCATCTGCCTCTCACTTCGCTTGTACAGACACCTGGAGCCACCTAAAATACAACCAGGTGGGAGCTGTGATTGTCCATGGTGACCATGGGATGTGCAGATGCCCCAAACCACATCATGACACCCACCACATCGACCCAGTGAGAATCCACCTCCATCAAGGATCTTAACCATGGGCTCAAAGACAAGCACCTACAGGCAAATATTCCTGTTATTCCCCCTAAATGCCCTAATGGTTCCTTCCATAAAAGTCTGGTCATTTTTAGGGCAAAACACATCAAAACAAGTAGGAAACTGTTGTAGTTTTAGGTCTTGGAAAGTCCCTTGTGTTTAATTATACATAGTCCTATTCATGAAGAAAATGGATTTGACACCAGTTTACCTTGGGTGAGGTTCTTGAGAAGGTGATTGGGCTTGGGCATGTGTAACTAAACTGAAATGAGGCATTTGGGATCTTTTTTTAAACTGCTCTCTTGAGTCTCCCTGCAGATGGATGGAGAACTGTTAGTAGCCACAGTCTGAAGACAAAATCAGAAATTAGGAAGAAATTCTTGGCTGTGAGGGTGGGGAGACACTGGAACAGGTTGCCCAGAGAAGCTGTGGCTGCCCCATCCTTGGAAGTGTCCAAGGTCAGGTTGGATGGGGCCTGGAGCAACCTGGGCTAGAGGAAGGTGTCTATGTCCACGGCAGAGGGTTTGGAAGTAGCTGATCTTTAATTTCCCTTCCCACCCCAACCATTCTGTGATTCCATGATTTCACAAAGTAAATCATAGGGCTGGGGAAAATTCCTGAAAGACTCCCTTCTGTACGTCTGTGCTTGGGATGTTTTGGTAGGAGATTCAAGTTATGAATGTGTTACTTGGCCTTGTTCAGTGGAGGTGCAGAGGGGACCTCAAATTTCAGCACTGCTTTATTATGCTCAGTAATGTTCATTTTTCTTTTAAAGAAGGTAAATTAACCACACATAAGAAAAAAAAAAACCAAAAAAAAACCCAAAAACAAACCAAAAACAAACAAAAAAAAGACCCCAAACCAAACCAAACCAAACCAACCAACCAAAAAAAAACCCAACACAAAACCAAAACAAAACCAAAAAAACAAACCAAACCAAACCAAACAAAAAAAAAAAAAAAAAACAAAAAAAAAAAAAAAAAAAAAAAAAAAAAAAAAAAAAAAAAACAAAAAAAAAAAAAAAAAAAAAAAAAAAAAAAAAAAAAAAAAAACCAACACTCCTCACTCGTTTTCTGGTAACTCCTCTGAGAAATCCTCCTATCCTTTAACTCAAATGAAACCCTCAAACGCTTAGCACATTTCAGAGACTATATTTATGAGTTCCACAGAAAATGGACCATAAATCCATGGGTAATATAAGCAGTTGGCTGCTGGATAGCAAATGAAGTCTTGTGTCACAGTCTGAAAGCCCAAGGCACTTTATTTTTAAAAGAAACCTTACACCTGGGTTGCCAGATAACCTAACTCTCCTCAAATTATAATCACTGTGGCTGATTCTGCTTCCTCAATAGATGGTGTAAATCAGGAAGCCACCTCTCCAACTTCACGGTGTTTCACACAGGTAAAACAAAGGAGAACTGAGGTATTTAACATTTTTTCACCAGTGATACTTACTGTGTGCATCACCTGTTATTTTTATCTTGGCATCCCAAAACACTAAACAACGTCTCAATATTTTACACTAAAGAGTACAGACAGCATTGGGCTGTTTTGTTTTTCCTTCATCTTCAAGTGACTAAATAGTAAACACAATTAAAAATTTAATATATTATGTACACTGAAACATGTTTTCAGAAGATACTTTCGTTTCTACACCCTTAGGCTCAGACAAAACTAAAGGGTCTTTCCCAAGATGGCTTGAAACAACAGTGTGAAAATAATACATCTGAGATATTACAATGAAGTGCAGTTCAACTCCCAAGACTTCACATTTCAATGTCAAACAATGTTTGGAAAGACAAACTCGCTTCCCTGGCATTGGTATGTCTCCAAGTTATCCTGTGAAGGAAGAGTTCTAACACACACTGATGCCACAACGGGATTTCAATGGAGCTGTTTTCCCCCTGGGTACATTTCTGTGAGCTAAGACCTCCTCACCTCGTGGAGCACCTGCTTTCACACACTCTCTGAGGTGTGACACCCTCTCCAGTGTGACATTTCCTTGAACAACAACCCTTCTGCTGATCAGTGCCACCACGGCACTCAAAGGCTGACCTTGGCCGTTCCCCCATCCCTCTCCAACACTGTGGGAGTACCTAAGGAAAGACACAAAAAAAAAAGCCACAAAATCAGTTGCACCTGCGAGAATTGTGTTTATGAGTTATTGTTACTTCTGTTTATAACCTCAACAGCCCAAATTCAGAGCTGGTTTTGGTCCTTTTCTCACTGTGGACAGTCACACATCCCGTATGTCTCTGTATATGGACTAAAGAGATTTTTCCTTGTCTGATGCTTGTTTTCATCTTTTTGTCTCTCAAGCTCACAGGCTTTCCTTAGAGTATGTATATAATATATTAATATATTATTAGGGAAAGGTTCTTCCCCCAGAGAGTGGTCAGGCACTGGAACAGGGTCCCCAGGGCAGTGGTCTCTGTCTCAAATCTGCCAGGCTCCAAGGTGTGTTTGGACAATGCTCTCAGACATGATGGGGTTTTTGGGGTTGTCCTATGCAGGACAAGGAATTGGATTCAGTGACCCTTGGGTGTCCATTCCAACTCAGTATTTTCTGTGCTTCTATGATATTTACAACAAAATACTTCAGCCTTTGCATTCTCTTCCCAAAACATATTTGGGTGAATGGTTATCAGCACTTTCTTCCTCAAGCTCCAATTATTTCCAAAAGTGATCCCATTTATCTTCCTGGGCATTGGAGTTGGGTTGCCTCCTAAACAGACAACATATTTCAACACCATGGAGATGAAAAGTACAGTTTGTGCAAGTCCTCCACGCACAGAGGATGAAGAGAACATAAGGCAGTGAAACTACCACTCACTGGAAATATGGAAGCAGTATTTCCAAAGTGAAAAAAAATCAGTTTACATAAGTAAATCAGTCAAGAAGGGGGATTTTTATTTTCTTTTCCTACAGAAGTCAGACACTTTTTGTGGGGAAAAAAAAAAAAAGAAGGCACATTCTCAAGAAATTAACTATGCAGCAAATTTCTTTGCCATCCCTGTACTGAGGCCACTGGCCTCTACTGGCCAGCAGTGTTTTCTGCTTCAAAGGTTTCCTGAGTTCATGGGAATGATACAGAACTTAAACATAGTCAGAAGCATTCAGCATTGAACCTGCACTAGCTTTAGGGGGAGTGAGGAACTGAAATATCTCTGACTACCTTTGTTAAGGGGATTTATATAGTTATTATGTCCCACAGGAAACTGCAAATCCTGACTTTGATCAAATTTTCTCCTTGTTTAGGTCTCTGCTGTAAAAACCCCCTTGGCTCTTGAAAGGATACCTGAGTGGTGATCTAAGGTACAACTCTGTGTTGTTCACAGACTCGATAACAGCCACTTCTTCCAGCTGCTGTGCATCTCCAAGGCCTGTCCTTCCCACCAGGATTTCATCACCAGGTTCCCAGTCAACAGGTTCCTGGAGCACTAGTTGTGTGTCATTAGCGTGAGCTGATGATTTCAGGAGTGTGAAAACTACTCTGGACATCCAGCCTGAAAAGAATAAAGAAAAAAAAATTAAAAAACTATTAATAAACAAGTTCAATCAACTTTAAAATAAGAAAACAAACAAAAAAAGGAGCAGCATGATGTTGTTTCAAGGCAAGGCTGGACAGGGCTCTGAGCTACCTGGTCTAGTGGAAGGTATCCCTGCTCATGGCAGGGGGTTGGAAGAAGATGGTCTTTAAGGTTTCTTACAACCAAAACCATTCAATAACTCAACGATTCTATGAAGTCTGCATATAACAAGCACCAGCAATGAAAAATATTGCACTTTAACCCTCCCTTCTTCACTTCATGAAGTTTAACTCCTGATTTTTTTTTCCCTACCAGACTTTGGAACTGATTGGTCCAGCGAGATCCCACACACTGAACACCATCAGGGGAGAGTATGTTCCTCACACACCCACTCTTACTATACTTTTACTTCCCTCCCTTGCAATAGATCATAATTTGCCTTTAGCCCACAGCAAGTTACTGTCCTCCCTGGTTGTACTATAGAAAAGTAATAACACCACAAATCACTGAGGGTAGAGGTTGCATCCAATAAATCATTTTCAAATTATTTCAAGCAAACTTCTCTCTCTCCATATCTTGTTTCACTTTCTTGTTCCTTATACTATAGTGCCCTCATTGTTTATGCTTCATTGTTCCAATTCTTTATTTAATGAAGTTGGAAGTAAGAAGTAATGCCTCCAAGTCAGTAAATTCACAGCAGAATCAGATAAGGGAGAATCAAGTCTTCATCTTCTGTAAACTTGAAGTGTATTTGAGAACCTACTCTGTGGGTCAATGAGGAGCATCTAAAGCTACCTGAGATACTTCTGGTTTATTGCATTTTCATTTTTCTTAAATGAAAGAAATTGATTTTTCTTAAATCAAAGAAACTCTTCCAGATATCCTTCACTTGAGGTGCTTCAGTTCATACCATGAACTGTTTTGGAAGGCATCAAACAAATTTCTCTCTGCTCAGCCCTGGTGAGATGCATCTGCAGTGCTGTGTCCAGTTCTGGGCTACTCAGGACAAGAGAGACAAGGAGCTCCTGGAGCAGGTCCAGCAGAGGGAAACAGAGACCACGATGGCACTGGAGCATCTCTCTTAGAAGGAAAGGCTGAGGGAACTGGGACTGTTCAGCTTGAAGAGGAGACACTGAGAGGGGACCTCACCAGTGTCTGTCAGTATGTGCAGAGGGATCAGGGATGGACCAGGGTCTGCTCAGGGGGCCCAGCAATGGGACAAGAGGAACAGGCAGGAACTGATGCCCAGGAAGTTCCACCTGAACATGAGGAAGAACTTCATTGCTGTGCAGTGACTGAGCTCTGGGACAGGTTGCTCAGAGAGGGTGTGGAGTCTCCCTCACTGGAGATATTCCAGAGCTGCCTGGACACAATCCTGTGCCATGTGCTCTGGGATGACTCTACTTGAGCATGGGAGGTTGGACCTGAGGATCCATTGCTGTCCTTTCCAACCTGACCCATTCTGTGTTTCTCTGAAACTAATGCAGAAGCTGGAATGCAGTAGGACACAAAAGACACTTTGGACTCTGATAGAACCAGACTAGAATGACTCTTAGGAGTTCCAAAACACATACAGCGTGGACCCTGCACCCTTGGCACCTACACCATTCATTCTACAGTTCTGCTCTATTGGGCCCCACAGTTTTCTCAAGCAGAAATAATAAAAGTCCACCCTGCACCATTCATGGGCACAGACACCGAAACTTCTACCTCAGCATAGCTTCATCCAGCTCAGAAAACCCCTCATGAACTCATGTCAGCCAGTGTACATTCTTTTACTACCAGCAGTGCCCTAATTTTTATTCATTTACCTTCTTTCCCTCGGTGATTCTCATGAATTTTTAGGACTGGGATAAAAGCAGCAGCCCTCGCATGTCAAGCAGTGCACAATTTTTCTCCAGCTCTGGACATTTTGTTTCCAGCCCTGATTTGTGTGCCTGTGTGAACGGGTGTTCCTGTGCATCTGGGGCCAGACACACCAGCCACTCCCGTTGAGCACATCTGTCACATACATACTGTCACACAACACTGCTGGGCAACAACTCTTGTCCCTGAGAGGTGTGAAACACCAGTCTGTGTTCCAAATATGCTCTAGTGGAAAAGCTTGAGTTAGGCTTTTTTCCACTTCCAAGTTCTGAC
Organism: Formicarius rufipectus; assembly: GCA_013399695.1. Taxonomy (NCBI): domain Eukaryota; kingdom Metazoa; phylum Chordata; class Aves; order Passeriformes; family Formicariidae; genus Formicarius; species Formicarius rufipectus. The sequence continues at coordinate 845,877 of VXAU01002543.1, forward strand.
ACACAAAAATTTTAAGGAAAATTTTCTCAATTTTTTTTTTCTTAGAAAAGAATATTCCAGGCATCCAAACATTCCCCCTTTTCTTATTTTTCCTTTTTCTTTTTTTCACTTCTTAATGTGCTTGCCTCCCTGTCAACCCTTTCACAGTTTTATCACATTCCATATGTTTTAGTGTTTTCCTGATGATTTGGGTGGGGTGGGATATCTCTCTGTATGTTCAAAATCTGCTTTCTCTTTCCATTATATTTAGTGTATTTTCATTAGGGAAAACAAACAAACAAACAAAAAACTTCAAACAAACAAGTTCTGCAGATCCCACTTTCATAGAATCATAAAATCATTAAGATGGGAAAAGACCTCTAAGACCATCAAGTCCAACCATTAACCCAACCCTGCCAGTTCTGCCACTTAACTATGTCCCTAAACCCGACATTTACGCATTTCCTTGCTTCCCATTTATATTCCCACAGGAAGTAACACCTACAGGTCAGGTTCTCCTCCAAGCTGTAGAGTGCCCAAGTGTCTAAGTGACACAGAGGATATGGCCAGTGATACTTTTCTGGTGCCAAAGAGGGACCATAACTAAGGCTTCTTTGCCTTAACTCCAACATATTCCCAGCACTACAGTTTTGGGAGCCCATCATACACCCAGCTGACTTCACTTGGTGTGGGGACTGTGAGTTGGCTTCAGGTGCTTAGACTTGTGTCTGCCAGATCCACCCAGATTCCTTGGACACCATCCAGGGTGCCTGAAATGGCTCAGAGACAGCCTTCAATACTTCTAAGTATTGAAAAGAGGGTGTCAGAGGATGGACCAGGCTCTGCTCTCCTGAGCCCAGCAATGGGACAAGAGGAAGGGGTAGAAACTGATGCCCGGGAAGTTGTACCTGACAACGAGGAAGAACTTTCCTGTGCAGTGACCGAGCATTGTCCAGAGAGGGTGTGGAGTCTCCCTCACTGGAGGTATTCCAGAGCTGTCTGGACACAATCCTGTGCCATGTGCTCTGGGATGGCCCTGCAGGAGCAGGGAGGTTGGGCCAGATGATCCACTGTGGCCCTTCCCAACCTGACCCATTCTGTGATTCATTTCCACAGGTCTTCTCCAGTTTCTCTCCTTCAAAGAAACAATAGACTCTCTAGAAAGTTATTGAATAGCTAAAGGAGGTTCCATGCAACAAAACCTCTGTCTCTGCAGGACCACCCTTTGGAAGGCCAGTGAAAACAAACTCTCAGGAAAAAAAAACATGCAAAGTTCATAAAATAACCTTCAGTGGCAGGGACTGAACTGTGCACCAGGTAAACAAATTACCTGTTTCAGTGGAAAAGGTTTAAAAAACCAATAGCTCTGGTATGTTAAGAGTATTTCCTTCCCCAAAAAATACTGCAAGCAGAAACACTCAAAAATGCTGAAAAATAGATGAATCTGTGTAACGCCTTAATTATTGAACTCATTTTTAATAATTAACTTAGCATAGATTGGAAAAAGAAACACATCTTGAGATCTAAAGCAGAAGTGACTTCATGTTAAAGGGACAGGACAGAGACTTTGGATTTAGCTGTTGCAGGAAAAGTAAGAACTGAACATTTGACTAAATGACAGAACACCCTTAAATAGGGAGCGGAGCAGAACAGTGTTATCAACTTGCAGTGCAGAAATGCAAGAGGCTTGAAAATTAATTCCAAATGAATTAATCACAAATTTAACACTGGGAACATCTTGGCAGCAGGACCCAGGTTTATGCTTCCTGTTGGAAGCATGACATGAAGTTGCAGCCTTGTATGGACCTGGTAAAAATATTAAGAATGGGGCAATTCTGATGTGTACAATTCCACTCCTTTTTTTTTTCTTTCTTTTTTTCCTTTTTTAAATTTCAAGTAGAGAAGAAGAAAAATAGTATAAATTTAATTTCTTTTGGCCCATAACACAAAACATTTTATAAATCTATGTAGCATGATACATCACTAACTGGTTCCACCCAGTCCTAGTGACAATGACAGGACAAGGGGAAATGGTTTTAAACTAAAAGAGGGGAGATTTAGATTAGACATTAGGAAATAATTATTTACTCCGAGTCTGGCAAGGCCCTGGCACGGACTGCCCAGAGAAGCTGTGGCTGCCCCATCCCTGGAAGTGTTCAAGATCAGGTTGGACAGGGCTTGGAGCAAACTGGGATGGGGGAAGGTGTCCCTGCCCACAGAAGGAGATTGGAATGAGATGAGCTTTGATGACCCTTCTATACCTAAACCATCCAATGATTCGATCACACAAGACATGAAGGTCATTTTCTTTGCCAGGTGTACCCAGAAACTAGAAATGTTGGTATGAAGCAGATACAATATTCAAAATAATACTATTAAAGTCCAGATAAAAACAAAATTATATAATTAAACACCATTTCCTTCTCACAATGAGGAAAAAAACAAACCATACCAAACCAAAACCCCCTCACATTATCTGAGCAAGAGGACAAATTAAATAACTTTTATTTTCTCCACTGGGAAATATCCTTGAAAGTGACCTGGTCCTGCTGAATGTTTCCTATTCATAAAACTGCAATTTTCTCTTAAAGCATTTCCACCTAAATGTCTTTTAACAGCATCCTGGAGAAAGCAAGGAACATCAGGCCCCTTTTCTGGAAGTGTGGGACCCTGAGCAACCTGCTCTTGTGGAAGGTCTCCCTACCCATGACAGGGGGTTGGAAAGAGATGAGCTTTAATGACCCTTACAACCCAAAACAAGATATGATTCTATGGTCTTAGAAAGGACGGGAATGGTGTCATGATTAAACAGGTCTATGGAAACTCACATTTCTTCCCTTTTCCTTGCAGACAAAGTACCTTCCCTGCGTGCTGTGCCATAAATACAAACATTGGCAAACATTCCCTTTAATCAGACATCACCCACTCACTTTGCTAAGTCACATCACTTCTAAAACCAAAGGGAAAGATTTCCCCAGCTCTTGCAGTGCAATTGCACAAATCAAAGCCCGTGCTCCACTCCTAGAAACAGCTCACAACCAGAGAAGCCATGCAGGGAAACATCTTCCTGCTGACCCCAGGAAGGAAGAGCTCCAACCGTGGCAGCCACAGAGCGCAGGCCCTGCAGGAGCTGCAGCCAGCTGGGAACGTTCTGGGTCATTGCCACTCCATCTCCTGCACTGCTGGGCAACGACACAGGGACAGTGTCCCCGCAGCAGAGGGTGTGCAGGGCCATTTCCAGGAGAACATCAGTTTTCTGCCTCCCCAGAGTGTGATGGAGAAAAGTTGGACACAGGGAAAAGAGATGAGTCCAAAACTGGTGGCCTTGGAGAGCTGTGAAAACACTGGCCAGGTCCCGGCTTCTCAGTTTGCCAAACTTCAGAGAAACTCAAAATCACAGAATCGTTTAGGTGGGAAAAGACCTCCAAGACTGAGTCCAGCATTTGGCCAGTCCCCACCTTGTCACCCAGCCCAGAGCACTGAGTGCCATGTCGAGTCCTTCCTTGGACACCTCCAGGGTTGGGACTCTACCACCTTCCTGAGCAGGTCAAACTTGCAGGCTTTCTCCTGTCTGGCAAGGAAATTAACCCTGATTTTGTTGCTGGTTATTCTCTTTCCTTCAGCAAATAACCCAGTTTTGGTTGGGGCCACAATTAGAAGGGGTGTTTTGATATTATATTCAAAAGCTTGACAGAGTCAATTATTTAATCCATGAAATGCCTCCATATTTGTAGCAACCCACAGACCTGCATTCTGTCAAGAAATACAAACTAATATATTAGCTATAGTTTATTTATATATTCTATTTTATTATATTTCAGTGTATAGAATGTATTGTATTATATTGTATGAGATTACATTGTTATCATTCCTAGCTGTATTATATTTATCTTTATTTATCTTTATTATATTACATATATTAGTGTCCATCTCTCAGTCCCCCTTACAGCCCATATTTTCCCCATTAAGATCATCACCAACATACAAATCAACTGATTTAAGCTGAAATCAAAGATGATAGATGCATTTCTGTTAGAAAGAAGGGCAAACTGTGAAAGACACAGCAGCTTTCCCTGAACCCAGCTCTCCCTTTTTTTTCCCCCCATCTGCTAGGTCTTTAAAATCTAATGGTCATCTTATATTTGTGAATAAGAAAGGGAAGGAACAAGTCATTGTACATTAGTTACTCCATGGGAAGTGTCTAAGTGCAGTTTCCTACCCCTGGTGAACACGAGGGGATTCAAGGCAGCTCAGCCTTCTGTTCCAGAGCCATCTGCTTAAATGCATCATGTTAAAGTCAAGGTCTTGAAAGGAAAAACACTGTCACAGAAGGCAAAAAGCCTCCTGCAACCACCACACCGAAGGGCATCTATGGAAAACTTACTATGGAAGTGACTCCCAAAAGGGAGAAAGCATCTGAACACCCAGTGCAACAGGAGTGTGCAAATCAGGGCATTCAGGTACTGAAAAAAAAACCCATCTAATGAATAGAGGAGCATTTCAACAAAGCAAAAAAAGCAGAGCTTTTCTCTAACAGATCTCTGCACCCTATCCTGAATCCCCCTGCCACAGGGTTGTTTTTTTTTTTTTTTTTCTTATTTTTTTTCCCCTGGGAAGCTTTTCTTTTTAATATGTGAGTAAAGCAGAACAAATTCTCTCATGTTGCCTATGATCTCTTAATCTCAAACTCAGCACAGATACATAACACTGCTTAATGGAGGGAAAGCAAAAAGCATTTGATTAAATGTTTGATCTCTGGAGGAATGCACAGGCTCTGCAGAGCACAGTGCACAGCTCACAAATATTTTGTGTTTTATTATTGATTAAAAGTGATTAAAATTAATAATTCGTTCAATTGATAATAAATACTTTTTTTTTTCCTGAGCTAAGACTGAAAGAGTATTAGATTGCTTTGGTTGAAGAGAAATCTGGGATACAAGTGGTGCAGAATTGCCTCTATTATGTCACCTTCTCCAACCAGCATCCAGCAGGGACATTCTTTGCAGAATAGCCATGACTTTAGAGGCCTGAAATGACCACTGACATCCCTGTTTTAAATATCCTGATTACAAATAGCGAAGTTATTAAGCCAAACCTCTCTGGACACTGTTTTTTCTTTCCCACACACTTTTCACAGTCTGGATGAAGTGAATGCAGTACGTTATTAAATCTGAAGTGTAGTATCTTCCGTCTAGTTGGTGAGATACACATTATGAGTCATAAGGCGTGGAACAGGCTCATGGAATCACAGAATCACAGGATGGTTTGGGTTTGAAGGGACAATCAAGGTCATCGAGTTCCAGCTCCCTGCCATGGGCAGGGACACCTTCCACTAGACCAGGTTGCTCAGAGCTCGTGCCCCGTATCATCACAGTGTTGGCACAAAGTTTCAGATCAATACCCAGCAAAAATGCTGGTCTTCTTTTGGGAACAGGCACATTCTGTTTCCAGGGGACACAATGGAATAATGAGATCAACTGTACATGACTGCTAAAAATGGAACAGAATGGAAAAGGCCTTTAAAGGTTTTCCATATGTGGCAATTCTTCTGCTATGAAGGCAAGTTGAGTTGGGGCTGTTCAGTCCAGAAAAAAGAAGGCTTCAGGAAGATCTTAGAGCCCCTTCCAGTACCTAAAGGGCTCCAAGAGAGCTGGAGAGGGACTTTAGACATGAGCATGAAGATAGGACAAGAGGAAATGGATGAAGGAGGGCAGGTCTAAATTAAGTCTTGGGAACAAATTCCTGACAGTGAGGGTGGTGAGGCCCTGGCACAGGTTGCCCAGAGAAGTTGTGGCTGCCCCATCGCTTGTAAATATTCAAAGCCAGGCTGGACAAAGCTTGGAGCAACCTAGGGTGGTGGAAGGTGTCCCTGCCTATGGCAGGGGGGTTGGAACAGGATGGTCTTTAAGGTCCCTTCCAGCCCAAATCAGTCTGTGATTCTGTGATTCCACAATAATAAGAGCGCTCAGACCACAAAACTGGGCTGTCACAAAGAAAGGATATTCTGTCCTCAGCTGTTGGTGCAGCATCTCCACTTACTGCCTTTGCACCCAGTCCCTGTCCCCACCTCAGCATTCACTGATGTCTCCAATCCAGTTCCCCCAAGAAGGACAAAGACACAAGAACAGCCAAGGCCACCACGCCGAACTTCTCTCCTGCAGCTTGTCAGGAGTGTTTCCCAGGGAATAAAGAACGAATGGAGCTGGAGACAGTGATAAATTTCCCTTCTGAACAATCAATAAAACCCTCTCAGCCCCGTTCAGGCCCCGACTGCGGACGCAAGGGCCATAATTACATTGTCAAAAAGTGGAGTTGCCCTGGCTGACTGAAACCCCCTTTAAAGCTGACGTGTGATTGACAGGCAGTTTATGGGTGGCACGCTCTGACTGGCACGGGAGTCGGCTAAAGCCAAAGGCAACGGTGAAATTCCCCAGTCTGCTACAACTACCGGAGCAAAGGACTGCCACTCGTGAGGGAATTGTGGGAAACCCTTAGTCATATTAACATATCAAAGTGAGGAGCTGACAGCACTTACCAAACAATCTGAACTCAACCAGAGCTGCAGAACACCCCCCCCACACCTCAACCTTCCCAGGCTGAAAGGGAAAAGGAATTAAAACACGCTCGGTCCTGTCTTCACCAAGACAGCTAAGAATTTGGAAACCTGCTTATTTAATGATTTTGATCTGAGATAACATATATATTCGTGTATATAAATGGAGCTCACAAATGTGTCAGCCTCTCTCATGTATCCATGAAAGGGGCTGTCATGCTCAACAATTTGTTCTGTACCACAGGCCAGACTGGTACTAAATTGGAGACAGAACAGCAGATTTTTTTTTTCCATGTAAGCAATATGAGCCCAGCAAAAGATCACACTACTTTTTGTGTTGTTTTCTACCAGACTCCTACTGCTTCAAAGTCAAATTGCAGATTACATGGTTTGAATGATCCTTAATTGCAGCCATGCACTGGGACTGTGTGCAGTGCAGAGCTCCAAAGTGATTTTACAGCTAGTCTGTATTTGTCAAATTGATAAGAATTTTTTTATAAGAATTTTTTAATAAGTATTGGGGTTGAATAATTATAGAGTAAGAGTTGGGGTTGTTCAGCCTGACAAAAAGAAGGCTCCAGGGAGAATGGAGAGACCCTTCTAGTGCCCAAATGGGCTCCAATAGAGCTGGAAAGGGACGTGGGACAAGGGCCTGGATGAACAGGACTAGAGGGAATGGCTTCCCACTGACAGAGGGCAGGGTTAGATGGAATATTGGGAATGAATTCTTCCCTGTGAGGGTGGTGAGGCTCTGGCACACATTGCCCAGGGAAGCTGTGGCTTCTCCATCCCTGGAAGTGCTCAAGGCCAGATTGGATGGGCTTTGAAGGAACCTGGGCTAGTGGAAGGTGTTCCTGCCCATGGCAGGGGGAATGGACCAGATAGTCTTTAAGGTTCCTTCCAAAACCATTCAATAATTCAGTAATTGATAGGAAATGGAAAGCAAGAAATATTTCCACTAATAGGTCAAGCCAACTACCTCAGTCCAGGTGATACTTGGGTTGCAGACCTCACCTTTTACTAATAGGTCAAGTCAAGTATCTCCATCCAGGTGATACTTGATTTGCAGACCTCACCTTTTTGGTTTCCTAGGGAATGAAGAATAACTGGGAATTATGGCACTGAGTGAAACATATGAAGTGCCAGTGAGAAAATGCTCAGAGGTACTGATGTGGATACCTGGGTTTACCCTCCTTCATTGTATTGCCAAGGTAGGACTGCAAAAGGTACTTTTGCCCTGTTTGTCTTTAATTTTGTGGGTGATGGAGTCAACAAGTCTGTGATGATATAGGTCAGAATAGAAAGGAGAAGCAGCACAGGAGGCACAGCTGCAAGAAGCTGCTACTGGCTTTTCCTACACTGTTAGAAAACAAAACAACATGAAGAAGTGAAGGCTTATGGTATAAAGTGTTGACAATTTAAGGACAAAATCCTGACTTACAGGGGTCAAACCAAGACTAGGAGGATATTTTAAAATAGCAGAAGACATAGAAAGTGAAGCAGCAAAAGATGTTATCAGGCAAATTCAAATCAGACTCTTAAATAGTTTCCTTTAAAAAGAAAAAAAAAATAAAGAAGGATGATTAACCAAATTAATCCCCTGGAACAAACCTCTACAGAAAAAGCTGGCTTCTTTTTTCTATGAAATCCTTAAAGACCAAGCCTTTCTGGAAGGCATGCCTTAATCCAGGAGGAGTTACTGAACCCGGGGCTGGGATAACTGTGTGAAACTCAATGGCCAGTAACAGTCAATTCAGCCTGGATGGTCTAACAGCCCTTCCCCCTGAGATCCTCTAGGAAATGGGACAGAAACACTCTGCAAAGCCAGTTTACTGGAATTATTCAAGCCCTAAATAATTTAGCCTGGCCGTGTCTCAGTGAAGCGGCCAAGAGCACCTGCCAGCCCAGCCCCCTCACCCCTGCCAGGAGCACCTTCCCCAGCCTCTGCTCATCCCTCCTGCTTCAGAAAAGCACATGTTCTCTGACCCCTGTAGGAATATGAAACTGTATTATCAAAAAGAAAACAAACAGGGTTGTATGCCAAGCCTTGGGAGACCACCAAAAGCCAGGAAGGTTCCCAGGCTGATAAACTTAATCCTGTCCCAAGATGCTGATCCAGTCTCAGACATACCTAAAGACTCTGTTAACTTTTTGACAAGACTGTAACCTCCCTGTCCCCTCTAACAAGATATAAAATCTGTTTGGCAACATTCTACTCTTCTTTCCCTTCTGTCATGAATAACGGAATAGCTCTAGATACCTGTCCTCCCTCTGACTGCCATAAAGTAATCCCTTAGTTAGCATGATCCATCCCTCACTTAACATAACCCAGCCTCCTAATTGTAATAACCCTCTATACTGTGACATATGGTTGTAATAAATGTTTTTTGATTTACCCCACAACAGAGAACACGTATTTGACCATTACAGACCTCCTTCCAACACCTGCCCTCTCCTGGTGTTGCTGGGCTCCTGTGAGCTGCCAGAGTCACTGCACATTGGCACATCCCTCCCAGTCTGTGCTCAGATTGTCCACGCCCGGTGTCTGACATTGTTCCTGACCCAGAGCCACACGTGTCAGGAACGTTTTTGGTTTGGTTTGGTTTTTTGGTTTTGGTTTTTTTTTGGGGGGGGGATGGTGGTTTGTTTGGTTGTTGTTTTGTTGGGTTTTTTTTCTGGTAGGTTGGTTGGTTGGTTATTTTGGGGTTCTTTTTAGGTTTTTTTTTCCCCCCTGTGACATATAGAAGCTTTAAAAACAGTCCAGTAGTTGAAAGCTTGGAATAAATGCATTGTACGAATGTCCTGGTTCATTCTGAGTTTGGACCTGAATTCCATACCCATATCCAAGCTACTGAAATGAAAAATGGCCATTTTATAGCCATCCTAAAAAAAGCCCTGTATCAAAATTATTCCATGCCATTTGTATAACAAGGATGTGGACCTGTTGGAGTGAGTTCAGAGGAGGCCACCAAGATTATCAGAGGGATGGAGTCCCTGTTCTGTGGAGCCAGGCTGGGAGAGCTGAGGGTGTTCAGCTTGGAAAAGGGAAGTCTCCAAGGATACCTTAAAGCCCCTTCCAGTGCCTGAAGAGAGCTGGAGAGGGACTTTGGACCAGGGGAGATAGTTATAGGACAAGGGGAATGGCTTCAATCTGTCAGAGGGCAGATTTTAATTTGACATTAAAAAGGAATTTTTGACAGTGAGGGTGGGCAGGCCCTGGCACAGGTTGCCCAGAGAAGCTGTGGCTGCCCCATCCCTGGAAGTGCCCAAGGCCAGATTGGACAGGGCTTGGAGTAACCTGGGCTGGTGGAAGATGTCCCTGCCCATGGCAGGGGGTTGGAATGAGATGGGTGTTAAGATCCCTTCCAACCCAAACTGTTCAATGTTTCTAAGGTCCAGTGGTTAGAGCAAAGGACTTGTCACCTGGGACAGAAATTCTTGGCATCACCACAGTTTTTCTGGACTGGACTTGTCATTTATGACCACAGTCTGTGCTGAGCAAATAAGGCCATATGGACCACCAGGAATACAGGGATATGCCAGCTGTGCTCTTAATGCTACAGTCAGACCCCTGGCTTTGGGATGCCAGCACAGCATGGAGAGATGGAGGATGGGAAAACACGCTAACCAGGACCACTCTGCTGATGCTTTGAGAAGTATCCAGCTATCCCAGGCTATTTGTGGCATGCTTGGCGTTGGCCTCACCATGGGATCTACCTGGCACACTCTCTTGGAATCCCCAAGTCATACCCTCTTTAAGAAGAAAACTCCCCTGTTATTACAGATAGGGAGGAGGGCAGAAGGATATCCCATTCTAGCAGCACAGCAAACCCACAGCAGAGATTCCAGGTCCAGTTTCCAGGGGATGGAGACCTTCCTTTGTGGAGAGACATGAACAAATTCAATCAAGGCATCTAAATGATTGCCAGTGATGCCCTAAGGCAGAAATAGGAGTCTGATGGTGAATAAAAGGATATGAAGATCTGGCCCAAACCCAGATTTCAACAAATATTTAACTTTAATTAGAAATTTAAGCACCTAAGTTCATGACCAAAGTTGTTTTATAATTCTATTTTTCCTCTAAAACCTTTTTTTTTTCCTTTTTGTTTTCTGTTGTTCATTTGTGCTCTGCTTTTGACAAAAAGAACTGTACTCACCATGAATAGAAAGTGTCCCATTCCTCACTGCCAGGAACTTGATTCCATGTGGAAACAAAGGTGGAGAATGGATGCTTCCATAGAGGGAGATACGTGCTTTGTGACGGAACGGGGCCTCAGGGGATCCCACCTGGAGCTCTCCTCCATCAGATATCAGGATGTAATGAGCATGTAGTTCCACAGGTCCTGGCCCAATGAACAGGAGTTTGCCACCTAAAGACAAGAGAATAAGGAAATACAACCTTAGATCAAATAGCCAGTCATTATCTCACAGCCAAAGGAGTTGTAAGAGGTGAGTAAACAAATGAGTTTGCAACAAAATTATGACATTAAGGCTAAAATACTATTGTATTCTGTCAGATTTCCACCTTGGCCTGCAGTTCCCCCCATGGATTTATCAACTCTTTACAGACCTGATTAATTCAGTTCATTTTTGGATTCTACAATAGTCTGCCTTTCAAGACTTGAGCAAGGCCTGCCAGCCTGGGCAGACATCAAAATTTCTCCAATTCCAGTGCAAGGGAGCTGTGATTGGAAAATCCCAATTCACTAAACGTTGAAAAGGGATATTCCTATTTAATTTGTATTATGTTACTTTTTAGATTATAAACTACTTGTGACAGGGAGAGGGGAGGGAAAACTGGCTTTGGAACATAAGAACTGGCAACTTGTTTAGATCAGTGGTTGATTTAATCTTGCAAACTCTTCCAGATGCTGTTCAGAACCAGATGCTTCCAAATACAGAATAAGAAATGTCTCCCTCTAAGCTGGATGTGAGCTGATCTCCCCATCCCATAAAAACCTCATTTCAATCCCTAATTACAGGTTAGCTTTGCCTCATAGCATAAGGTTTCATCCCCTTGCCAACATTTTCCTTTTACCACCTATTAGTATAACTGGATAAGATTTGTCAGTAACACAGAACGGATCCTTTGAGTCTTTGTGATATTCAGTCTCAATGACTTCTTGAAGCAATGAATTCTGTGGTGTAAGTACGAAGTGCATGAAAAGCCATTTCTAACTCTATTTTGGCTCAAGCTTTTCAGTTCTGTCAAATACCTCCCTTGTTCTTGCCATGTATGAGCTGGCAATCCCAGCCTGTCACCTCAGGGTGGTTTATCCCATTACCTCTTTTCTTATTTCCACTCCTATAAATGACACTGTCTCTGTCTTTACAATGGATTTGGACAGAGTGGCCTTTCAAACTTCTTATCATACTACACAGGGGACATGTCTTCCTAGGTCAAGCTGTGTTTCCCAGGAACCAGTAGGGAAAAACCCAAAGTCTGGAAACCTCAGACCTCTTTACAAAGGATTTATATCACTCTCCCTGTGTGTGAAGTAGCTGATAACTCTGCCATCTCAGACCACGGCCCCCTTTCTACTGGTGTTAGCAGTTCTCGATGGTGACCTCTAAATCAACCACACAACTGGCTTTCCTTCCTCACAAATTCCTTCATGTGAGAAAGGTGAGGCCTTTGCACAGGTTGCTCAGAGAAGCTACAGCTGCCCCATGCCTGGAGGTGATCAAGGCCAGGTTGAACAGGGTTTGGAGCAACCTGGACTAGTGGAAGGTGTCCCTGCCCATGGCAGAGGGTTGGAATGAGATGATCTTTAAGGCCCCTTCCAGCCCAAACTGTTCAGTGCTTGTATAATTCTATAAAAATACCAATCCTTAGAAGGATAAGAGAGATCAAATCTCTTGCTGAATTTCAGTATTGAGACTAATAAAAAGAGAGAAGTTTTAATATATAAACCTACCTTGACCACTGCTCCTCTTCGACCAGGTCCTGCTGCTGTCAGTGATGAAGGAGATGCACAGCACTCACCTGCCTTTCCCACCCAGTTTCATCCACTCCTGCTGAACCCCTCCACCCTACCCTGATCTCTTTTTTCTTGCATGGAGGGGTTGTCATTATTTCATTGATTTTCTAGTCTTATAACAAAGCCTTATACCTTAGTCCTCATTTCTTAGGCTTATAACAAAGCCAGTATTTGAATAAGGACTAGCCATTAAATGTTGCCTTTCCAGATTTCGGTAGTTTCCACATAATATTTTACAGAACATACTTAATCGATGAAGGACATGAATCTCACATTTTCTTGTAACTACTGGGACCCATGTGTTTGCTCTGACAAACACCAACTCCCCTATGTGGAAATTGCCTCTTTCCCTAGACATACTTTTCTATATACAAATGTATTTCTGTTAAGCTTCTATATAGTGTTTTTACAAATTATATTGAATACACAGCTGTAATACAGCACAAATTTCAGCTTCTTTCATGAAAAAAACAACACAAAATACCTGGCTTATTCTGAGATACATCTGAGACTTCAAGAAAAATGAAACAGTCTTAATAAGGAATGGCATGTGACGAAATTGGGACACTAATTGAGATGGTGTCATTTGGAGACTGAAGGAACCATTACATCATATCTCCTGGTGACCTGTGCACATCATCCTATTGAAAAACTGGACGAAGTCAAGTTGTCTGTGTTTGACTGCTGAGGATGCTCTGGAAAGGCAGACAATCAATCAAATGACCTGGGGACATCACTTTACCACTTTCCAGGTCACCTTTTCCATCAACTAATTTCTCTCACTGTTTACAATTCATGCTTTATTTCCAGGCGCATCCTGTCAAGGATGAGATTCCAGAGTTCTCTGTACCCTCCTGCATGGCACTGCAGAGAGGTCCAGCAAATACCTTTCTGTGAAGGTCAAGAAAAACCTCAGCCCTCCTTCAGACAGGTTGATGAGGTTTTTAAGACTCTCCTTGCAAAGAATCATCTCCAATTCATGGAGCAATGAACCCTCTCACACAACCCAGCACTTCTGAATCTGTAAAGCCAAATCTCATTATTCTTCTGTTCCTTCATTATTCTTTCACACACTCTGCCTCTTGCTTGTCACAGTAAAAATTAATACTACAGCCTTCTGCTTCTTCATTAAACTGGGAGATCAGGTGGGCTTAGAATCACAGAATGGCTTGGTTTGGAAGGGACCTTAAAGATCACCTCATTCCAAACTCCTGCCATGGGCAAGGACACCTTCCACTATCCCATGCTGCTCCAAGCTCCATCCAGCCTGGCCTTGATTTTGACATCCTTGGGCTACACTGACTTCTGATCCTTTTCAAGATCTTGGCTTTACCTGACAAAAATTGCTCCCTGCCAGTTCTTTTCTCAGCTGTGTAAATCTGCATTTGCTTTGAATGACATTCACAGAATGGGATCAGTGATGATTCTCCATTTTCTCTCAGAACACCAAAGATGTGTGGTGGTAACAAAATAGTCTTGAAAATGGTTTCTCACTAACAATTTCCTTCCTGTATCAGTGCATTTTGTGTGTGCCAGCTGTCACGGGACCATGGCAGGTGATCCTCACTGAGTCACCACACTATCACATGTTTCACAAAAATAACTTTATCAAACCAAATTGTCTCTTTCTTAGAAAATGAACAAAAGTTTTCTGACTTTTCTTCCATAACAATTCTCTCCTGACATTCAGTATAATCCCATGGTTATTAATTTACGGATTCTGCAGTCTCTTCCATCCAACTTCACAGTGTTCTTTTGATCCATTGGTTAATATCAAACTAGGCAGACAATATTTTTCGCTTTTACCTGCCTGTCAATCAAATCAAGATCAAAATTTCTATAACCCTCCGTAATCATCCGCTGACTCTTAAATTATATCCTGTGGCCCACAAATATTCTCTACCTGCAGCCTTAAAACTCTTGAATGGGACTGGGCCTGTTGATATAGGTATGTATATTCTTGAAATAATATTTAACATCTTCATCCTATTAATGTTATTTAGTAATAATGGACTGCTGGTCCACCTTCCTCTTGTGATATAATTTACCATCCTGTTCCTTCCCATACATAGAACAGAAATATTTATTAAATACTTTTGCCTTATAGCAGCAGTGTTAATAATTTTATCACCACAATCTATAAATGGAACTGTAAATCACTGCAATTTATTTCATTCCTAACATAAAAAAGACATCTTCCCTAAGGTCTTTATTGACTTCCTATGCTCTGTTCCCAAGGAACTACAGTCATTTCTGTTTCCACTTCTCTTCATACAATTTTTAATGAGTGTTTTAATTGCTGCCATACTGCACTGCTGCACCAGGAAGGTTGGTGGCCAAGACTGTCCCATCTTTTGGTTGCAAAATCATAGTTACATCTCAAAAAAGCCTTCCCAAGTTTCAGCCATGTTTTGTCCATCCAAAATTTTGAAGCTGTCTACAAGACAAGTTAGAAATATCCATTTCTTCACATAAACCCTTTTACAGAGGGTGGCAGCATTAGAGGAATGTAGGATCCCTGTGTCCTTTTCTTTTTGCAGCTATTCCAATGCACCTTGAGGCAGCCTTGGGAAGACGCCTGTTTCCTATAAGGATCTGGGATTTGTCTCCTGCGCTGTCTTCAGAGGGTCGGTAAAACATGTAGACGATGTTCATCATCCTGCCTTCATGAGCAGTGCTGAGACACAACTTAGCATATAAGGGAGCTGTGCTTTGGTCTGGAAAACTAGGAAGGAGTGAGAAGAACACAACTTGCACTTACCTGGAGATGCCCCTCCCTGCAAAAACAGCAGCAGCTGGACCAGCAACAGTTAATGGTTTTGGGTGGGTGTTGACAGCACTTGTGCACTGTCTCTCATGCTCTTTCCTGCACAAGGTGACTTTGGAATGTCAGTAGCTCACCCTCCAACACCTCCTAAAAATCACTGTCTGCCTCCTTACACGTGCCCAGTCCTCTATGATTCAACCTCCCTTTTGTTTCCTTCCTTCTTCTTGAACCTCTCTGTTCCTTAGTAACTGGCTAAGTGTGTGTCAGTTGTCCTGAATGAGTTTTCCCTCTGCTTATTTCAAGATTTTTCATATCTGTTGTGGATTTCTGGGTGCCTGAGAAGCTTGGATGCTGGTCACTGCTCTGCACTAAATGCAAGCACAAACAATATTCCCATGTCCCAGTAGCAGCAGGAACAGTGGCATGAGCTGTGTGTGCAAGTTTGACAATTCCTGGGTGAAATCATAAACTCAATAAAGTTGGAAAGGATCTCTGAGATAACTGAGTCCAACCATTAATCCAGCACTGCCAAGGCCACTGCTAAACCATTTCTCTATGCATCATATCCACAAGTTTTTGGAGCACTTCCAGGGATGGTGACTCCACCACTGCTCTGGGAAACCTGTTCCAGCACTTGACCACCCTTTCAGTGAAGAAATTGCTCCTAATATCCAGTCTACGCCTCCTCTGATGCAACTTGAGGCCATTTGTTCTTGTTCTGTCACTTGTTCCCTGAGAGTTGAGCCCAGCTTCCCTCTCCTGTCAGGGAGTTGCAGAGTGAGAAGGTGCCCCCTGAGCCTCCTTTTTTCCACTCTGAGCCCCACCAGCCCCCTCAGCTGCTTCAGATCCTTCCACAGTTCCATTGCTGAAGAACAGAGCTCCAGCTCCCTTCTATGGGCATGCTAACCCTATACAGAAGCAAAGTGAAAATTTGGATGTGAAGGATAATAACAACTGAACTTCAAGGCAGGGTTGTTGCCTGGCTCTTGGGTTTCTCTTGTACCTCTAGATGCAACAGCAACCCAAGCACTTTTGGCAATGATGAAAAGAATTGCAAGATCCAGGCCACCAACAGGTTTCTTCTTAGGAAGAAATTCTTCCCTGTGAAGGGAATGAGGCCCTGGCACAAGTTGTCCAGAGAAGCTGTGGCTGCCCCACCCCTGGAAGTGTCCAAGGCCAGGTTGGATTGGGCTTGGAATAACCTAGGATAGTAGAAAGTGTTCCTGCACATGGCAGGGAGTTTGGAAAGAGATGAGTTTTGAGGTCCCTTCCAACTTAAACCATTCAATGCTGGTATGATTTGCTCCAGGTGATTCTTTCACTTTCCCTCAGAAGCAGCAGCCAGACTCAACATGGAACCAGAAGAAAGGGATAGATCAGCTACACTCATGGTCACACCATAGTGCTGTTGGGCTCTGGATGTTTGGAAAGCTTCTGAAACTCCCCCTGAACAAATCCAAAGGGCACTTGGTCTTTGGAAGAAAATAAAGTGAAAAAGTTCAAATTCTGAGAGTAAAAGAAGAGCAGCATCATAGAAAAGAAAAGAAAGTATTAGGTGGGATTCATTTAACCATTTATCAAGTCTCTGTGTAAAACAAACTCTGGCCAAACTTAGAAATGCTTCTGTCAAAAATTTGTCCCTCTAACCCTCTCTGTGTTTCTGTAGTTTCTGTTGGGTCAGAATAAATATACAGCTGCTGATTTACAAGGTTGTCTTTCCCCTTTTTAAAAAGTAAATAAAAGTTATGCTTCCTTCTTTTATTGCGGTTGACCTCCTCTCTGGAAGCAGAAAGCACGAATATTGCTCGACTGAGCCTTTGGCTGTGACCCTCAAATTGTTTGTTATGGCTGCACAGGAAAGCAAAGTCCTACCCATGACCTTGAGGGTGATTTTATAAAAATCAATCAAGCACTGTTATGATGGCCTCACCACCAAGCAAAATAAATACAATTAAACTCATAATCACTTCTGTACAGTAATGTGCAGATTCAATGGGTCTCTTTCGGTGGAGTGAGGGACAGAGGGGAGAAATATGTTGAGGCTATTTGATACTTTGTGAGAACATCAGAGGCACCATTCTTCTCAATTAACCCAGCAATTAGCCTCCACCTCTCTGCATACACAGAAAAGAAATCGTTCTTTATCTGTCTTTAGCAAAGGGGGAAAAAAGAGGAGGAAAAGAAAGAGAAAAAACAAGGCAACTCCATCTGTCCCACAGGAGGGGAGAGGCAGCCAGACCAAATAATTACCAAAAAATTAATAATAAAGAAAACAAACCTGGTAATAAAGAAAACAAACCTGATAATGAGGTGGGGGGGTTAATCTGCTGTGTGAGTAACTACAGCAGCATCGTGCCATTGGCAGAACTGGTTTTGTGAAAAGATATTTATCTTCTGAAGTCCTCGGAAAATTGTGGAGGGCACAACCAAAAAGAAAGAATTTGGAAAGATAATTTATGAACCCTTCACTTTGTCAGGTGTCTGGACCGGCTCATGCAATGCCACAGCCCAGGTAGCCACAACACCACTATGGAAAGAGGCTGCATCACACCCTCTGAAATAAAACACAAAAGATCAAATAACAATGGATAAGAGGATTGGGAAGACTGCTGTGGGGAAGTTTCTCCTTGCCTCTGTCATGAAGATTTACACTTTCAGACCTGGCAGCTTGTCTCCTTTCACAAAATACTTTTTTTTTAAAAATTATTGCTTTTAACAGATATGTTCTCATAATGAGTAAAAGTGATGCTGATCTTTCTCCTTCAGGTTGTGCTCTAGAGATTTCCTGAAATCCAAAGGGAGAAAAGCCTGCATTCCAAAGTGCACCTTTCACATGGAGACCTTTTCTGTTATCACTTTTGAGGCCACATCTTGCATTCTCTGCTGCTAATTAACAGCTCATTAGAGAGTTAGGATAAAAGTGACAGATTTAGATTTAGTTCTACTTCAGATATTTAGTCCTGCTTCATATTCAGATTTAATTCTACTTCTTGATGTAAAACTAAATGCAGTGACAAAGCAAGCCAACTACAAGAAAAGTGTTGGATAGTCACAGGACATTTTTTGTTTAAAAATCAAATGATAAAAAAATAGCAACAAAATTGTCTTATTTATCAATACTGTGTCATAACCTTCAACTAGCAGAAAACTTCCTGTGCAAGGAAAGGGATTTGCAGATTGAAAGCTCATCTCCTCAACTGGGCTATTCCTTTCCGTAACAGTGCAGGAGAGACCTGCTCTGGTTATTCCAGCACCACAAATGATTTGACTTCCCACTGCCTTCAGCTTGCCCTTACCAGCTCCTCTCACTTGCCAATTCACATGACAAAGCCACAGAATCCCCCATGAGACAGGCTCAGAAGTTCTGTCCCTGGCAAGCAGCCCTGAGTGGCAAACAGGAGAAGGCATCTGCTGGGGCTGGACTAGCTTTGCTTGGTCCTGTGCAATAAGGCTGCAGTGTGGCAGCCCAGCTACTGCTCGTCCTCCAGCTCCAAGGCTGTGCCTGGTAGGGCCTCCAAGCAGGAAATAAAAAATCCCAAAGGAACTAAGATCCTCCTGTGTACAGGAAGAGGAACATAGACTTCATGAGCTTTAAAAAAAGACAATTTGTTCATGGCTGTATCCCCTGCACCCTGCTGACTTGCTCACGTGATGTTCCAACAAGCCGGAAAGGTTGTTTGTTTGCACACTGGACCATGGCTCAAAGAAGATGCAAAGGAAAAGTTTGTTAAATTGGCTCCATCCCAAAGGCTGTTTGGACAAAGAGCACAAAATTTATTCTGCACCTCCCTGAGAACGTTCCTTCATGTTCACAGCACACAGGCACAGAACCCAAACCAGCTGTGAATTCAAATGCCCATCTATTTCCACCAGGACATCGCTAACACACTAAAAAGTCAAGCTGGTATTCCAGGATTTTTTTGGATGGAGGCCTTAATCTGTCCCTGGGAGAGGAACCAGCAGCTGCTTCAGTACTCTCAGACAGAAATCATCTCCCAAGCCTGACAAGCTTTTGTTTTTTGGCTTGTTGTGCTCGCAACCATCTGTTCAGATGGCAGATGCTCCTTGTAAGCTGATCAGGCTCTTCCCTTGGAACTCGGGAGACAGGCAAAGGCAATTCAGATCAGCAGCCCAGAAGATGCTGCCACAGGTGCATCTCCTTGAAAGAAGTCCTTCTGTTTTTCAGCTCCTAGGTAGCCCCTGAGATGCTTAGCAACACTTTTGATGGATTTGCAAGAGGAGAGCTGACTTGGTGGGGAAGAAATGTGGATGCTCCAAGGTGGCTTTGGCACCTATGACATCATGTAGGATCTAATGAAGGAACTTCCAGAAAAGCCTTGTGGCGGCATCAGGCAAACACCACACATGGAGGTGTGATGAAAAAAAGAGGTCCTTGAGCTGGTATTTCATGTCCCCAAGTGACAGACAAACATTGAGAGCACATATGGAGGGTGGTGAGGCTCTGGCACAGGTTGTCCAGGGAAGCTGTCACTGCCCCACCCTTGGAAAAGCTCAAGGCCAGGTTGGATGGCTCTTGGAGCAACCTGGGACAGTACAAGGTGTCCCTACCCATGATGGAGGATTAGAATGAGATGGTCTTTTATGCCTCTTCCAACTCAAACCATTCTGTGATCCCCTCCTTCCATGACAGCAATCAGAGGAAGGAGATGGTGCTGCCTGGTCAGCCTTGTCTCTGCCAGGGCTGTGTTAAATTCCTTGGCCAGGATTATCTTCCACAGATCTATTCACTGTGCAACATCCCAGAAGAGTCTCAAGAGCTACTAAAGTTACAGCAAATCAATTTAATTGGCAAGTGGGAGCCCTGGGAGTCCAATGGACATGCTGTAAACCACCTGAAACACGATAGAAGAAATCTGCTGTCTGTCCCCAAACATGAAGCAGGGTTTGCAGCTGGGGCGAAATCTGAAAAAAAAACACACCTTAAATTGCTACAGATTCAGGGCCTTGAAACTCCTTCCTCCTCTGCCAGTTGCATACTTCTGAATAGCACTGAATTCCTGCAGCAAAATGTCCTAACAAATAAAGAAGTGATGCTTTTCACTGTTTACCCATGAAAACAGCCAGAATTTTAAATCTCTGAGACTAATTATTGCAGGCTCACTGTAGCAAAGTAGCAAAATATCACACAGTAACAGAGAGAAAAGGGGCTGACTTTTCTTCCTTTTAAATCTCAATTAAAAAATACATTGGATGAAATTTCCCATTAGCTGGCACTATTTGTGTATCCCATGTTCTTGCTTTAATTAAAAAACATGCTTATTGCAATACTGCCAGAATCACTTTTATGGTATTTTAATTGTAACGTCTCTGCCTGATTAAAAAAAGAAAATATGAACTGGAAAGTGCCTGGAATTAAAAAAAAAAAAAAAAAGTATCACAATACACATCCCAAAAATGGCACAGAAAACACCACAACACAAGCAGGTTCCAACTGTAGCTACTGACAAGGGACTTGAAAGTGGATTTAAGAACTGGTTGATACCAAAGACAGGAAAACAGAGGGAAAAGTTTTTTCCTTCTTTCAGCGAATTCAAACCCAATCTTTATGAGCAGTGACTGAAGTACTAGATATTTGACAACTACTGAATCAGGTGTTTCAGTGAATTTTTGATGCTCTTTGCAAATAGCATCAAAGACAAGGAAAAGACAAGCAAGATCAATATCTGTGCTTTCCTTTCCCCAGGCCTACTTACAAGACCCAGACAAACCATAGTCTGACCAGAGCATGGATTAAAAGAAATTCAAAAATTCAAAAGAAATTCAGAATCATGAAATCATAGAACCATAAAAACAATTGTGTTGGAAGGGACCTCAAAGCTCATTTCATTCCATGGCCAGGGACACCTTCCACTACCCCTGGTTGCTCCAAGCCCTGTCCAACCTGGACTTCAACACTTCCAGAGATGGACCATCAACAACTTCTCTGGGCAACCTGTGCCAGGGCCTCACCACCCTCACAGTAAAGAATTTCTCCTTACTAGCCAGTCTAGCCCAGCCCTTCATCCATTTGATGTCATTCTCCCTTGTCCTGTCACTCCATGTCCTTGTTAACAGTTCAGATATCTTTCAGTCTTTCTTGGTGGATAAGCACTGCTATTGTGATGTAATTTCAGAATCAGACAATAATTGACAATACCAGGAGTATCTCTGGGACTTCTCAGTTTTCTACATTTTTTACTTTGGATCTCATGGTTTAACAACAACAACAACAACAACAACAACAACAACAAAGAGGCTTAGATGTTGGAAACTGAGTGTGAGTGCACAAATTTTAGAGAAAACACAGAAGAGGTGGGCCAGACCTTTCTGAAGACCTCAGCCTGGAATCTGCCGGTGGAAGAGGGAAGTGGCATGCTGGTTTCAACAGGACTGCTAAGATGCAGCAATGATATAAATAAGAGGGGATGAGCTGTGACAAGGGAAGTGATTGACTCTCCTTCACTGGCCACTCTTCATGTCCTGTGTCCATTTCTGGGCTCCTCACTACAAGACAGATATTGAGGTGCTGGAGCATGTTCAGAGAGGGGCAATGGAGCTGGGGAAGGGTCTAGAGAGTTAGTCATATGAGGAGTGGCTGAGGGAGCTGGGGGGTGTTTATCCTGGAGAAAAGAAGGCTCAGGGGGGACCTTCTCACTCTCCACAGCTACCTGACAGGAGGTTGTAGAAAGATGGAGTTTGGCCTCTTCTCTCAGGCAACAAGTGGCAGGACAAGAGGAAATGGCCTCAAGCTGGCCAGGGGAGGTTCAGGTTGGATATCAGGCAGTATTTCTTCAGCATTCAAATGCTTGAAAGGCTTGTCAAGCATTGGAATGGATTGCCCAGTGTTCAAGGAATGACTAGACTTAGTCACTCAGTGCTATGGTTTAGTTGGCAAGGTGGTATTCAGCCAAAGGCTGAACTTGAAGATTTAAAGGTCTTTTTCAACCTTAATAATTCTGTAAGTGAAACTGAGTCTTTTCCAGTACAAGGACCAAAGTAGTCTTCTCTCTTATGCCTGCAAGAGTGGACATCTCAAAATTGCCATTGCAAAGGCAACTGGCCAGCTGGGGATCTTCAACTCCAAAAGGGAACACTGGCAGTGTCAGCCCAAAATTCATCCCCAAGGCATTCCTGAAAGACCAAGCAGCTTATTTTGTGTGTGTGTCTCCAGACCTCCCTAGACCACTATAATTTCAGACAAAGGCAACAACACATGTCTGAGGTATCAACCCATCAAACACAATGCAGCTCCTCCAGTGTAAGCCCTTTGCAAAGGAAATTTCCATCTGTCCTGGGTTATCATAAATATTTCCATACTTGTGATGTTGGGATTACAAAAATAACTGCAATCTGCTGAACATACAGAATTATCCACAGTCTGCCTTGTATCTCTTTCCCAATCAGTCTTGTCTGAGCTGTTTCACAGCCTGACTATTAAACTTTCCACTGCCAATAACCACATGTTCACGCTCTGCTTTTTGAGGAGAGGGAGAAACTCCTGAGCCCCCGTGACAGTGAGCAGGACCCAGCTGCTCAATTCTTATTTTCTATTGTTTTAACCTCCAGATCTTCTGCCCAGTCTGGTCACTACCAAAACATTATGTGTTTTGGGCTAAATGTTAATACAGCCAAAACAGGGGCACTTTGAGGTTGCACATGAAGCTGGTGTTCTTGGTCTCCTTTCAATAAATTCTACATAGCACTCTCTAAACAGTTTCTAGAGTGTATAAATCATTATAAGGATCTACAAACGGGGCAATATTCAAAATCCTCATGGTGTCTTAAAAGAGAATTTCATGAAATGGGTGTGTTGGGTTTGCCAGATACAGCACCAAAAGAGGGGCAGTACAGCAACAGTGGAATCAGTAACATTAAAGCTCTTCGTTTTCAGTTTGTGACTGAACAGACAGTCTGATGCTGGGTCATGGAAGCCAAAGGGAGCAGAGCTACAATTTAATCCCATTCTCCAGGTCTCACTGAAAAAAACCCAAAACTCTCAAGCTAGAATAGGAATGGGGCATTTCAATCAACCAATCAACCCAGCTACAGGTTAGGGGGTTATTGTCATGCCCATCTTCTACCTGGGGAAAGTGGGCAATAATTTGACATGCTCAGAGTCAGCAGTTGCTGCTCTGAGGGGATCACCCAACTGTGAGTCATCTACAAACAGGTGCCTATAAACATCTAAGATGAAGGAGTTTTTGGTGATGTGTTTCTATCAATACAAAGGCCTAAACAACTCCCCTGAGCTGAACAACTTTCATAAGGGGATGAGTAGGAAAGATAAATCTCAGCCTCATTTTAGGGAAGACCTCAACATGTCTTGACTCCAAATCTAACCAAGACTAAACAGTCGTGGGATAACTAAAGACTAAACCATGGGGATGGATGCAACAGGCAACTTCACAAAGCTCAGATAAACAATTCCTGTGCATGTTTCTGCTTCTGAAATGTTTGGTCCCTACGTAGGGCATGCAGCAATAGAGAAAATAAGAGCATCTTGAATATTTTAATGCTGCTTTCCTAACTGAGTTGACATTATAAAGCAAGCTTCTTGGAAAACACGATAAAGAAGAGGAATGATTTGAATGTCAGATGAGCCAGAGTCATAAAGATACTGCTCCAGACTTCATTAAATTCAGCAGACCTCTGGTAGTTTCATGAGTGCTGACTCATAAATCAAATCTGCCTGTCAGTAGGTCCAGAGTTCAAAGGGTCTCTACTGCAATATTGTGCCCCAATTCATCGCAAAGTCAGCAACTGAACCCCACAATCTTCATCCAGATTTGCAGCCAAATGTCTCAGAAATCTGGGGTTCTGACCTGTTTTCTCTACTGTATGTCAGGATCACAATGAGGTTATGAAGAATCTCCAATCATAGATTTAAGATTTTCACCAGAAAAACAAATTGTACCACCATATTTCATCGTTTTTAATCTCAAAATCTCACTTGATTTTTAACTTTTTTTTAAAATAAGAATGATATTTGCTATGGCCATTCTTGAAAACCTCTGAACATGGGCTGAAAAACTTCGATCCTTTATAGGAATGTTCTCACAATAGAGGAAAAACTCAGAAATATTTTTATTTATAAAATGATCATTCCAATTTAGATTAAAATATAATTGTCAAATGTATGGTTTTCATTACCATCTCAATGAAAAAATTGTATCTTTAGCATCATTTTAATATAAAAATCATTTTTACCAGCAAAGATCCAGGTCCTTCAACATACAAAAACTCCAGTTTTCACTTTTTGAGCAGAGACTTAACTTTGAGCAAGCAATTTCACAAGCAAAGTTCATTCACTTAATACCAAGCATGTGCACAACAGTTTTCACAACCAGGGCCTAATTTCCAGAGGGGAAAATAACTGGCATGGAATTACAAATAGTTTTAATTCTTACTTTGACACCCACAGAGATCTACCTGTCTCACACTTATTCTGGGTCTATGTGCAGGTCCATGAAGCTGGCAAACCCAGTGTTTCCCCCCATAACCCTTATTTACTGTCCACCAGCTGTGCTCTAGGATTTTGGATTATTAATTACATTTAGTGGTTATGACCTGCAATTCTGCAGCATCATTAATTTTGTAAAGACATTTGTGACATGCCTGCCTCAAAGATGCCAAACAGGACAGAGCTGATCGTTGCTATCTGCAGTGCCATTATCACTGAACACTGCTCAGGACAGCAGCAATTTTGGTAGCTGAGGGAAGGAAAAAGCGGGGGGAAAAGCCTTTCTATTTATATTGTCATTATGCCTCAAACGGCATAAACGATCCCTCTGCATATAGAATAATTAAATGTTTCCCCATCCCCGTCGTGTGTATCAAGAGGAGACTCAGCCTGGCTGACCGGGCATCTCCACCAGTGCTGAAGGTGAGGAATGGAACGGGGTTTCACTGGCATTAAGAATTCCCAGCCCTGGATGAAGAAAAGCACCGAATCCCCCTTCTACAGACCTTTGAGATGCAGCAGGTTGAGGATGCGGGTGCTGGTCCTCAACAGCAGGGTCCGACCCTCTTCTATCGTGACGTTATCGCCATCTCGCGGCTGGTGGCCAGCAGGCCAGCTAGAGTCCTCGTCCCACTGGCCACAAAACTGGAGGGCAAGCTGGAAAGGAAAACAGCAGAGAAGATCAAAGCTCACCCCTTCCCATCCTTCAAGAAGCCAAGTTGTGCAGAGCACGGTGAAGGAGATGCCAACACCACGTTGTTCAGTATGGCTTTGGCATCTCCTTTGCTGTGCTCTAGGCAAGTTGGCTCCAAAGGGAATCCTGTGTGGGGCTAAAGAACAGAGGGACATTGAGTTTGGAGAGGTTTTTGGCCTTCGGAAATGCCTGTCACAATTCAGGGGTTGCTCCTTGTCTTGTTCCGGTTTGGGGAATGAGGGACTTGCTGCAGGTCCGGCTGCAGAACAACCACAGGTTTCTTGGTGTGTGTCTCTCTCTGCCTCCCAAAAAGCAGAACTGCACTGTTATTTCCTGGCATTATCATAAAAATAGCCTGAAGAAATCAGAATTAAAAAACCCTGCTAGACAGGCTGTATTTTGCTTTAGAGGATTTTTTTTTCAAAGGCTCTCCTGCCACACACTGAGAGAGACATTCCTCCTCTCAAATACCTTTTCAGGTTTCTCAGTTTATCCAGTGTTATTATTGCCTCTGCTTGGACATGAGTTCCAAATAAAGCACTGAATAACTCAAAACTAGCAAAGAGACTGACTCTCAGCGAGCAATGGTGAAATGATCCTGTGTGTTTCAAATCATGGCTCCTCCTCATCTCTAAACTTTGGCCGTGCACTTTGCAATGAAGGTGTCATAAAATCACAGAATGGTTTGGTTTGGAAAGACCCTTAAGGATCCTCTAGTTCCAATCCCCCTACCATGGGCAGGCACATCTTCCATGAGATCAGGTTGCTTAGGGTCTTATTTGGCCCATTTCTCGAGGAGTGTGTGTTTCTGCATGGACACGTGCACAAGCGTGGACATAGACATCCATAACATACTATTTGGTCTCATACGGCAAGAACATCCTCAGCTTATCTGAGGTGGAGGGGGAAACCAGACATGGAAATACTTGTGGTCCTCAGTGGGTTGTACTAATCCGAAACATCTGTGGAAGGAATAACCTCAACACTAAAGCAAAATTACTCTGTTTTCAAACTGAGCACATCATGTGCATGAAGGCTCTTGCTCTGGAGCTGCGGATGTTTTATGCAGCATTTCCCATTTCCCATAGCGCTGTCCCTGATCAGTCTGGTCTAGGGGACGGTGTCCCTGCCCATGGCAGGGGTTGGAACAAGATGATCCATAAGTTCTTTCCCAACTCAAGCCATTCTAGGATTCTCTGATTCTTGTTATTTACACCAGAGAATGGGTGCTGGTTCCCAGGCTAAATGATACAACCAGTTGGTGTCCATCCTGCATAGATGTTGCTGCTTTCTACATCTGACCCATTCTATGATTG
The DNA here is from genome assembly GCA_013399695.1 of Formicarius rufipectus. Taxonomy (NCBI): domain Eukaryota; kingdom Metazoa; phylum Chordata; class Aves; order Passeriformes; family Formicariidae; genus Formicarius; species Formicarius rufipectus. The sequence continues at coordinate 872,627 of VXAU01002543.1, forward strand.
CCCTGCAAAGGGAATTTACTTGGCTCAATTTAGACTGAAATCTGGAACTACACACAGTGAAAACATCTAGGAAGCTAAATTCTGGTCTCAGAGGGATTGAACCACTTCACCATTACCAAAGTACAGATAAGCTTTCACATCTGGATGTAACTGCCACAAAGAAGACAATTTCTCCAAGGTTGCTCAGTGCAATAGGACAAGTTTCATTTACATTAGATGTAAATATATAATTATATATTTCAGAGATTTAGGACGAAATTCCTGCTGAAAGGATAAATATCTTTATCCACTGTCTTTCCAGAGAGACTGTGAGTTACTCTTCAGTGACAGTGCTTTGAAGCAGCTTGTATACAGCATACAAGGGTATACCCCAGATGCACTGAAAAGGCAGCTAATTGAACTTCCTTTATCTCAGAGCAGGGGACAGAGGAGGGCACAGTCCATGGAAAGATGGATATATCCTGGATACACTGCTTATCAAGCCAACTGCAGTACAATATTACACATTCCGTAAATTCCAGTCGGGCAAAAACACTGTCAGTGCTACCAATGAAACACTTCATGATATAGCTGGAAATGGTGGGATCCAAAAGAAGATTTAGGAAAGAAGGTTTATGAAATGGCTTAAAGTCACTCTGATGTCACACTAATCATCTGAAGTCATGTAGAATCGTCCAGTTAACTCTGAGGGGAAAGTAGGGCCGCAAGGAATATACCACAGTCCTCTTGCTAGCACCGAAAAGCCTTGTGAGAGTTAAGAAGAATAAACTCCTCTTCATATTGGGACATTTTTTAAGATGTTTCCCCTTTCAAAACATAAAATATTCTAATTCTTCATTTAAGCTTCTCTCCATACAGCATCTGTGTTTAAACTCTTGCTGGATTTCTGTTCTCACCTCTTAGAAGACCCTGTACCCATTCAGTTCAAAAGCCTCAGAGTTCATCCATGACAGCATAACCATAGAATCAATGAATGGTTTGGGTTGGAAGGGACCTTAAAGAGCTTCTCATTCCAACCCCCTTGCCACAGGCAGAGACACTTCCCACTATCCCAGGTTGCTCCAAGCCCAACCCAACCTGGCCTTGGACACTTCCAGGGATGAGGCAGCCACAGTTTCTCTGGCAACCTGTGCCAGGGCCTCACCACCCTCACAGGAAAGAAATTCTTCCTAATATCTAATCTAGCCCTTCCTTCTTTCAGTTTGAAGCCATTCCCCCTTGTCCTGTTCCTCCAGACTCTTGTCCAAAATCCCTCCCCAGCTCTCCTGGAGCCCCTTTAGGCACTGGAAGGGGCTCTCAGGTCCACCCACAGCCTTCTTTTGTCCATGGTGAACACCCCCAGGTCTCCCAGCCTATCTCCAGAGCAGAGGGGCTCCAGCCCTCAGAGCATCTCCATGGCCTCCTCTGGACTTGCTCCAGCAGCTCCATGTCCTCCTTACATCGGGAGTCCAAAGAGCTAAATGCAGAACCCCTGCTAGAGTCTCACAAGAGAAAGGCACAAAAAATACTTGAAAGCATCTAGGAAATTAAGACTTATTAGCCATCTCTAAGAATGTAACTCAGAAAATATGCGAATATTCTGAATCAAGTTCCCTGTTATCAAGATGATACATTTTTCCCCAATAAGATGCAGTCCTTAGACCATCAACCAAGACAAAGACAGGCTTTATTGCTCAAAAAAAAAAGGTTTACTACCCAAAGAATGATTACACAGAGGGAGGAAATTAGTTGATCAAAGTCATAAAAACCTCCGATGCTCCACTCAGTCCATACCTAAACATTTCCAACTAGAAGATGCCTCACTTAGCCCACTGCCATATGCACTACCTGTGTGTACATCCTTTAAATGATTTCTGATTTGTATTCTTTCTTTTTTTTTCAATACAAGTAAACAGGTGAACATCAACAAATAACACAAGACAAAAATCTGTTTATAATCACTTGTGCCATCCTTGCATTAGCACAGAGAGAATAAATCTAAAGAATATGTCCCAAGAGGGAAAAGATGTTTTTTTCAAGGAACACACTTTAAATTACCACAGCATGGAGGAATGTCTAAGGGGGCAGAGGAAAATCAGATCTGTAGGGATTGAGGAAAGACATCAAACAGATTCATTTAGTGACCCTTCTCTTGCAGTCCCACACTCTTCCCTAGGATGAAAGATCACCTCCTTAGGATCCTTGAAAGGAGGAGCTGTGGTCTAGTGCAAGGTTAGTGAAATGGTCACCTGCCCTGAATCACCAGTAGAGTTTGCCTGCACCTTGTGAATCCTATGTGATTACCCTTCCTGTTTTCTGGAAGAAAAACACGCGAACTGCAATGGAATTCTTCAGTTCCTTTGCTGAGTTGTAATGATGGTTATGCCCAGATCTTTTTAAGCAGTCCACAGTAAAATAACATGAACTAATAAATAAACTAATTGTATATCCTTCATCAAGCAGAGTGGGTGACAGTCACAGGTTTGGGAACCCACATTCTCATCTGACCCTTCTAGTTTCCTTCCTGTCTTGTCCAGTTGACCTGTTAACCATAGGACTGGTTGTAGCCCACACTGACCCTACAGACATCAAAGACCATCTCTGTGTGCTAAGAGTGAAATGGGGGATTTTGCTGCCCTGCAATCTGAGTACACTCTTAGGACCACTGGGATGGACCAACTCACCTGCGACCTCAAAGGAAAAACAGTCAGACAGCCACATTATCCCTTAAAGGACTGAAAAGTCACATCTTAAACACCTTCCATCATGCACTTTTCCTCTGCCTTCACCTGAAGAACATAGGAACTTTCTCTTTACTGTTATTTCATAGAAGAAAAACTCTTTATTTTTCCGTTTTTCCCCCTCTTTGGCACCCAGTGTTTGACCTGTGGTGTTTAATTTAAACAGTTCTCAGTCAGACTGAGGAGCAGCAGCAGCTGCAAGCACCAGGGCCATGGCCGAGTGCCCAACCCACGTGTGTTTGCTGAATGAACCAGCAGGAATCTGCAGAGCCAAGGAAAGCTGCCTGTCAGCCACTGGGCATTTTCCTCCTGTGCTTTTTCCAGTTTCAGAAAAAATGGCAGAGGGAGCTTGAAAATCAGGATGGGAGAAAGAGGAACTGGCATAAAACAAACTCTGACTGGCAAAGATGTAGCTGGCTGGCAGCAGCTGCTGCAGTGAGGAGGCAGCTTCTCACTCTGGCTTCAGTGCGGGGCAGACTTGGAAAGATGATCTGGGGGAAATGGAGCTTATGAGACCATAACACTCTTGCACTCCCATCTGTATCACTGTCAGAGCTCACACTTGAACATGGCAATTTCAGCTGGGTTTAACAGGAGGAGATACCACAAAGAAAGTGCAGTCCTGCAAGGGTCATGAAAATCAGCAGCTATATTGAGGCAAGAGACCCTCCTGGTGGTTTTCCCAAGGAAACAAGTATAACACGAACTGAACACTTAAAATGGTCATCTAAACTTTTGCAGGATGTGTCCTCACATCACACATCCACAGGAAACCCACCCTGGCAACATTTCATGTTTTGAATCCAGCACAGTAGATGACACTATCTCAGTAGGGAATCAAATCTGCCAAAAATGGGCAGACACCACAGCTGGGTGGGGAATCACCAGCACTGGGAATCCCTGAAGAACCAGTTGTTCTTCCTGGGGGACCAAAGAGCAGAAGAAGCTGGGAGGGGATCTGACCTGAAAATTCAATAAGCAGAGTCCCACAATACCTTTCCAGCTTTGACATCCATTTGGAGTGTGTCATGCCCACACCAAATTTCATTTACCGGGAAAAGGTCCTTCACCCAGAGAGTGAATGTGTGCTGGAACAGGCTCCCAAGGGAAGTGGTCATGGCCTGATGGAGTTCAAGAAGTGTTTGAACAACTCTCTGAGGCACATGGTGGGATTTATAGGATTGTCCTGTGCAGAGCCAGGAGTTGCACTTAGTGGTGCTGGTGGGTCCCTTCCAACTCAGAATATTCTTGATTCCAGGCACAGCTCATATCAAGTCCATACTTTGTGTGCCAGGCCCACAGCTTGTGTATAACACAGGTTAATTTAAGGGTAGTATCAACTCCTTTCCAGTTAGATCTCCAAAGTAATGAATGAATTATGTAAATATAAAATAACATTTCCATAGCAAGCAATGAAAGATGCACAATCTGCTTAAAATTCAGCACATTATCTCCTTCCTCCCTGCTGCACCTTCTTTTTCCATTTTCAGGCAGATTTCTCTCCCTTCTATGATTTTTAGCTGCTGCTGTTGTCAGCCAGCCTGGGGTTGCCTTTATGTCAGCCTTTGGGGGCGCGATCTCTCGGTATCAGTTCCTCAGCCTGTGCCTGTGACTACCAGGGCTCAGAAACAGCAGCAACAGATGAATAAATAACAGTGACACACTTGCATTCCCACACAGGCTGGCAAAAAATTCACAAATGGCAAGGGTACCAAAATGAAAGGTTTGGGCTTAAAAGGGTTGAGAAATTCCTGTTTAGACACAGTATAGGTATTTTGATCACACTTTGTGGTAACTTTACAATGTGTTTAGTTAAGTGGGGTTTGTTTAGAGTACAGTCTTGAAAAAGGACTGCAACAACTGTTGGAGACACCAAGACAAGAGCCCTTGTCCTCTGATCAGAAAGCAAAGAAATTTTAAGCTAAACCCGATTACAAGTGATGTGGTTAAACACAGGCTCTGCTTCCTGCTGTGCTCAATATTTTCCCTTCTTCCCTGGGTATTTGGAAACAATTCTTCACTTTGAGGCTCTGGCACAGCTTGCCCAGAGAACCTGTGCCTGCCCCATCCCTGGAAGCGTCCAAGGGAAGGTGGGATGGGGCTTGAAGCAACCTGGCCTAGTAGAAGCTCCCCTGCCCATGGCAGGGGGTTGGAACAATATGATCTTTGAGGTCCCTTCCAACCCAAACCAGTCTGTGCCTGCACGAACCCACACTGTGGGTTCCAGCCGAGGGTTGCCTGCCACAGGGCCACAGAGAGAAACCCGAAATCAGCAGGGTTTTCCCAGCTCCACCCCTGGCAGCCGGTTGTGTCCCTTCCCCCAGACACCCCCGACACGACACGTAGAGCAGAAGGGCAGGAGCGATGTTTCATCCCTCCCGGTGTGCACGGCCACGGCCACGCAAAGGTCTGGAACGGAGCCGGCACAGCCGAGCTTGACACCCACGGGGGCAGCCTTGCCTTGGTGCTGACAGATTGCCATTTAACCGGCAGGTACCGAGACCGAGTGTTCCCGTCCTCAGTCCCCACGGAGAGACAAGGTGAACACTCCAAGTGATGGAGTGAGGCGGGTATTTGCCCACGCCGCACGCCCAGGACTCCGCGCCGCATTTGGGAACGCTTTCATTTCGGTGATGGATACGGGGAGCTCACTTTGCAGGTTGTGAACTCTTGACAGCTCCTCGGTTTAATACGGCAGGAAAAGATTTACGCCCCCTCTCCCAACTCCCATCCACCTGAAGGGAGGGAAAATACGTATTTGGAGGAGACAAAAGAGGAGGGGAGGTGTTTTATTACACTAGATGTCTTTTACAAGGGAAGTATTTTCAGCCATCTGCTCTAATTATTCCTCCTATATTGGCCACCATCTTCATGCAACAATAGAAATAATTATCTCCTCAAGGGCAGAAAAAAAATATTTACAGAAACAAACAAAAGTTGATTATTTTTAGCTCCTAGGGAAAAAAGAAACAAGCTACTTCTTAATGAAGGAGCAATTAGGAAGGTGGGTAGAACATCTATAATTAAACCAGACAAATTGGTGCAGGCTCCTCCCTCCTACACACACTTGAAAGGGATGCAAATGCATATTATTTGCTACAGTCAGTGGAGTTAACAAGCAAAGTGCTGCCCAGTGCCCAAAGAAGCTGAACCTGTCTCTTGGCATCATTCCCTGCCTCTCCCCACTGTCACACCTCTAACCCTTTGCCAGTTTAACTGAAAAATGCTCACCACAACCATAAAGTTATAAAATTTCAATTGGCAAGGGTATGTGTATATATATATAAATATAATATAACCAGCATCCCTGAGACAAGAATCATGGGATACTCTCTCATTCTGCTGTTGTAAGAACAGTGTCCTGCCTGCACTTCACCACTCAGTGTAAAAAATGTGCAATAATATTTACATTCCTGGCAGTGAATAAGAATTTGGCTAACAGAGAGAATAAAGATATATATGCAGCTTCATGGCATGATGGAGTAGGGTCATCCTAAAGGGAACAGAAAATGCCTTACATTGTGCAAAAACAAGTATAAGCAGCAAGAAAAAAAGTATTCTCTCTACCACCAGCACTGTGCAACACCTTATTTTATAGAGAAATGTATGGATTTAGAGTTCCATATGGAAATAAGTAGGATTTAACTGGGTGTGTTATGAAATCAACAGCCAGACTGAAGCTGATCAAGGAACAGGCTGCCCAGAGAAGTGGTGGAATTGTCGTTCCTAGAAATGTTAAAAAAAACATGTAGTTGTGGCACATGGAGACACGGTTTAATGGTAGGGCTAGCAGTGCTGGTTTAATGGTTGCAGGCCATGTTTTCAGAGGTCTTTTCCAACCTAAAATATTCCATCATTTTTAAGGCTAATAATGAATACAGAAGTTCTCAAGTCTCCTCCAAGCAGTCTCAGGACAGAGGGTACCATGTTCATTACAGGAGTACAGAAAACAAGCAGCAGGAAAGTGCTGCAAACCAGCACACTCTGAGTCTTTCTTTACCCAGGAATTTCCCCTCCCATTCCAAAAAGGCTGATTTGAACTATGGAAAAATAAACAAGACAAAATTGAGTTACCACTTTTTGCAGTTTCTCTTGCTCATGGTACAGTTCCAGAAAAGCTTCCTTCAAATATTTAAGTAGCCTTTTTGAGTTTCCCTGGAAATCAGAGTGCCAAAATAGTCTAGTGGATGTTACAATGTGCTCAGCAGCCCCTTAAAGGACTTTCTTCCATGTGCACATCATTGCACTACTGCAACTTTACCATTGATAGAGGCATTTCTAAGTTGGATGTGAGCAGAAAGTAGTGAAAGAAGAATCTTTGGAGAAGTTTGCAATGGACAAACCACTTCCATCCTCTTAGCAAAAGCACCACATTCACCTTTAGAATTTCTATTTAATTGAATCAGAGAATATCCTGAGTTGGAAGGGACACACAAGGATCATCCAGTCCCTGCACAGACATCCCAACAATCCCACCCTGCCCCTGAGAGCATTGTCCAAATTCTTCTTGAGCTCTGGCAGCCTTGGAGCTGTGACCACTTCCCTGCAGAGCCTGTTCTGTGCCCAACCACCCTCTGAGAGAAGAACCTTTTCCTAATATCCAGCCTAAACCTCCCCCAAGGTTATGGTACAATCTGGAAAATCCTTTGAAAGAATAGTGTGGCAAAACAGGAATCTTATTTCAACTGTCCTAGCTTCTCCTGATCTTCCCTGAAAGAAAAGACAACATCTTGGCCCCTAGGAGGCCACCAGCTTCAGACCTTGAGAAATTTCCAACCCAATTCAATTCCATGTGATGATGGCCCTGAAAATAACATGATCTGACCACTAAGGTCCTCCTTTTCAGAGTTTCAGCATTAAAAGGGTCCCTGATGCCAGTTTACCACTAATTTAAGAGGGTTGCAGTTTTTGGATGTTGCTACAAAATGCCTTGACAAAACAGTGATGAATTTTACTAATGACCCAAAGGCATGAATGGAAGATCCCTCTCAAATTCGTGTCACAGCACAGACTACCCATGGGTAACCCTGCTGAACATACACTGGCAACCACACTGAGCAACAAAGGTGAACAGATAATGGGACCATCTTCTTCTGGCTTCTCAAAGAAATATTTCGAAAAATGGCAGAAATGGTTGTGCTCGAGTAACAAATCACTAAGTAGCCTTACACACATTAAAACAAACAACAGAAATAAAAAACCTCACCACAAAAAAGAATTAGGAAAAAAAACTCCTAAAAACAACCCGGAGGAGGGAAGATATGTAGAGAACTATACACTATGAAAAAAATTAATAATTTATGCCAAAAGACAACATCATCCCCAAGAAGACTGGAAGTGACTTCAGCTATGAATAAACCAAGGATGGAAATGAGCAGAAGGTTTCTCACTATCCACGCACTAAGAGTCTGTGCACTCCAGAAGGAGTAGGAGACCAAACTCTGTTTTCCCTTATGAATTAACATGCTTGGCATGATTGCCTGGGATAGAACAAGCCTGGAAAATAACTCAACAAACCACTTCCAATGACACCAGATGATATTTCTATGACCATCTCTATTATCTGCTGCTGTATAACTTCTCTTTACCCTTTAATCCAGCTTTAAAATGCAGGTGGGGTTATCCTACCTCAGAGGGCCACATAGCAGATCCTTCATTAATGTCTCCTTGATACAAACAGGATCAGGGCTGGGCATGTGGCGGGCCATGAAGCACAATGTCCAATATCTTTATTTTAAACTGAAACTGATTGGACCCTAACGTGGAGAAGCAATCCTTTTTTTTTTTTTTTTTTTTATTCATTTTAATTTTAGTTGTCCTACAGGAATTTTTCTGACTTCTGCTGAGTTGCACAGTTACAAGAAGGGCAGAATCTGGCTGGACATGTTCTCCATGGGACTGATGAATGACCCCAGTCTCCCCGCAACTATTACAGGATAAATCTGTTTACACACAAAAAATTGACCTGGGCTGGTGAGGTGGGACTGGAACCAGGAAACTGGCACGTCCCAGAGGTAAAAATGCATTTGCAGCCAACAGCATTAGTAACTCAAGACCATAAACAAGCCACAGTGTCATTAATTACTCAGACAGGGGCAGCCACAGAAGCAGTGAGAAGACCCAAAAGCCAACTGTAAATAGTTCATCGAGCTGATTAGTCCAGAAAAAAAATGAGTGGGCAGTTTCAGAGGTCAGAGCCCATGGCACAAGTCAGTCTCAGGCCAATTTGCAAGTGGACAATGGCATGAGAAACAGCTTAATTCCTGTTAAAAAAAAAAAAAAAAAAAAAATCCAAGCAAAACCAGCAACCCTACCCAAAAAAAAAAAAAATGGGCTTTGCAAGCAGGGGAGTAATCAACTGCAATTTCTAGGCACAGAAGGTAAAGCTCTTTGCACCAGAGGTATTTAATTAAGGACATGGAGGATGACTTAGATCTAATGTTGCTTTCACAGGGAGGGCACTGAAAAGACATCACTGTTGTCAGGGGGTGGGCATATCCCAGGCATAGCACAAGTCATCTTCCTGTACACAGGAAACAAAGCTCACCCAAATTCAAGGTAAAATAGCAAGCGTTGGAGGGATATGAACACTGTTAATCCACTTCATAATAAAACCCCCCCTGGGAAGGTCCTTACCTATTTACCACATTCACATGAGTACCAAAGTGTTCCTGCGGGGTCTCTCAGGATTTTTTGGGAGCTATGATGGAAGGTCAATCCTAAAATCAGAAACCTCAACTTCAAATGTTGAGGAAAATGCCCAGGAAGGAGAAGAAATGTCTTGGAGCACAGAAAGGGCCCTCTTGCACAAAATGCAGTTTTTCTGCACGGTAACTCATGATTAATCAACAAGAATCTTCCCAATGTTCATTTATGGCCTGATATTCAGAGATGGACTTTTTTTCAGTCTAAACTATCCCAGTGCAGACTTTCAAGCCCAACGTGCCTGAAAATCCTGTGGGTGTAAACACATTGGTGACCTTCCAGTTTAGATACAACACCACTGGTTTTCCCTTTCCAGAGCACAGTTGAAGGGCACACATAATTTACACATCTCTCTAAACCAGTGATTTCTCAAAGGATGGAGGTTTCTGAGACAAATTAAAACCAGCAGTTTAATGGTAATGAGAAAATTGCAACATCAAGTTGTTTACACAAGCAGGATAACCAAGCTTGGTGACTGTGTCAGTTTGTGCAGTGCTCACTGTGCAAATATTGTCCTATAAATGAATGATCTTGAGTTACACCAACTAATCTGAGAGCAAATATTGCAAATACAAAGATTAGCTGAACAATTTCGCAACCACCTGCAGGAAAAGAAATCAAATGATCTGATTATGGGCCAGCAAGAAGGATTTCTGAATGGGCACTACAGTAAATGGAGTGGGAAGAATGAGGCTGGGCCACCCCAATAGCGTCAGTGAGAGCTGATGATGGGGTTTTTGGATCAGGCAGGAGGATAAACAGAATCACAGAGTAGTTTGGGTTGGAAGGGACCTCTGGAGATCATCCAGTACAACTCTCCTGTCGAAGCAGGCTCACCTGGAGCAGGTGACACAGGAACACACCCAGGTGGGTTTTGAATGTCTCCAAAGAGAGGGATTCCACGACCTCCCTGGGCAGCTGTCCCAGTGCTCTGCCACTGTCACTGTAAAGAAGTCCTGCCTCATGTTGAGGTGGAATTTTTTGTCTTTTAGAACCATTTGTAAGAGTCCCAAATCATCTGAGGAGGTCAGAGCACTGGTGTGGGATCCAGACCCTGACTTTCACACAGTTCCTATGGGAATATAGGGAACACCAGTGAACTGATAAACAAATCTTCTCCACTGCAAGCTTGGCTTGGAGAGGGTTTGCAATGATTTACCAGGCAAAGACAGAGAAGTGCTGTGAAGAGGGAAATCTGTGTGTAGGCTACAACTTGGTATGTCCTATGCATAGAATAAAGCAGACAGACAGTGAAACCACACAATCCAAGGATAAACATTGATACTGCCTTAGTGCATCCACATCTCCTCAGCCAAATCAGCAGGGCCATTGCAGTGATTGTTACTGGGCATGACCATCAGCCCAGGATGGCATCTGACACAGACCAGCAGCATTCAAAGTTATCACTCTGAAATCTGTACCCTTATTCCAGTGCCCTACACAGGGATAGGAGAGTTACTAAAGTCTTCACCTGTCTGAAGGAAGTCCTGAATGAGATTAGAGGTTAGAAATTATCCTTTCCAACCTTAATGATTCTGTAATTCTAACTGCCTTGGCACACTGTAGCTGTAACCATCACCCTCACCACTTGGAGCCGGGGTCTGCCCTCCAGCTGCTGAGCATCACTGAAAACAACCCAGATAACTTCAAGGAAACAGTGTGGGAGTGGATGTTCTTAACAGCAGGGTGAGGCAACCAGCTGGTCAGAATCTGTCCCCCAAGGCCACACCTGCATCACAGGGATAATAGGAGGTGTAGCACAGGGGTAAAGGGCTTGGCCAGAAGCAGAGGCACAGTCGGTTCCCCAAGGTGCATCATAGAATCGGAATGGGTTGGGACATTGAATCTTCTCTTGTTCGAACACCCCTGCCATGGGCAGGGACACCTTCCACAATATCAGATTACTCTAAGACCCATCCAACCTGGCCTTGAATACCTCCAGGGAATGGGAGTCCACAACACTTCTGGGTAACTTGTGCCAAGGCCTCACCACCCTCACCGTGAAGAATGTCTTCCTAATACTTGAATCTTGATTCTTTCAGCTTAAAATCATTTCAGCTTTCACCCTCGTTTCATACCCTCTCCAGCCTTTCTGCAAGACCCCTTTGGGTACTGAAAGGATCATTTCCCCTCACTCATGTTGCACTACAGGCATGCAGGATTTGGGACTCCCAATAGCTGCTAAGACAGTCCTGCTCCTGCAGAAGTCTGTGGCAGTGACCAGCAGTGTTGCTGTCAGACTTGTGCAAGGGAGACAACCCTGAACCTGCCCCTCAGGTAGAGAGTTCCACCCTGCACAACTGTTATTTCAGTAAGGTGGCCTTTCTAAACAGCTCAGCCCAATCTGCGAGCTTTCAGAGCCCGCTTTCAAACCCAAGGTCCTGTTTAGTTTTAGCACATCAACAACATGCTGCCTTAGCCTATCTGTGTGCATTATCTGCTGTCATAATGTATCATGTACTGAACTCCAGCATCATTACAGGTAAGTGCTCAGGTTTAAATGCAAACATAATTGCATAATGTGGTACAGCCAGGAAGAATAATGCAGGAAATAGAGCCAGCTCCATCTGATAGTGCAATCTGACTGGGACGCCGGCCCTTCGGATCAAACGCACAGCCCAGATGGGGCAACCAAGAATAAAAGTGCTTTGTGGTATCTTTATTGTCATCATCAAAAACACTTATCTGCCACAAAGGTAAAAAGGTGAAGATGGGACTCATACAGGAAAGGTCACATAAGCAATAGGGTAACACTGGGTTATGAGGGTTAGGAAGATGTCACGCCTTTGCGCTGTCACTCTGAGCTGAATTTGCCAATTCCTAATGGGAATCTGAGCACTAAGAGGCATTTAGAAGACTGGGAATACCCATTTTCCTGCAGACAGGGGTGCCAGTTTAATTGTGATAAACCCAGAAGAAGCCTCAGCCCCTACTGTGCAAGGAACTGCACAAACAGGGGAGAACATTCCTGAGACAAGACACTTTCCAAATGAGTCTACGGTAGCTACGTACACTTCATACAATTATTTTATATAGCTGAAATTAAAGCTGATTCTCAATGGAACAGAGGTTCCATCTATTTAGTTTTTTGGGGTTTTTTTCAGTAGTTTGAGCCCACAGTGGCACACAATTTCAGCAGGGGTGCAGACAGCACTGCAACAGAAGTCAGAAGGCAGCTGAAGTTAATTTAGTGTATTTTGTGTTGAACGAGAATGCCTCCAAAGTTAATTTAGTGTATTTTGTGTTGAACGAGAATGCCTCCACTGGAGAAAGCATCACACAAGAGACAGTGGCCACTCTTGTCATTTCAAGAGGTTTTAGCCCAAACTTCATTCAAACCAGACAACAGGATGAGAGGTTAGCATGAGAGAGAAGCACTCGACCAACACACTGCACTCTGAACTGAGAAGCCTTTGAGCTGGAAGCACAAACTGCTGCTGTTTGAACTGTAAAGCCACCCCTCTGTCTCACAGGGCTGTAACAGCTCGGCTTTGTTGGGAATGCAGATCCCCTGCAATAATGTGCACTCCCTGAGTGCCACCACTGCCCTCCCACACATACATTTGTCTGCCTCTTAATCAGTTGGCAGAATGTATAATCCAGGGTCCCCTTATCCAAGGACCCCTGATGGCACACCCTTGCCCCAGTATCTGAATACATTGAAGTGCCAAAGAATGCAGATGTGTGCCCAGTAACCTTTTCCAAAGGCAGATTTAATTTGGGGAAGAGATGGGCACTGTACTGGTGCACATGCCCAAATGAGGACATATATGCAGGAGCAGGATGTGCCTTGGCACAAATACAAAAAGCCCTACCCACGTGCTAGCTATGACCACTTGGAGGAACTTCTCAAAAATTGTTACCTCGTGGTACCTGCCTTTGAGTCTCTCAGGTACCCAGCAAGCCAGAAACTGCCTCTTCCAGACCTGAAAAGGAACACTGGCTTGGGGCCATGCCAGCGACCAGCCACTACAGTTCTTTCTGCAAGGAAAATCTCATTGTCTGCAACACTGCCTGGGCAATCACAACTTTAAAGCCACATTTTTACCTCCAGTGGCTCCATCTCGATTGCCTGACCCACCCCAACAGGGCTCCCAAGAAGTTGCTTCAGAGCAACACTCACTGCCCAGTTTCTGAACCAATTCACTTCAGAGAATCACAGAATAACAGACAGGCTTAGACTGGAAGGGACATTAAAGATCATCTTGTTCCAACCTCCTGCCACAGACAAGGACACCTTCCACTATCCCAGGCTGTTCCAAGCCCCATCCAACCCAGCCTTGGACATTTCCAGGGGTGAGGCAGCCACAGCTTCTCTGAGCAACCTGTGCCAGGGCCTCTCCACCCTTCCAGGGAAGAATCTCTTCCTAATAGCTAATCTAAACCTACCATAGAATAGTCCATGCAGCCTTGCTGTGCCTGCCCTCATGGGTTTGCTGGTGAGCCCAGGGGAAAGCTTTCATCAGCACTGAAAGCAAAAACTGTCTCTTCCACTCACCCAACACAGGTTAAGCCAGGAGGGAAAACAGCAAACAAATGTGAATTAGAGAATGAAAGAGCAAGAGAGTTTGTGTGAAAGAGGGAGAACCGTAATCCCTAAGTGGGTGAGGCTGAGCCTGACCCTCGATCAGAGTCCCAGACCCTCAGATGATGTGTGAAAGCAGGAAAACAAATCAATAAGGAAAACAGCAACCCCTTTCCTCAATTTTATTTGAGGAAGTTCAAATTTACCCAGCTCCTCACAACCTGTCTTTGGCTAAAATCACCACTAACGAGCTCTGACATTTGAAATTTAACTGAATATGAGCTAACAGCTCCCAGCCCTCCACCACCCATGGAGTGAACCGGGAATATTTTGTTAAAGCCGTGGACAGGCTAAAGGGACTCTTTATTGAGGAGATGCAGCATTCACAGGGAAGTGTTTACAGCATCCACTTCACCTGCCGCTTCCCCGCCCTGGCACATCTGCTTTTCTTCACGGGGACCACAGAGCCCTCAGTCCCCTCCACTCCTTCCCATCTCTGGAGTAATTATTTGCTGGTTTTTACGAGGTAGCCTTACGATCCCTTAATGAAGTCCTTTGCTCTGCAGCTATTCACGAGGACAGATTGGACACGAGGGGCTTCCACTTAGGGAGCTGCCAATCAGAGGAAGGTACCCTGCGTTTAGCAGGCAGTTGTTAAATCAGTCTATCACCCGGCTATTACAGGCTCATCACGAAAACAGCTTGCTTTTACTGGCAGACACATAAAATTAACCCTTTCCTTAAAGACAAAAGGAAGCCTCAGGGAGATTCTTTGTGGCCCAGTGCTTGAACATGTTGGCTTTCCCTCCTGCTAAACACTCGCTGAACTGAAACACTACAGCAATTTGTTTGTCCTCTAACTGCACACCCAGTTCACATTTTTAGTCTGTGCTGAATCTTGTGAGCAAGAGTAACAAAACTAGGGGAGGGGGGAGTGTGTGGGGTGTGTGGAAATCAAACCTTAAAAAAACCCCAACCGACAAACACGTTTTGTCCTTACTGTAAATTCCATGAACAGAAGAGGTCATGATACAAGGCAATTATCTTTCCATCACTACCAGTGCTTTACTACAAGGCCAAACTTTTCAGGTTTCTGTTTATCTACCTTTTTTTTTTAAAAAAAAAAAGAAGCAAAACATACCTGTGGCCTCCTGTCACACACTTTATCCAAGACATCTTCTCATTTCCTGTGGGTTGGATGGGACACCTGATCCTGCCCTCACATCCAGAGAACAGGCCAGGTGCCAAATGTAGAATTTTAGAGCTGCATCCCTACAGAAGTGTAACCCAGCACTGACCTCACACCAAATGCCATAGAAAACATATAAAACCCACTGTGTTCAGGCACAGCTACAACCTCACAGAAACATTGCAGAGACAGAAAGAGGAGATCCTGCTCCTCTGCAACCCATGGCTCATGATAACCAGCCCACCTGAGGTCCTGGTCCATATCCTGCCAGTGCTTATCCCAGTGAGTCAATGTCTCTGAGAACTTGATGGCTCCAGTTTTTCTCCAAAATCATCTGTGAATAAACCACAAGTACTTAAGAGTGACTTGAGGGACATAGAGCCAACACAGCACATGTAGGCTCAGCATTTTGGAAGATTAAATAGCAGGGAGACATCATCTCCATCCATGATCCAACTACATCAAGAGCCCCTCCAATGGTCCCACTCTGGTCAAGACTATGCTATGAAAATATGCCAACTCTCAACAGAGGGTGACCACATGCCCAGTCTTTGCTGGGCCCCAGAAAGATTTGGGAAGTCTCTGGGGTTTAGCCAATGCCTCTGTTACACAGAAAACTCCTGTGGGGAGCATCAAGCCCACAGTGTTGCTCTGTTTGGAAGTAAGGAGAGGACACAAGTCAGTTGGTAATGTAGAGTCCTTAATTAGCCATGCACATAGAAAGGCCACATCTGTATCCCACATCACACCTGACAAGGACCGTCAGATATGTTAAGCCATGCTCCAGTGCAGAGCAAGTCTGGACTATGCCTCCAAGTTGCTCAACCCTTTTCCAACTGAATTCAAGATGGGCAGATGGAGAAAGCTCAAGGCTTCCCTTTGACTTCACCTGGAGCCAAGGGTTGGACACCCCAGCGTGGTCCCAGGCAGCAAATACTCCCAGTGCCTCCCCAAAACTGAGAAAAGGCCAGGCTGGATGGATCTGCGAGCAAACTGGTCTAGTGGAAGGATCTAAATGACCTTTAAAGTCCCCTCCAACCCAAACCATTCTATAGTTCTTTGAGACCAAGTCCCACAAATGGAGAACCAGAACCATGGTTTCAGACACAGACAATCCCTCCCTCTCTAAAACTGCCTTAACACCGAAGGAGTCAATTAGAGTCTCCATCATAATTAAACAGAAAAGTGGCAGCAAGACTCTGTGCAAGGGCCTGGGAGCAAACAGAGAGAACAAGTGCCTGCAGTCCCTCAGAAAGGCTTCCCCACTCCCTCCTGACCTTAATTCAAGCCTTCCTTTTGTGTGGGAAGGGAAAGATTTGCTCTCTGTTCCCTGGAGGAGCACCTTCAAAATGACACTTTTCACTCTGAATCTGTGTTTCTCTTAAGGGTTGGGAGCAGGAATAAATAGAGGGGGGAAGACAATTCTCATTAAAGTGCACTGTGCAATCAACTCTGATTTCACATGAGTGTGTTTAAATGCGAGTGGAAAGGTTTTGAGATGCTGTGGGTTACAGGAAACTGGCATCCCATCCTGGGGATAAGGGCATCCCATCCTGAGGATTGCTTCCAGGGCACCTCCAAGAACAGCAAAAGATGGAGAAAAGGGCTCCCTGGAAAGTCACCTACAGTTTAGGAAGCAATCTCCTCAAAGACACTAAAAAGATAGTGGGATTGAAAATAACCAAACCAAGAGGCTGTTTATGGTGGGGGGGAAAGAAAGAAAACAACAATACAGTCCTTCATTTTTGATCTGACAGCAGGAGAGGAAAGAGTTAAACCTCAAATCAGGAAACAAAAAGTTAAAGGAGAAAGCACATCTCCTAAATTTCCCATTGCAGCCCAAGGCTGAAACCATTAAAAGAAAAGGGTGGGAAAAATAATAATAAAAAAAAAATAGAAACATAAAACCAGAGAAAGAGAAGCAATGCTGCTTACCCTTTTTTCACACACCTAGCAGCCACTTTTCCCTATTATTTATTTATTTACCTCCCCCTTCCAGAGTGAGGCCCTTATTTTCTCATTTAGTCCAACAGAGATTGTCCTCCTGGAATGACCTTTTTTTCTTTCTCCCTCTCTCCTCCTTTCCTCCTTCCTCCCCCCTCCTCCTTGCTGCCTCCAGGCCATTGCCCTCATGCCAGTAACTAGATAACACACTCTATCAGAGATTTTTTAAAAAATCATTGCAAAGGCACTGGGGCTGATAGTGGCATCAATCCTAGGCTGACACGGGCTCGGGTCAACCATTTATCTCCTTGCATTGCCTGTGGTTACTGGGGAGGCCATCTTGGTTCTCTACATCTTAACAACCTTGCCATGGTACCTCTGTGCTCTGATAGCATCTGCACCCCAACACTGCCTTGGTGGGTTTATTTTTATTAGTTTTATTATGGATTACTCTCCTTCCTTTCTGTGAGGCTTTGGTGGGTTTCATTGCATTCCCCACCTCCTTGTGAGAATAACATTGTGAACCAAGATAGCAGGTTAAGAAAACAAGGAATTTGGAGATGTGAGGATGGGCTTGCTGGGCTGTTAAAAGTGCACATTTATGAAAACACACACAAAATATTATTGAAGAGTTTTGTCCACTTTTACTCCTGATGTCCCATCCTCTGTGACTTGGCTATTTTTGGCCAAAGGACCCAGGAACCCTACTCAGAGCCCAAGACATCATGAAGTCAGGTTCTATCAGGATACTCCGAGTAAGTCAATAAAAACTATTCCCAGGCCTCAGCAAGATATGATCCCTGTGGCCAGATAAAGGGTTCTGGTGTTTTGCACTCTGTAAAGGGATGCACAGGAATTAAATACCATGTTGTATTATAATTGCCCATAAAGTGGAAAATAGGGCGGCTGTTTTATTAATCCCCTCCAAACAAGCACCATATCAAGCTGGAACCCTTTCTGTCCCTTCCCCTGTAAGTTTTCTGCTCCAAGACAAGGAAGGTGAAAAGGAAAGGTCACTCTTGGACCACCCTCTAGCATCCATGTCCACAACATGAGGATGCAGGACAAGTGGAACTGCTTCTTCCCTTGCACCAAGTGGGAGGAAGCACAGACCTCACTTCTACTAGAACAGGGTGCCAGGACTCGTTCACAGACTCCCACTCAGACCAGGGTGAGTCCATCTCCACAGGCAGCATGTTTCATCCGTGCCCCTTTCCAGCAACTGTTCAAGGCCAGGATGGATGGGGCCTTAATCAGCCTGGTCTAGTGGAAAGGTGCCCCTGCCCATGACAGGGGGTTGGAACAAGATAATCTTTAAGGTCCCTTCCAGCCCAAACCCTCCTATGGTTTGACATCAGTCCTGCTGTGAACAATAAAGTAACAGGCATTTATGCCCAGAGTGCTCTGGGCTTCCAGAGAGCCTTCCATGCCCCCTCCCCTAAAGCTGCTGAGGATTTGCCAATAGTACCAAATATCTCCAATGGTTGAAACTATTTCTCTTCTTTCCTCACCTTCAAATACTATGGCACCCAGACAGATGGTATGTGGGGGGAAAAGGGTGAGAAAAGCAAAAAAAGAGTGATTATAAGATCTAAGGGATTTGGAGAGCTAGTCCTGCTTGCTTTAAGTGGAAGCTGAACAGCAAGGATCTCTTAGGTGAATGTTCGTATCTAAGACCTTTGTGGTTTTTTTCCTTTTTATTCTTTTATAAGAAGTGAACAAAGCACTTATCCCAGGATCAATCATCAAGCTAAGAATTCAGAGATTCCCAATACTGTGACTACTGCTTAAGTCTCAAGACCTGCCCTTAACTCCCTGTTTAAAAACAAACTCGAGGCAGCACAGCACACCCAGGCAGAGCCATAATCCAGGATGGCATTTTTATCTAGCAAGTTATTTTTTATTAGCCTCCTATTCCCTAATAGGGACCCCTCGAGGATCGGGTTGTAGAAAATTCACCAGGATACCAGTTCAGCTTCCCCACAACTGACTTAATATCCGTGGCATCTGCCCTCCACTGAACATTATATCACCCATCTGGGCCAGAGGAGGAGGGGGAGTCTGAGCAGGGAAACATGGCTCCAACAGCATTCCTTGCATGATGATTAGGTCTGGTCCAGTGATCCGGAATAATAATCTGAAGGCTCACTAAGCATAATGGGTTCAGAGCCACCCCAGCCTGCCCAGACCTTCCCATGAGCATCCTTTACATGTGTTGTGGGTGTGTTTTGCATGTCTCATCAGTGCCACGGTGCTGACATCTCATTATGCAGCCAAGGTGCAAGTGGACAGGTACTGAGTGAGCATTAGAACTTTCCTTTTTTATTATTTAATTCATATCTTCCCATTACCTAGTGTATTGTGAAGCTGTGAGCTAATTAAGTCCTGTGGGATATAAAATCAGTGCTAGATTTTCTTCCCTCCCCTCTCTTTTTTTCAGTAGGCTAAATTGCATTATATACCAAGAGAAAAAATAATTGTGCAACTTTTCTTAGATAATTACAGAGCAAGTTGCAAACACTAATGATGCTGGATGCAACAGTGGGGCAGAGGCCTGCTGCTTACTTCATGTGCCCTAATTAAGTCATACTGGACAGAATACTTCAAACACAAAGTGAGACAAGAGCTTAAATCAGTTTCTAAAGAAAACCATAGAAGCTGTTCTCTGGAGGATGGTGGGACACAGACCAGACCCCAGGAAAAGCCCAACTTGAACTCAAATTTCCTTGGGTCTGCCAAAACACCCACAGATCTACAGACAGCAACTTGAAACTCCCCGAAATTTTGGGAGTCCCCTAGATTCAGAGCTGAGCCCAGTTCAAAGTGTAACAATGGACCTGATGTTCTTGGAGGTCATTTCCAATCTCAGTGATACTATGATTCATTAAGCAACAGCTCAGAGACCAGATTTGAAAGGACAAAACTCAAGTGATGGACTTTGTGGCACCTGCCAGAAAATGGAGCTGCTTTCCTGAGGATTCTGCCTAAATTTTTTTAAAGGGATTTAACCTATAGAGCAAAATTTAAATGCTTGACTCAAGGGAACAACATGAAGAAGACAACTAGTATTTTAAAAAAAAATAATAACCTTCTAATTTTTCATGATGGCTACAAGTCCAATTTCCAAACAAAGTTATGCTGAAATCAGAGGGAAAAGATCTCTCTTCCCTACAGAATTAGGCAGATCTCATGCACATCATCCAAAACTTAGGGCATCTACGGTTAAGCTCTTAATTTTCATTAAAACAACCCTTTATATGCATTTACTGGTGGAAAAGAGGAATTAAGGAAACGGGAAAAAAATGCACCTATGAAGATTTTGTATCTCTTCTTTAGTACTTGGAGCTTCTGTCTATCTAAGACAATAAAAGAAGTTCAAAGATTTTTAATGTTGAACAAGAGCTATTGGTAACATGGCTGCTAAAAGCATCATAGAAACACAAACCTGGAAGAGGTCACCATCTTACTCATCCTCTTTCATGCACCCACCATGCTCCTTCCCAACACCCCTGGAGTTTCTGCCACCAGGAGACTGCTGCCAAAACTTGTCACATTCACAGTCCACATTTGCCTCATTTTCAACCTGCCAAACCACATTAATCACAGCCTTCCTTATTATTTTGAAATATGTGAACAGGTCCTAGTGGGCATTTAATAAAACTGATGAAAAAATTGCTTTAAAACTTGTATCATAAAATCATAGAAGTGACCCACAAGGATCACTGAGTTCAATTCCTGGCCCTGAACAGTCCAACTCCAAGAATCCCACCACAAGCCTGCAAGCATTGTCCAAATGCTGCTTGAGCTCTGGCAGCCTTCGTATCCTGACCACATGCATTCCTTAGACTCAAGTTCACAGAAACAACCTTGTACATTTGATTGATTTATTTATTTACTGCTCTCAACCAAGTCTGTTCTCTCTCCTTCCCAAGGCCCATTCATTCCACACTCATGACAGTTTAAGCCTCTGTCGTCCTTTCTACAATACTTCTTTTTACTTATAATGCCATCCTGCAGCTAATCCTGCTCCACTATCACAGAATATGCCAAGCTGGAAGGGACCCACAAGGATCATCCAGTCCAACCCTCAGCCCTGCACAGGACCATCCCCAAGAGTCACACTTTGTGCCTGAAAGGATCGTTCAAAGGCTCCTTGAGCTCTGGCATCATTGGTGCTGTGCCCCCTGCCCTGGGGAGCCTGTTCAGTGCCCTTTGCGTGAAGAACCTTTTTCTAATATCCAACCTAAACCTCCCCTGACACAACTTCAGGCCATTCCCTGGGGTCCTGTCCCTGGTCCCCACAGAGCAGAGATCAGTGCCTGGCCCTCCTCTTCCCTTCATGAGGAAGCTGTACCTACAATGAGGTCTCCTCTCAGTCTCCTCTTCTCCAGCTGAACAGATCAAGCGCCCTCACCCAACCATCCCTGCCCCAGCACTCCCACAAAGCCCAGCTGGGCTGAGTTCCCAGCCTGCCTGGGCATCCTTCAGCTGGCAGAGGAGGAAACAGAAAACAAACCACTGAGTAGTGCAGCTGTGCTGGGAACAGCCATGGATCATGCCCATTTTTTATGGAAAGCTTTGAGATCCTTGCATGAACATGCAACAGAAGTGCCAGATGTTATTACAAAGAGATGCAGCCCCATTACTTGTACACAGAGTTCTGCTGCCTGCTAATAGCACCATTATCCTAAGGCACGTGGTGCTATTAATGCTTTTCACTGCTTAGTGCTGAACCTGGGGACCATTTTTTCCACTGGAAAGGTAAGGCCAGTTCCCATGACATGATTTAAACCTCTACAGTGAAGCATGCATATGCTGCACCAGGTCGTAAATCTTCACAGGATGCTGTCAGCTAGAAAGGGACCAAAATTGAAACCATTTATCTGAACTCCCCACCCATCCACCTCTGCTCACCCAAGAGGGTGAGAAGAGGGATAAAATGATTCCGAATGCCCGCTGGGTTAATTAAGCAGCAGCAAATCCCAGATCTGAAGTGCTGCAGTTTTCATCCTGCTCTGAATGAATTTGTTCATTCAGGACACTTAGGACTTCCTTGAATTTCCCTACTCTGAGCGAAGAAACCACGGTGGGGACAAACCTCACTACTTCTTCCTATCCCTGCTCCCCTCTGAGTCAAAAGACACCCTGTGATCTTCTCAGTGCTGAGATTACAGGATGTGAGTGGCTCAGATCGCAACCAGCAGCAGGCAATGCCCCTCTACTGCTCCAGCCCAGGCTTTGGAGATGCTCTTATCCCATTTGGGAAGGAAAATATGAGGATAAGGATTAATTTAAGGAAATATCTGGACACTTCCCTCTACTGGGCTCCTGCAACTGCCAACTAGTAATTTTTGGGGGGTGTGCTTTTCTCCTTAGTTGGCTATGTTTCTGGAACAACAATTAGCAAAGCTGATGAACAAATAAACACTAATAGGTAACAGGCTACTTGTGAAATTCCTTCACAGACCAAGGACAGGCTTAGAAGAACAGAAGAAATCAGCTGTATTTTAGGGTACTCAGCTGCAATAGTAACATTCATGTAAAGTAGATTTGCAGGGCAAGTATTCAGAGACTCCTACATATAGAATAGGTCAGATATAGAATAATCAGATAGAGAATCTCAACATTACTCTGCCACAACACTGCAGATACTTCTAGGGTGGCTGAGTAAATTTAAATTCCTTAAATACAGGAAATATGGCAGATAGAGTTCAAAATGCCCATGGCGGCTTGAACACTGATGCTGAACTTCAGCTTCCTAAGTTTCCACTGCACTAAAAAGACTGTGTGATAATTTGATAGATTAAAACCCAGCATTTGGATTTTAGCATAAATCAGATGTGTTGCTATTCCCCCTCACACTGCACATGATAGGTTTCCACCACTTCTCAGGAGCTGCTCATTTGGTGAACACCAAATATCCAACCCCTCTGAATTTCTTCTTACAGGTGGCACAACCCACACAGTTCAACATACCCCAAAACTCTGCAAAACCATGAGGACTCTAAAAGCCCATTTTAGCTTGCAATGAACATTTTTCAGTATAGAGCCTTACAATGACGGCAGTTTAGAGTTACAGATTTTTGTCAGCAGCTTTTGCACAAGTCTTTTTTTCTTGCTACACACACAGATTGCACTGGGAAGACTGTCCCATTTTCCTTTAGCTACTGAAAAGAAGCAAAACCCAAATTTAAGCACAGCTGCACAAATTCTGAGAGCTAAGTCTCAGCTAGAGAGCTGAAATTCTGCACCTCATGGCCAAGATTTCTGTTCAACAGAAAATAGCACTTTTAGAACAGAATTGAATTCATATTAAAAAAAAAATTTTTTAAGAAAAGGAGAGTGTTAAAAGAAGGTATACATTGCCCAGAAAATAAGGTAAAGCTAATTTATGTATCAAAATACATGATTAACCATAGTTAACCATTAATTCAGCTGCACCACATTAGAACTGCTATTCAAAGTTGGAAAGCATTTAATATTATATATTGCTGCTGCTCAGCCTAAATTGTTTTTTTTTCTTGCCCCCCTTTAAATGTACACAATATTACAAATTTAATTTTAAGCTGTTTGAATCAGTCTGTAAAAAAAGATTTGATTATACCTGAGTGTTCTGGCCCCAGTTTTTCCATATCTCAGTAATCTTGGCAGTAATTGGCTGATTAGCTCTCTCACACTCTATCTCTGCCTCAGTTTCCATGGTAATGTTACAGGAGCTATTATAGATGAGAACTTCATCTCTTTCCACTTTAGGGCTGAAACGAGAAGGGAGGTTAAATGGGGTGTCATCAATCTTAATGAAATGCAATTATTTTTACTCTTATTAATCATTGCAAGCCATTAGCTTGTGGCAACTCCTGGCCACCATTTGTCAAACTTTGCAAATTTCTGTAATTTTGTTTCCATTCTTTTATTGTTTATTTGTTCTTTTCCCCCCCCCTCCCTTTATCTGCACACACTCAGGATGAAAATACATGCAGTAAATATCTCTCAGTGATGCTTTTCTGCTTCCCCAAACTATTACAAATAGGAGTAAATGCCATTCTAGGACCAAGGCAGGAAGATAAGTGCAGACAACAGCGAGGGAATCAGCAGTGTTAGGATCAAAGATGGGCTCCTACACAGAGTAGGGTTTGCTCCTGTCTCCCCCCTCCCCATCTTACTCACACTTAGCAGTGGGGAATGAATAACTTGCAACTCCCCCAGGGCAAGTGGAGAAATTGGAAAAACCACACAACTGGCTAACTGGTCCCTAATTCCAACTGTGAAAAAATGAGCTCATTTAGGGTTTCCAATTCCTGCTCCCCAGCTGATTGCAGTGATGCTTTGTTGCTAACATTGGAACATTAACTTAGTAAATTAATTAAACTTACTTAACTGCCCAGACTAAGCAGATTCGATATATGTGCCAGTTATACCAACAGACATTTGCTCCGAAGCCTCCCCTTGCACAGAGGGAAGAAGGTAGAAAAGCTGGTGGGCAAGAAACATTTTTTCCCCTTGGTTTTGCTGCTGAAAGTTGGTGATTTTCATAGGGTTTCATTATGGGGAGCTGTAGGATTCAACATATGCTTTAGTGAGCGTGGTGATACTGGGGTAAAGGTTGGATTTGGTGATCTTAGAGATCTTTTCCAGCCTTAATGATTCCATGATGGAAAATGAGGGGAAAACTTCCAAATTTACTTCTACAGGTTTTGGCTCAGGCCAGGATAATGCAATGTCACTCTTCTTGGCCAACACTTCCTTGGCCACTGCTTTTTTTTCCTCCTCTCCCCATCCCACCACCAGACACACACCTTCAACTTGTGAAGAACAAGAACAGAAAGGAGATGAGTTATAGAAACACCAACATGGCTCAGAAATCACACCACTTTCCTCAACGGCTAAGAAGGCACAGAGTTCTTTCAGGAAGGAACAATGTGATTTCCTGAATAAAATACAGAATCAGATAGGCAGGACCAGAATTTTAAGAGGTCTTCAGGTTTCTGAAAACCCCATAGAGTAGGATTTGCTAAAGTGTCAAAGTTAAAACTATGGAATGGTTTGGGTTGGAAAGACCTTGAAGATCACCTTGGTCCAAACCTCTGCCATGGGCAAGGGTGTCTTCTACTAGCCCAGGTTGCTCCAAACCCCATCCAACCTGGCCTTGGACACTTCCAGGGATGGGGCAGCCACAGCTTCCCTGGGCAACCTGTGCCAGGCCCTCACCACCCTCACCACCCTCACAGCCAAGTATTTCTCCTTAATATCTAACAAAAATCTACTTTCTATCAGTGTGAACCTCTCCCCCTTGTCCTGTCACTCCAGGCCCTTGTCCAAAGTCTCTCTCCAGCTCTCTTGGACCCACTTTAGGTATTGGAAGGGGTTCTAAGTTTCTCCAGAGCCTTCTCTTCTCCAGGCTGAACAATCCCAATTCTCTCAGCCTTTCCTCATAGCAGAGGGGCTCCATCTCTCTGATCATCTTGGCAGCCTCCTCTGAACTTGCTCCAACAGGTCAACACCCTTCCAGTGCTGGGGAACTCAGAGCTGGACACAGTGTTCCATGTGGGGTCTCATGAGGGTGGAGTAGAGGGGGAGAACCACCTCTCTTGACCAAAGTTCTACCACAATTGACCCAATTGGAAAGCCAGGACTCAGAACTTTGTTGGGAGGGTGATGCTCAGGATGGTTTGATGACCCTGAAGTTTTCAAACTTTCATGCTGGTTGCAGCAGCTCACTCTGCAAACAAAGCCCTGCTCTGACCATTAATTAGGGGGGATTTATATTGTTGCCCTTTTTCAGGGTTTAAGTGTTAAAAGAAGCAGCCACATTACAGACTACTGAAATACTACCGAAAAAAAAGGCCTTCTGCAAGTTGCTGAACCTCTTCAACAGTGAAATTTTATTTTTATGTTTAAATGAACTTTTCCCTATGCTGTCTCAATAATCAAAATCCAGCCACAGGGAACTGCACTTGCCTTTGATAGCAACACTTGGAGAATTGCTCTTGGCCTGTACAACAACTCACTGGGCTGGGTTATCTTTCAAGACTGCAGAGCACTCCTTTTTAATGCTCTAAGAAGAAAGTACATCTTTTAAATAACCAACACTTTGAAAGGCAGAAGGGACTGGTTGTTGGCAGGATGCAGGGCACACACCCAATTTACCAGGCATTAAGGGAAACACAAGGATTTTTGAACAGTTTTCGTGTTTAATTTTTTTCTTTTTTAAATAAACAAACTTTGCTTGTAAGCAAACAGCCAGTTCCTCTCTGTCCCCATGTAACTGCACCCTGAAACACTGATGCTGGAAAACTGTTAACAAATTTTAAGTGATTAAAGGAAATGCAAGAAAAGGAATTAATTATTAAAGGGAATTCAGGAGTTTATCTTGAGACAAGGGTTGTTAATGGCAAAACTTGCAACTCTTTGAAGGAACAGGCATTTGCCACAATGTGTTCATAAAGGATGGGCTGTGGTACAGACTAGAAAAGATTTATTTAAAACACTGGAAAAACTTTTCCAGAGAAGCTGTGGCTGCCCCATCCCTGGAAGTGTCCAAGGCCAGGTTGGATGGGGCTTGGAACAACCTGGGATAGTGGGAGGTGTCCCTGTCCATGGCAGGAATGAGATGAGCTTTAAGGTCCTTTCCAACCCAAACCATTCTATGATTCTATAAAAGGAGTAAGCAAGAACAGGAGAGTTTCAATGTGCACTTGAACCAGGAGCTACTTCAGTAGTTCTGCCCCCATCCTGGGGCAAACATCTTAACTCCTGAGCATCTACACAGGAGTTAAATTCATATGTATTTTTATTATTGTTATTCTTAGTTACTATTATTAATGACAACACTCAGTGTGTATTATTTCAGGAATTCCCAAAATACTTCTTTTCCAGTTAGAACATTTATTTTTCTAACACTTTGCTACAAATTCCATTAATATTTTGAAATCAAACATTTTTCTGAGCCAAAATGTGGAAAATAAATTTTTTTGGAAGTGCTGAAAAAGGTTAATTTGAATGATTTAAACTTCTGTTTCTTCCCTGATTTCTCAAATCAGGAAACTCACTTGAAAACAAACAAACTTTGACCCTTCTTCCCTTTAGCAAGAACCAGTTTAGAAATAGATTCACCAGGAAAAAAATATCAGTATTCTGGAAAACTGCTCTTGATCCCAAGTTTTAATTTCTAACTAAAAGATGAGCATGAGCACAATGGGGGAGAAAGTTAATGACAATAAGAAAGTAGTTGAAGAGGTTGGAAGAATAGGAAAATAGTAAGTGAGAAAAAGTTGATTGGTTTGACTTTCTCTGATAAGATTCCCTGAAGGAATAGTAAACCCTTGTCTCTGGGACATTCACAAATAAATTGGACAAAAAGCCTGGGGAAAGCAACAAGCAAACAGTCAGTAAATGGTCTTCATGACTTTCCCCACAGTGATAGTCCAAACCAAGAACAGAAAAAAGGAAATTATTATTAATAATTGATAATAATGATAATATCATCATCATCATCATCACCATAGATGTGTTTTTCACCTGTGGAGAACTGAGCACAGTTTTGACACTCAGAAAACAGGGAGCAAAAAAGAAACACGTATTGGGTTGTCCCATTGCTCTCAAGTTTGTTGGTTCCTTGGTTTGGGACTACACTTTTAAGAGGAAGTTCAGCCAGACGAGGTGAGGCTCTTGGAATTTCTTGTTCTAAAACAAGTCCTTCTGGGAGCAATAGAACTGATGGAATTAATTAAATTTCAGTTTGTGTTTGGTTTTTTTTCCAGAACAAGTTAAATTTCAGTTTTTTGTG